>OX421975.1:38442303-38772303 GCA_949128135.1 Parasteatoda lunata | reverse complement strand
TTAAGATCTGTTGAGTTTTCTGATTAAAGACGGTTCGGTCTTGGTACCAGTAATAGCCGTATATTGGTTAGATGGCGGCGCCTGCTACTGACCTGTTTCCAGCCTTTGACACAGGACCTACACCTACAGTTATGGTATGGGGTACAATTTCCTATGAGAGCAGGATCATTCTCGTGGTTATTCCACTCACTTAGACTGGTCATTCAACCTGTTTTGTTGCTATGCATGAGCAACGTTTAAGTGGATATTTTCCAACAAGATAACGCTAGCCCTCATACTGCTGTTGTTACCCAACATGCTCTGCAGAATCTCAACATGTTGCCTTTGCTTGCTAGATCACCAGATCTGTCATCAATCGAGCATGTCTTGAGCATCATTGGATGACAATTTTAGCGTTATCCAAAACTAGCAGTAACTATCCCCATCATAACTGACTAAGTACAACACGCATGGAACTCCATTCCACAAAATGACATACGGCATCTGTAGGACACAATTCATTGTCCGTTTGCACAGGTACATTAATAACTGGTAGCCACACTAGTTATTAATTAACTAGTATTTTACATTTGAAATAATTTTTCTCTTAATTGCATTAACCTGTGATCTTGAAACTTTAATAAATTAAATATGTTACTCAGACAAACCCTTTGCCAAAATTTCATTACTTTACAATAATTTTTTCCTGGTGTTGAGATATTTTATTCATACAAGGTGAATCAGTTAAAATGTATTTTTTTAGTATCATGAGAAATATTGCATTGTAATTTGGTATGTACTAGGTTTATGTCTGTATGTACAGGGTGCTTAATTGTAGATATCGTAAGAGATAACGTATTGGGAAGTGGTATACATCAAGTTTAACTTAGTATGCAACAGGGTGTTCAGTTGTAAAAAGTATTTTCCTTTGATATTATGAGAAACGTAGTATCTCTGTTTAACATACACTGGGAACAGATTTTTATAGTTTGAAATATTGCTATTGGTATACATAATTGGTATCTTGTTTATGAGCCATGAATTCCAGTAATGAACTAAAAGAATGTCTAACTTTAATACCCAACGTTTTCCATCCTTCTTTGACCGTTTCAAATGGACAATGCTTCATCATGAATGTTTTCTTATTGAATTTCTTATTTTCAATTTTAACTATGTGGATAATTTTGACATTCAAGATAAGTCATATTCTGTAAAAAAACCCTTTATTTCTCTAATTTATATTTTACCGAAGAAAAAGCATTAACATTACCAAAATAGTTTTTCGAAGTGTCTTTGCTTTAATATTATTTTCCAAACTTATTGAGAATCTCTTTACTCTCAACGCAAATTTCATATTATTGATGCATTTTTATTATCTTTAACTCCGTAATTTAGAGATTTGAGACACCCATGTGCAATGCAAGGTAAAAAACCTGAATTTTGTCTTCTAATGTTCTGATTTTCCCTATGTGACTATCCAGGGGTGCGGTGGGATTCAAACCCGCTACCTGCATGTTTTCATTTTAGAATGTTGGGATCGTCTAATGTGTAACATTTAAGTTATGGAATAGTTCAGCCTCGTTCTACATTTACAAATACTTATTTTCCATCGTTTTAAAGGTCAGTAGATCTTAGCTGATAGCTAAAACAAGAATGAAAACATAAAACCTTCCTTCCAAAAACAAAGTTAAAAAATTTTAATTTAATGAAATAGAAATTATCAAACTGAACAATATGTGTTATCTAAAATTATACTATTAATGTTGTGATTATCAACTTTTTCCGTAAAATGTCTAAATTATATCCCCATTTACTACCAAGAGCCATTATAGTAAAACCATATTTTATAAGTAATTTGACCAAAAGTTATTACCAAAGCACTACTGTTAAAATCACCATATTTTTTTGTGTTTCCATGTGGGCATATAACTTTCTGTAAAATTATGGTAGTTTTGACCTTCCTGTTTTCTTATTGCGGAAAAATTTAAAGCATATACAAAAATTTTTTGTACACAATTGAAAAATTAATTTTTTACTGATAATTTCACAAAAAAAAATATTTTTTTATGTAAATTATAAGTTTACATTATTTCATTTTCTTAATTGTTGAAAATATTTAAAATTATGTCATTTTAAATTATGTTTTTTATGTGAGAAAATACTAAATGCAATCTAAATTGTTTAAATAGTACATGAGAATGTGGTTTTTCTTAAATTTCATTAGTTGGAAACAATTTTATCAATTTCATTTTAATTTTAGACTTCATCATTTAAAATTATATAGTTCAAAATAGTATAAAATTTTGTTCACATAATAAATCAATATTTTTTTATTATTACTAAATAAAAGAATAAAGAATTATTGAAACTCATTTTTTTACATAGAATCATAAGTTCTGAATAAATGAAATTAGTTTATTTCAATTAAAAACTTGCCGAGATGCGGCGATATACTCAGAAAGTGAAACAAACATTTAAGGATTCAAATTTTCGACTACTCTCAAGACTAAAATTTTTATTAATTTTAAAATGCATATATCCTTCCCTCTCTGAATTTTGATGAACAAAAATCGAAATCTGTTAAAAAATATGCTTATTAAGAGAAAATTCGTTTCTCGTTATCTAGTTTCGTAATACCAAATACCTTCCTTATTAATTAATAAACATATTTTAGCTTATAACGATTGTATGATAGATTAGTGATTAGTCACTAAAAATCCAAACACTCAAACAAAAATTATTCATTGCAGTATTTCTTTATACCACACTTCACTTAAACATTATTATTACAGAATAAAATATAAATTAATAAATATTTTCAGAATAAATTTTTAAATTCCTTCATTCAAAGAAATATTTTTCTCAAAGAAATCTGTAAATTATGCTCAATTTTCAATTTATGCGTGTTCTTCCTTTTTGATCTATACGAAAGAGTTGTGGATTACTTGCCTCATTATAGAATGAATGAAGTTGTGGAATATGTTCTTGGAAAATAATTTATTAAAGTATTTGTATTAAAGTATTAGACTTAAAAAATTGGTTTTACATTTCAAACACTCATTAAATTCAGAAATGCTTCATAAATTGAACTTTCTAGTTTTGAATAGAAAATATTTGTAAACTAATAAAGTGAATACTCTTTCTAACTATTTAATATTTTTAGGAAAAACTTCTAATTAATTTTTAATAAAATATGAAATTACTTTCTGCAAACAATGTGAGTTATTCGGATTTGAAATATTTGTATATAATTTCATTAAATAAACAATTTTACTTGAAGGTATAATTCAAACTGAGTTCAGAATTTCTTAGAAAAGATCATGTTACGAAAATTTAAAAATTCTGTTATCCATAAGAGCTACCACAATTGCTCTCTGAACTAGGTTCAATTGAAAGATTGTTTGTTATGATTCAAAATAATCTTTAACAACAAAGTATATTTCCAAATACAATATAAAATAATTTTATCTGTTGTTGAATATTTTTGAACTTGTACAGTGTTAGAAATATCATTATAAAATTATGGTAAAATAACCGGCAACAGCCTGTCCATCCAATAAATCGTAATGTTTACGGTAAGGAACACTTATTTACCTTCACGGTTTGGTAGTATGTTTAGTTGTACGGTTTGGAAGTATGGTTTAAAAGCCATGAATAAAAATATGCAGTTTTATTAACTATTTACAACTAGCATGGTTTCAGAACCGTAAGAAATAAATTTAACTGCACATTGTCGATAGTTTAATACATTTATGGTTCTGCCATCTATGAGCAAATAAGAGTATAGAAATCTAATAGCCCAGGGTCACAAATTGGGGGTTGCACGGCACTGGAAACACTCCATGTGAAGGTAAAGAATAAATATTGTGGTGTCATCGCTGAGACTCGAACCCCAGCTTTGTCAGTCATGAGAGTGACAGATTACTCCTTTCGACTGTAATATGCATTCATCTGCAATGGACTAAGGGGCTTCCCTTGGTGGATCCAGTTGTTGTGATTAATTTCTGCTTGCTTAACCGTATTTGTTGAAAGCAGTTAATAACCGGATTTTTCTTCACAGTTAATAGTGTCAATACCATATTTTTTATAGTTATTTGACTGTTTTGTTTCAATATGGTAAAATAACAATTAAACATATTGTTATTTATCTATTTTTTCAATGAAATTTAAAAAAAGTGTATCTTAGATTTATAAACTGAGTTCAATATTCATCCACTGACGGTTCCGCACATAGAAAGTCGTATTTTAACTTGCAATCTCTGTGCATTGCAAAAGCTATTTTTTCATATTATTTTATTGGGAAATAGTGTATTGTGGGAAACACAAAATTTGGCTAATTTTCTAAACCACCCAGTGGGTAAATAAAACTCACTTCCGAATCGAAGTGTGTTAAAATAACTAGCCAAAAAACTATATTTCACTTGTCAAAAGTTTAAAGGTTGGTATTTACCATTTAAAACAATAATTAATGACAGATATTTTTTAATATTAAATTTCTCAATCTATTATTAAATATTTTTGGGTATGTTTCAACAAAAGTCTCTTAGAAATTCTCTCTTGTCGAATCCATTGAAAGTGTATTAGAATAGCTAGCCATCACCACTCTATTTTATTGGTATGATATTTATATATGTGTATATATATATATATATATATATATATATATATATATATGTATGTATATGTATGTATATGTATGTATATGTATGTATATGTATGTATATGTATGTATATGTATGTATATGTATGTATATGTATGTATATGTATGTATATGTATGTATATGTATGTATATGTATGTATATGTATGTATATGTATGTATGTATATGTATGTATGTATATGTATGTATGTATATGTATGTATGTATATGTATGTATATGTATATATATATATATATGTATATATATATGTATATATATATGTATATATATATATATATATATGTATGTATGTATATATATATATATATATATATATATATATATATATATATATATATATATATATAATATATATATATATATATATATAATATACATATATATATATATATATATATATATATATATATATATATATATATATATATATATATATATAATATATATATATATATATAATATACATATATATATAATATACATATATATATATTAATATATAACCTTCAAATTAATACATAATTCTTTCGAGATTGTACCTGGATAAACATTAGAGATTATAGAATCCAATGAAAGTGTGTTAGATTAACTAGATTACTCTGTTTATTAAATGCAATTGAAACATCATTATTAAAGATTTAAAACGAAAAAAATCCAGTAAAATCACCATAATTGTAAATATGATATTTGTGGTTAACAAAACCATAACTCTGGCAATAACTCTGTTGATATCTAAACAATTTATTTGGTATATTTTCTATTTATTATTAGTCATGGTTTTGGTTTTCAAAATTATAATTCCAGTTACCACACATTTCGTAAAAATACGAAACCAAGAAAGTAATTTTAACCGAATAAATGGTTTATATGCCATGTTCTAAGAAATCAGGTAAAAATTAATAAATTTTACAACTTTAACCAAATTTCAACCCATATTATAAACATTATTTTATAGTTATTTTTACCAAATTCATGACCAAAGCTCTTCGGTAAAAAGTATCGAGGTTTAAACTGCTTCCACAGAACAGGAAAAAATTTTTTTTACAATATTTTCGTAGTTTTGTTCATACCTTTTTTCCTCAGTAAGTAATCAACGACTAATACTTTAATTTTATTATTAAATCTTTCTAGTAGTAAATATTTTTAATATCGTATAATATATTGATATAGTTTTTAAAATTTACCTTAATATGATAAAAACTCACTATGAAAAATTCTTGAAATCATGTAAATGTAATCATGTTATTTTGAAGATACACATCAGTTCATGATTTTTTAGTTTTCCTGAATTGTTTCTATTTATACTGTATCATAATTTCCTGCGTGTATGTTGATTATTAATAAATAATCATAGAAACACCTAAAACTGCCATAAATGTTCCATTTGACTCTCTTAAAAAAGACGTTAATTTCTGAAGTTTCATGTCTGTTTTTGATTTTGCAAGACAACCATGACAACCAACTGCCATGTTAAGATGATTTGTAGGAGGTTCACTGCGTTATAAAAATGTCACGTAATAGTTTCTGTTAAATTATATGGTATATTAGATTCGATGTTCGAAGTAGATTAGTTGTGCTATTATGGAATTATATAGTCGTTATTGAGTCTTCAAGAAACCATGTAAATCCTAATTATAAATAGTTATTTTTTTTTATAACTCTGGACAAGAAAGAACTGTTATTGAGTAATTATTGCCATGTTAACAAAAAAAAATATCACTTGACAAACGAGCTACCTAACTTTAACTTTAAATATTTGTTTTTAAATGACTTAATATTAAAAAGATATATTTTTGAATGATTATCTTCATTTGTGCGAGTTCAAAAATAGTCTACTGAATTAAAACTCTGAATTAGGCTCTCTAAAATATAGTTTTCTAAGTATTGAACCATATCTAAACTCCGAGAACAGTTGGACTACAGATAATGATTTTTACCTCACTAAAATTTGCAGATGGACTCTTTGTTTGTTTAAAGGGTAAAATTAACTTCAAAATATGGTTGATCTAGTATTAACACCAAACGCATAATTTTAAATATTGAGTCCCTTAATCTAGCATAACATACTATTGAGCTTATATCTTGATATAGATCTCAAAATTAAGCTCAATATGAGCGAAACTTTTGTACAGCTGGCAGAATCTAATCAAAGTGTATTAAAATATCTAGACTTCATCACAATTACATTAGTAAACAAATCCAAAAACAAGAAACTGAGACCTCTACGGAAATCACTTCATCTTTTTTGTTTTGTTTTATTTTGTTTGTATTCTTCAGTATGTACGATAGAATGTCCATGGGGAAAGAGGTTTTCTCATTACATCTAAAAAAGAAATGTCTCTTCGAGGTTCCGTTTTCTCTCTCTCTCTTTCTCTTCTGGTGTATATATATATAGTATGTAGTGCGAAGGATTAAGCATGGAAAGATAGCAAAGAATTGAATTAGCAGAACCGAAGGTGCAAATAGTTTTTATATCATATTTCTCTGAAGTATGTTTCTGAAACATATTTACTCGTAGTTTTGCTTCTAAATTAATTCCTACAATTATGGGCAAAATACATGGTTGTATAAGAAAATAAATCAGCTAAGAGTAAAACACTAAAAGATTTTTTTACTGTTGTTTGCCTTACACTGTAAAAAAATAATGGTCAAATTACGGTAAAAATGTACCAGTACTCAAATTACTAGTAAACGTTACGGTAAAATTAATTTTTACCGTGATTCTTTATGGAACAAGATATACCATAATACATGCATCCATAAAATATATAACAAAATATATGATATACAGTAATATTTAGAATAATAATTCACTGAAAATCACTGAATTAATGCATTAAAGTAAAGATTACGATATAAAATTTTACTGCGAAAATATATTTTTCGGATGCTGCACTCAGGGTAAAAGTATTTTTAAACCGGAATTTCAAATAGTTTATATCATTAAAATAAAATACAAGTTGTTTTAAATAAGACATCTCTGAATGTAAGTAAAACATTTTATTTTGTTTCGTTTTGTTTTTGATATTATAAAACAATATTTTACTATTTTTGAGTATAATTTGATGACAAATGACCGAACTAATCAGTAATTCGAATGATACATAATTATCCGAATAAACGACTCGTTTTGCCATATATATATATAACTTTGATATAATTTGTTAAATTATATTTTTTGAAAAATATTTTTTTTAAATACTAGTCTTTATACTTTTCAGTTCTTTTTCTTTTTTTTTGGAAATGAATATGAATAATAGATTAAAAATATATTTGATAACATGTATATATGTATATATGATTACATGTATATATGATGACATGTATATATGATGACATGTATATATGATATATGATAACATGTATATATGAAAGGTATATATGATTAAGGTATATATATATAAGCACATGATTTTTTACGGAGAATTCAAAATAACTGTGAAATATTAAAAAAAATAGTATTTATAAAAATAAATAATATATTTTTCAATTTACAAAAAAACTTTAATTGATTAATTTTGCGTAAATAAGAATTTGATAAGCATAATTTCTGTTGCATTATCATTATGTAATGTAATAACATCTCCAAAATATGCATAATAATTGTAAAAACAACAATTACTATTTATTCTTATTTTACACAATGAATTTTGCACTTTCAATTAATATGATTCTTTACGAATGTTCTTAAAGAACAAATAAATCCTTCACTATACTTTTAAGATACCTTTCATTATATACAATTTTAAACTTTACCAAGCAAAGGCGAAATTTTTATAAGATATACAGAATTATACCAACAAAAAAAATCAGGGAATAATGTCTTAATAATCCTCAGAGAATTCGTAGTTGGTTTATTCTCTGTGGTTGAAATTTGCTCCAGAATTGTCTAGAGAAATGTTTGGAAAGGATAAATTCTTTAAAAACGACTATATTTTTTCCTCTAAAAAATTTCTACCTCAGAACATTCTACCTTATTCATACAATTTTTAACTCCGTCTTTCCGTCTGTCTTTTCTATATTCAATTTAAATTCTTATTTACTTACGAAGAAACGTTTTTTTTTATTGTTATTTTTGTTTGTTCCTTTAAAACTCAAAGCGAAATATTCGTCAACGATTGGCTTAGAGTTTCCCAAAGGGATTGAAAAACTTTTTTCGATGTATTGTTCGCATATACCATGGATATACACAAACGAGTAACTTTTCTTTTTCGACTTAAACCATTTCGGATGGATGTAAGTGAGCAATATTATAATTGGAGGTATTTGTTTTACTCATGGGGATTTATAGAGCGTCAATCAGACAATTTGAGATTTATTGAGAAAGATAAATTGGTTTTATTCTTTTGAAAAAAGGCAGAGGAAAGATTTTAAAGAAATAAAAACAATTGATAGAATAAAAGCAGAGCTTTTTATTGATCTCTGTCAGCTCTTAGAAAATTATTTGGTCACTAAAAATCAGTTTTATTTACTAGAATTTTAAAATATTTAAGTGAAGATTTAGTTCACTACTCTTTTTTTTTAGTTTATGGGGATTAATAATAATTTAAATGAAATAAAAAAAATATATGAATTAATTATTTTCGCATATTTTTACAGTATTTGTATTCAAGAGAAATTTTTCGTGAAATGTATTATAAAACCGTTGGTTAATCAGAGACGAATATAGTACTAATTTGCTTTATGAGTAAGTGTTGGAAGTAAACAGTTACTTGTCTGGTCTGCTGTTGTTGTTGCACGCCTCCATTGGCCAGCAGTGCTAGACCAGGTTCATGACGTTATAAACCCTCGAAAAATCCAACACCGTCAATGGATCATTTGCTAAATCCTGTTTAGTGAGCCCCAGGCACGCGAGTATGTGGTGAGGCGAAGCCTGGTCTGAAGAACAGTTGGTACAAGGTTCAAAGTTCTTGGATCCTTCCGAAAATTTCATTGATTTAAGGTGACCACTTCGAAAGCGGGAAAGAATAGTTTGTTCCTGTCTATTAAAACCTTGGGCCAGGGAGCCTCCAGGTCGAGAACACCGATAGCATGGGTGCTTTGGGGGGACATTCCAAGTGGTCTTGTTTTTGTGTTTTATTTTTGAGAAGATTTCCAAAAAGGTGAGGGGTGCCGACGGTACAGAGGCCTCGCAAGCACCAGCTTTAGCCAAAGTGTCCGCAATCTCGTTTCCTTCAAAATCGACGTGGGACTTGTCTGTTCTTAAATACTTTGCTTGTTTATCAATTTTGCTTGTTTATAAGTGATTTTTATGACATATTTTAATTTATGATGTTAAAATTATCAAAATTTGCTACAGTTACCAAATTTTATCACAGATTATAAACTCACATTTTATTGTTCAAATTAATAAAATAGTAACCAGAACCATTAAGGGCACATTATCAAACAGTTTTGGTGTTCTTATATGGCCAGAAACATTGTAAATTTTACCATATTCTGGTAGTTTTGACTATAATTTTTGTTCAGTGTGTGAGTCCAGTTTGAATAACCCATTTTTATTCATCTAAAAGTACTTTTTCAGCTTCACTTAAAATAAACTCATATTTTTCAATAAATTAATTAACCAAAGAAATTAAGTTTATTTATTTTACTTATGTGGTAAATATTGGTTATTATTGCTGTTCAGGGTTCACAAACATTGTTTTTATGGTAGCATTAAATATATCCGAGTTCTTTGCACGAGTAGAAAAATATAAATAATTAATAAATTGGTATTAATCGAAATTAATCGAAGTGGGTAATGTAATTATCGAAAGTAATTTGCATCGGCGCAATTATTTTTGTAATCGTTTTTGTCGAATTAATATCACAATTTATTTCGAAGACAGTAAAAAATCGCTCTACGCTTATTGACGTTAATGATGTTTAATTAAATGCACTTTTATCTACTACTTGTATTGCCATTATAGGTGCTCTGGTAATGGGAACCTATTAAGTTGCTTGATTTAAGCGCTGTGGTAATAAGTTTTTTACCACCTTCTGAACTGGAAGAGTACTCTAATACCTCTAACCTACACATTCATGACACCTAATACACAACCTTTTTTATATTTTTTTTTGCAATATTCCAGAGTGGTTTTAAACTACTAGATTTATTATATAATATGAGTTAGAAAGTCAACTCACTGTAAGAAAGATTAACTAAACAAGTAGCATTGGTTAAAATGTGCTATTCCAAATTTACCATAATTTTCGAATTCCAAGTAACATAAAACAGCTGTACAATATCTTTATGATAACTTATAGGAATTTGAAATTTTCGAGTAGCAAATCATGACTTTTCTCTTCATAGATTTTAATTAAAATATCATTTATTCATGACCTTAAGGATTTATTTATTATTCTTTAAGAATTAAGCTTCTTTTAAATATTTTCAGCATTACTTTTAAAAAATAATTAAATTAAAATTAAATCAGGACGGAACTCAAAAATATTAGCGAAATATTATATATTAAAAAACAGTTTCTAAGGTCTTTATCTTTCTAATATTCAATAGATATAAAAAAAAGGATGGTAAACCAACAGAGCTAGAGTGGTCTAGAACGTTCGTGTTCATCGTTCTCATCATTGGTAAGCGATTTATACATTTCGAGAATTAACAAGGTAAAATTTTTGTTATTAATATTATTTAAATAAAATCAGGTACTCATGCAGAAAAATGCACCTCTCTTAATCATAAAAGATAAATTTATTTTCAGTGTTCTTTATTATGTATGGTATTTATTATTATTATTGGGTTTTTTTTGTCTTCGCTTACCTATTGATTGTCGAGGTATTTAATTGAGACAAGATTACATGTCATAGTTTTTGTCTTTTTTTCAATCAAAATTTAAACATTTCTATTATTGTTAGTTCTTTATTTAAAAATGAATACAAGAAACGTCTTTTCTTCTGAAACAATTTATTTTCTATACCCAAAGTGAATTTAAGTTTTATATGTAAAATAGAAAAATTATGTGTATTAATAATTCTATGGATATGTATGACATTTATTCGTTAATGTAATGTTACAATACATATATTTATCAAATCTATATTGAATATTTACATGTTCACTATCATAGAAATAATTGACTGGAATTTTTTGACTGGATTTATATAGAATATTCAATGTGTGAATGACTGGCTCATTATAGTCATAACTTTAAACCAAACTTACTTATTTTTATTTATAAATACTTTTAAGCTATTTATGACAAATAATATTCAGCTATATTAATGAATTTGGACTTATATTTCCTTTACGTTTTGTTAATTTTTAATTTTTATGACAATAATTCTTAACAAAAGCGCAAAAAAAATACTCTAACATTTAAGGGGGCAGATATGAGGGGGCCCTAGGGCCCTATCGTGCCTTATGGTGAATGTGGCACTAAGTGCAACACCTTTGCAAAATAATTTGTCATTATTCCTTCAAAGAAGATTTCGTCATACACTATATCACTAGATTACTTTAAAAAATCTGACATATTTTGTTGTGAATATTTAATTTTGTAATAATTTTATTACCTCTGAATTTTATTTTGGGTAGTACCTTGCACAACTGATAAATATTTATATGTAAATTGCATAAATAACTATAAATTATATTAATATCAATCATAATTGTAAAATATCTGATATATGTTAAATAAATGGTTGTAAAATATTGTGCACATCAAATGTCAGACATTAGTAGAATATCACTGGACGATATCCACCCTATATCTAATAATGACATTCTTGTATATTTCAAAATGTCTGATTTTTGTGGCTGTATCATATTCTAAAACAATTATGGGGGATATTGTCTTATAAAATTTTCCAGCATTGTAAGAATATTATTGAAAATATCCATTGAATCTTACTTCACGACAATTATATGATATTTCAAAACGTCTGATTTTTGACGCTATAGTGTTGAACGGAGAATAAATTTCCGATATTTGAGTTACTTGGGATGACAAAATAAATAACTTAAATTTTTTTCTATTAGTTCTTGTTGAGTTTCCGTTATTTACGTTTATAGAAACAAGTTTCAATAACGTAAGTATCAATATAAGAAACTCATGGTTTTATATACCTTTTAAAATAAGAGATCACGTCAAGTACGTTCGTTGCAAAAATATTAACGTTTATTTTACTTATGATAACCTAACATAGGAAACCGAAGATAAATAATACATGAAAACGTTTGAAATGTTTGATAGATCTGAACGATAGTAAATCATTCATAGTATAAAAAATTTATCAAATCCTATGAAAAAAAAATTGTGAATAGAAGCTCGTGGTCAGAGAGAGTTTTAAAGTAAACAGATCCGCCGTGTCTTTAAACGTATGTATATAGATTTTGGTATGGATGGCTCAGATTTGCGGATTTGCATACGATGCATGCACACGCATACATATAAATTTAAATACATACAATAAGATATATCTAGTTTTTTAAATAACTCTTATTTTTCATTTATGTAATAATGTATAGTAGTTTGTTCAATAAATTAAATTAAATGTTATAACTTTTAAATATGTGAAAGGATATATAGTCAATATAATGAGAGAAAATCTAAAGAAGAAACGTATAATAGATATTTTATGAATAGAAATAAACGATTTTAAAGCAAAAGCTCAAACAGCAATTTCGTATTACTGCTTTCAAATCGATACTGTTTTAAATCAAATCTTTCATTCATCGTGTTTCTTTAAACTAAAAGAAAAAATATCATTTAATTCTTTTTTTTATTCATCTTAGTTTCTTTTTAGTCTCCATTCCGTTTTTCTCCATTAATTTTCTCTTTAGTACTTGGCTTATTTTTATTAAAAATAGCACCTTTTACCTTACCGAGCATAATTGTCCTCAATAATAGTAGGACGATTTTTTACATCTCTCCCTTTCAAGCGATTTAGTGCTACTTTTCCATCAATTTTTGTTTTCAGTACTCTAACTTATTATTTTTTTATTTCAAATACCGTTGATTTTAAAATATTTAATTTCATACAAATAAGTTTCAAACACATAATTATATATATACATATATATATATATATATATATGTGTGTGTAACTTTTTTTATACTTAAGGAATACTCTAATGAATTCATATGGAATCTATTAAATATCAATTTCATGATGATATTTTTGAATATAATGATCATTTCTTCAAAAAAATTGGTTCGACTAATAAAGTTGGAGTTTTTTCATTGGTTCATAAGTCATTGGTTTTTAAATTTGATTTAAATGGTAGAAATGAATTTTTAAAAAAATTAGTTTCGTTTGTTTGAACGTGAAAATTCTCTTCATTTGAATGCATTAAAACCAAAACTGTTTTATGACTGTATGAAACAAAAATAAATTCACAAAAATATTGCAAATGAGCGAGTTTGAACTAGGTGCCTTTTGAGAACTGAAAATCTTGTAGTGTTCTAGGAATGGCTGTGCATTTTTATCCTGTCTTAAGTAAGTGCAGTACAACTACAATCCTTATAACTACTAAAAATAGTGCAGTACAAATTTGTTTTGAAATAATTACACCTACTTTTATTCATACGCTCAGAATCAGGCTTTTATAAGGAGTATATTTTGATTTGATTTATTTTAACACTATCGCTATCATCATTATTTTTATTGTTATTTATGAAACGGCAAAAACTTAACATTGATTTTACATTCCACAGTTGCAAGACTTCTCATTAAATTCCTCTTTCATTAATAAAAATGCAGCTAAAGGACCATTTTACGGCCAATTTTTTTTTCCGCATTGAAATTTAGTAAATATTAAGAAGACTTAAAACTAATGATTTCTAACATAATATTATATTCCTGACAAAAGATTTTCTAAAAATGCTTAAAAAATTACGATCATGCAAATAAGACATTTATTTGAGAAGAAATTATACCAAAATTAGTAAAAAAAATTCTATTAATACTACAATTTTTACCCGCTTTTCACGTTGTAATGAAACAATGTAAAATCCTGTAGCAACATTTAATGATGCTAATAGTAATAGAGAAACACATGAACTTTCATTATCAATCAAGAAGTTCTATTCTCTCTCTCTCTGTGGAAAACTTTATTTTAAAATGTTTTTTTTTTTTTTTGTAGCTCTATTTTTGAAATGTTTCTTTTGTGAATTATTTTCTTATCCACTTAAAGTAGAACTTATGAACAAAATTTAACTTAAATATCGAACTTTTTCTCAATATGTTTAGAATAATAGTTTAAATTTGAGTAAAGTGTAACAAATTTATAATATTAGCTAAAGTGATTTTTCTAATTATTTTTACTCTAAATGCAGAGCTCAAAGAACCTCATTGTATTTATTTCTCTTTGAAAACAAGCTATCTACGAAGCAACGAACCGGAATCATCATACTGATGAATTTCAAGTTTATCATAAGTGCAGGAGTTTCATATATTTTTTTTACATTAAAACATTCCATTCTAAAGAAAATATTTTGACACTGATAGTTTAACACGATATAATATGACTTTAAACTTAACTGATTAAAGTTCGATTTTGAATGACTCTGAAAATTTTATTTTTTTTTTCTCATTTTGTTTCAATAAAGTATTAATTGTTTAGGTATGAGCAAAGTCTAACAAATATATAATATTTGCAAAAATGTGTTTTCATATTACTTTTGTTTCTCATACTAAGTCATACATTATTTGTTGAAGTATTTTTTTTTTCAAATTACTTTTGCTTAAAATGTAAAACTTCAAGCTCTTCATTATTGTATTAATTTCTCTTTGAAAACAAACTACCTACGAATCAGTGGATCGAAATTGCCATACTGATGATTTAAATATTATTAATAAGTAAATAACTATTATTTAATATTATAATTATTATAATTAAAAGTATTATTTTACATTAAGAACAGGAGTTTCATCTTTTTTTTACACTCAAATTTTCCACACCAAAGCTAATGCATTTTATCATCGATCGTACAACACAATTAAATATGACATTCAATTTAAAGTTACTTTTCTGATTAAAATTAAATTTTAAATGCCTAGTTTAACTATTCGTCATTATGTTGTACACAAATTTAATTGCTCAAGCACGAGCAATGTTTACAAATTTCAAATATTTTCTAAAATGTATTTTCAAATTACTTTTCCTTGTTAGACTGGGTCACACATTATTGCATTCACATGTCTTTGGAAACTAGCTATCTACGACACAGCTCGCAGAAATCGTTATGCTGATGAATATTAAGTTCATTATAAGAATAGAAGTTTCATCTCTTTCTTACACCCAAATCTTCCGCAGCACAATGATCCTATCTCAACATCGATCGTACAACAAAATGCTTAGTATAAAGCACTATCCAATAGCTATTTGCATATTTTTAGGAACAAGAAAATCGGTTTTCTTTCTTGGCTGTGTAACCGCTTCTCATAAGTATTCGCATAAATATTCAGTAAGAAATATTCTCGTAATAGTTACTTTAGACTATGAATCAATTTAAATGCGAGAAAGACTCTGAAAGATTCAGAAGATCGTGATGTGCTTAGGAGAAAAATTGATCTTCTTACTGCTTAAAACCCGAGAATTTCAATTTTTTTTTATGTACTTGAACAGAAGCTTGGAATTACTTCAGATTATTTTGGGTTTGGCATCAATAGTATTAACGACACTTCTACCTCTTGTGATATGCGTGCTAAATTGAATATTTAAGTATTTTTTCTTTTTAAATTTTTTTTACAAGGTTCAATGAATTAGGTTGTGAAGATTAATCTAATTGTTTATCTTTTTTGCATTGATGACTTTCATCACGAATTTTAACAGACTTATAGAAAAAACTTTAAAATGCAATAAAAAACTGTCATAAAATATATTAAAAACTATAATTTTTCTCATAATGGTGATTGTGTGCTATGTTTTGGTTTCATTGAAATAAATTTCAAATTTACTCGTCTTGAATGTTTGTTATAGAGTTTATCATTGAATATTTTAGTACAATTTTAACAAACCACTTTAATAATGTGGAATGTTAAAAAAATGCATTCTTTTGTACTAGTTAGCATAAACTTTGCTTATCTAGTTTTGATAAAGTCTTTTCTTGGTTATGCTACAATCTGCAAAATGTAATTTCAGTCTAGAAAAAGAAGAACTTTCAAGTGAGTTTTGATACAAATTTTGATATTGGTTTTTCTTGCTAGTCTTTAATCTCATGTCTTGTGAAATTTAATTGCTTTTTGTTTAAAATCATTTTCATTAATGGCCCATGAAGAAAAATATGCATGCTTAGCACTTTGAAATAAAAAACAAAAACGTTATGGAAGTTCATTAATTATTTTTAGCATAAAATCCGTATCAAAACAATGGTGTATTAAATATCACAAAGTAAATAGTATTTGAACATAAAACTATCTTATTTATTACAGGTTTTAAATTGATTTTTTAAAGCAGTAATGAAAAGTTTAAAAAATGTTATAAGAATACGAGTACTATAAGTAATTATAATTTTCGATTAACAGTTCGATTAACTGTTTCGTGTAACTGTTTTCAATTTTAAGTTTTGTTGAAACCATTTTTAAATGTCAAAGTTACTTTTCTCACTTTTGTCTTTACGCCAAATTTTGGGCGCAAATGACGCGCTGGATATTTTAAATACAGTTTTTAATGTTGAATATGTAAAAAGGATCTAAATTGCATTCGACTGCACTTGCAAATAAAAAAAGCTTATGGATGATAGAAGCTATGCTTGATTCAAAGGCCAAATTGAAAATGACGAAAGCAAACAAAGAGGAAAAGGAGAACTCAATAAGATGCTCTTGAGAACAAATATATGTAATTACCTGAAAAAAATTGAGGAGAATTAACTTATAATTTATATTTAATGATTAAAGTGACTATTTACCTTTTTCTTACGGCTGGTACAACTGATAGTCCAGAAAAGCAGATGCTATCAAACGCCGTAGGTAAAGGTTTGACAATGGTTTGGAAGTGGATAATTAAATATTTCTTTGGGGTAATCCACAGTAAATTAGACTCATCACTATTAGTATAGTTTTACATATGAACAAAATAGTAATCGTGGTTCAGAAGAAAATGATCTATGAACTAATTATTTCTTGAAATTAAGAAATTGATAAGTTTCCTCAAGTTCAACCTTTAAAATTCTTTCAGAGTTCAAATTCTATTAGCATCTTTTAATGTACTGTGTAAAACACAGACAGCGCCTCATATTTTTTTAAGTTATAAAAATTATTTTTTTTTATTTGTATTGTTATCATATTTTACATTATAGCTTGAAGCTGATCAAAATAATTCTTAGTCAAATTAATATAGTTCCTAACCTATTTTTGGAAGTTGTTTCAATACCGCCTAAATTTTTGAACTTTACCATACATGAATTAAGTTACGTTCTAATTATATTTTAAAAACTGCTTAAGCAAAAATTACATTAGTAAAAAAATGAGGAAATTTTACTCAAAAAACGTTTCCCAAACTGTGGTGTATTTACTAAAATTCATAACAAATCAAGCATTGTTAAACTTATTCTGCAATAAGACATTAGATACGAAATTACTTTTAGTAAGCGAAATAACAACCATAGCAATTAAATATTTAAGTCCATTTTAAATGCTATTTTTACTGTTTGAGTTGCTATTATTTTAAAAAGTAAATTATAATAGTTTTGACATTTGAATAACTTATGACAGCTACAAATGCATAGCAAATGTTGATCTCGGGCTCTTTGCTTAAGTAGAGTGATTTCTCTGAATCAATTGCGAATCTCTTTGCCTTAATTCCCTGTGTATCCTTCTTCTTAAGTCAAAGGAAAGTCTATTCCCACTGGTTACTACAAAGATTAGGCTTAGAAGACGACTTAGCTGTGATAAATGGTTTTTCTTCAGTAATTTGTTTCTTCAAGACAAAACCACTATTGCACAGACAGGAAAGGTTAACAGTAAAGTGACTCAAATCGCAAGAGAATTGAAGAAGAAGAAAAAATTCCGCTATTAAATATTTACTCGGAATTTAGGTTTTAAGGACTTATTATATCTTAGATGGAACAACTTAAGAAGATTTATGTATAGTGACATTAAATTTGTTTTGTCTGCTTCTGATATAAATGAAATTCTTTTTTTTTTGAGTTTTAGAAAGGTTAAAAGATTAGAATTATTCATTCAGATTTAAATCGGTCCAGAAAGAATTTGTTTCTTTATTTTAATTTTATACCGATTTAAATTTTTTTTTGCAATTATTTATAATGAATCTAGAAATTAAAATAAAAATTGAAATGAAAAAAAAAATATATGTATATATATTTAAAATTCAAATTATACAAAAATTATGGCATAATTTTGAACTCATAGCTTACATAATAGTTGTTAAATATACTATTATGCTGTAAGAGTACGGAATTGAAGATCTAAATAATGTAAAACTGACATTTATTTATTAAAATAAGAAAAGAAAATTAGTTTTTTAAATAATACTTGCATCAATTATATCTGGAAAACAAGAATAAAACAATTCGAAAAGTTTAGACAATTTTTTGGATGATGACATCATGACTAAATATAACAGC
Organism: Parasteatoda lunata; assembly: GCA_949128135.1. Classification (NCBI taxonomy): domain Eukaryota; kingdom Metazoa; phylum Arthropoda; class Arachnida; order Araneae; family Theridiidae; genus Parasteatoda; species Parasteatoda lunata. The sequence continues at coordinate 38,753,134 of OX421975.1, read as the reverse complement.
AGAAAGCTCTTTAGGTTATGTTGTTTACTCCAACTCTCTTTTTTTTCCAGTCCCTTAACGGGTAAACCACAAAACATTTTCTTGTCCCAAAACGGGTTCGCCATATTTCTTTGCAAAACTTTGCCTTTATCACTCAACTCTGAAACAGTTCTAAAAATATCGTCTGCTTTTTTCTATATCTCGTGGTGCTGCACTACTTTATTGCTTATGTTAGCCTTTGTTTTTGATGCCTCTCACGTTACACATATCAAGTATACTATTTTAGAAATATTTCATGAATAGTGAAGCTCTTTGGGTTTTGTTTTTACCATTAAAAAAAGAGCTTCTGGACACTGAAGGAATGTGAACAAAATATTGCTTAACATGATCGAATTTCTGAAAGAAAACACATATTTTTAAAAGAATTTTATTGAGCTCCACATTTAGATATAAAAAAAAAAGATCTCTTGGAAAATGCATTGATTTTTTTTTTTACAAATAAATATTATTGCAAAGTTATTTGGAAACTTCTGAAATCGAAAAACTAATATACATGAATATAGTCGATTATTAAAAAGAATACAATATCAGACATTGTTAACATGGATAGCCCATTTTTAAGGCTTCTAAAATCATTTAATTGATTTTAGAACATTTTAAATTCTAATTATCATTTAAGTTTCGAATATATTTTCTGGAAATATTTAAATTGGAATCCACAAGTGTATTAGTGAAGTGATATACATTGAACTGTTACTCGTTAATTAAAGTGGCAACAACGTTGTATATACATCAAAAGAAGCATGTACTTTTACAATAATAAATCAATAACATATTAAATGCAGACACATATTTCACTTTTCCTATATTCTTCTAAGTGTTTTATATTTGTTTAGATACATGGAATATTTACTGTTGAATTTAGTGGAGGCAGTACTTTTAAAATCTCAAGAGAATTAAATTCATTTTTAAATTATATGTTTCTTTTTTATGCATTTGATATAGTTTATGCGCTATTCATTTAGTGAGAATAAATGTGTTTTTAGTGTAATACCATTTATGCTGCAAACTACATGCAAAACAATTAATTAAAAAAGTAAAATTAAATGCAGGTGTCAGATTCAGAAATGCAAAAATTCATTATATTTGAAGATATTAACTGTTGTTTTCCTTCACATAAAAATGTGTCAATAACACTTTTATTTTGAAATACATTTTTTTGAAAATTGCAGTTACACTTAAATACCTTCTAGAAAAAGCATTTTTTTGAAGTAATATTTTGATGATTAATTATAAAATAGTAATTCGTATGCACTGTAAAAATTTCCTGATCAAATTACGGTACAAAGTACAGACACTTTATAAGCGTCATTAGTAAAATATTATACCGTAATTTTTACAGTAATATAATTTAACTAGAGTGATTAAGTTATTTTATGATAATTATTACTGTAAAAATTAAGGCATATTTTTTACATAACCTGTTACGGTAAAAATGGATTTTGTGGTAAAAAGTATCGTCATACTGAGTGCCAAAATTTTATAGCGTGATTGATCCGGAATTTTTTACATTGTATTGTCACGAACATGCTGTTAAATGCTTAAAACTTACAATCTCGCATAATTAAAGACCCAGTTTCAACAGTGATGTTTTTATTTTTATTTTATGCAATTATACATGCTGTGGAATTTTTTTTTATTTGCGCGTTTGCATTGTTCCCAAAAACTTTCGTAATTTTTCACTCGGGCATCTTATTTGTAAATTGAACTAGCATATTAAAAGAAAAAAAATAACTTAGCCAGTCTCACATTGGAGCTTTCATCAGAATTTCAGATAGATGCCTGTTTTAATAGTTTCAAATACGTAATGAATTTCTTTCAGTTATATTGCTTTCTTTATTCTTTTCATAGTTCTTAAGACACAATGAAATTTGTATTTAAAACATGAAAAGAATAATTTTATATAATGCATGAAACCAATGAATATGAAAACTATATGAATAAAAACAGTATATATCTACTCCAAATATTAAATTTCAAATAACTATATTCTCTTGGGAGATGTCATAAATTTCCCCAAAGAATCACAAAAACGAATAAAAAGAAGCCAATACATAAAAGAAATAAAGGCAAGAACGCCGAAAACACCACATTTTTTTTTTTTGCTGTGTTTTCCCTACTTTGAACTGCTTAAACATTCATACAGAAAGAAGCTCCCCAGATAAGAAAACAAGTTTTTTTGGTATAAGTGTAAGTTTTAAAAATTTATCCTTTCCTAAAAAAAAGGAATATCTTTTTTTTCTTGAAAAAGAGATTGCTCTCATAGTTTTTCTCATATATATATTTTACCTACGCGATATAAACTAACGTACAGACATCCGGATTGCATTGTTATCTAACTTTAAGACGTGGATAAAAAAATCATAATGTTTTAATAAATCAAATTGTTTCTAAAGAAGGGAAAAACACTGATGTATAAAGTCGTTGCTACTTTTTTTTCATTTTTCACTTGTCTAGTGGTGATAATAAAGATGCACTTAAATTTTTCTTTCTTTCACGAAAACTTGAATGAAAAGGGTTTTTCTATTCTTTATATTTAACAACACTAAAATATTTTTCTACTAACATCATCAGGATTATATGTAACAAGACGTTGTGTGCAGCATTAAGTTTAATAGAAACATTTGTTACTAGGCTGCATTACCAATTTTTACAATTAGCTTATATGCCAATCAGCCACTTGCTTAAATTTCCAATTAATACCAATCATCTTAAATTTGCTTTGATGAGCTGTGGGTTTCAATTGTGAGGTGGCCCGCGACCTCACAATTCGGTGAGGCAAGTTCGAATTCCAGCGGTGGCTGGTTGTTACGAATTTTCCTCCCGGCTTGCAACGAACGCAGTCCTGACATAAAATATTCTCTGTGGTCGACAGATCATGGGCTACAATCCCCTACCATTAGAGCCACGATGGCTCAGGGGATTTATTTTGCCTTTCATTGAGGTGAACCGGGTTCGAAACCCAGCAATGGCTGGCCGATTTGAATTCTGCAACCAACTCGCACCAACCAAAGTGGTGACGTGAAATATCCTCTGTGGTAGATGGATCATGGGTTTGAGTCCCTTTGCTTTCAGGCTAACTGTGGGAGTTTTCCATGGTTTTCCTCTCCAGCGCATTTGCGCTGGAGAGGAAATCCATCAAAAAGTCCTCCACGAAGACTTATTTCTCCCACTATTTAATCCAGGAGCTCCCATGTCTTCTGGATTGGATTCAAAAATCAAGGCTACGGAGTTGAACATTTGTAGTCGTAAATCCAAATTTGGGTAAGCTGTTCAACGATGGTTATAAAATTAAATAAAATCCCTTACCATTGGGCTGACCGAGGGAGGTTTTCGAGGTCTTCCTATCTGAACAACGCAAATATGAGTTAATTGAAGTTTCGCCATGCTAGTTCCTTCCAGGAAGGCTAGTTTGTCCCAATGTGAGGAATATTACATGCATCTAGTGAGCTACTTTATACTTAAAAGAGACTAGTGCAGGTGTTCAACCATATTTTATGGACATAATTTTACTGAGGATAAAATCATGCATGCACTGAGTAAAAAAATTTGGTGAAATCACCGCACTGGACATTTTTAGTCCAGCAAGTTCACCGTATGGGACATTTCTAGTAAAAACAAGCAAATATAATTATTGAAATAAAAACTAAATTATACTATATTTAAACCATTGATTTCATAAGTTTTCTGATCACATGGTAACCATTTACCGGAAATTCTGATTTACAAAATTATAGTTCTTATTACCACAATTTAGTAAAAAAATACAAAAATGTTAATTGAATTTTATCATGTTCTAAGGCATCATGATAAAATTACCAAATATTTCCACATTTACCAGATAAAACGTATTTTCTGTTATTTTCATTAAAATAATTATCAAAGCGCTTCCGAAAAATTGCCTTGATGTTTTTTGTTCCATAGACTTAGAAACACTGTAAATTTTGCCCTATTCTGTTAATAGCTTTTTTTCTCAGTGTACAAACCCGGAACTCAAAATTTTAAAGAATCTGAGCAATTTTTAAAATAGCTTAATCACTCATTATGATACTTTTTGACAAGTCACATTAAAGGTTCCAGAACAATTTGCTTCTAAGAAATCGACAATTTTGACAATTCAGATCAAAGAAGAAATCGAGAAAAAACCTAGTTGGTCCCTCAATCTAACCGCACTCGTATTTTTATCCCAACACCTTCTACATGACGAACGGTTTTAGTTGCTACCTGTGGGAGATGTATCTCGCTCCATAAACATTCAGAGCAACAAGGAAAGTACCCGGTGTTACCTACCAATAAATCCATTTGTCGACGACGCTGACCCGAACCCTTGGCGACAATACTTCATTCTCTCCTAGTCCCCCATGTATAGCTCAGCCATTCTCCTTTGTCTCTTTGTCCCCTTGCCTAACATTTTCGCTACCACTTTTTATTCCGTTTCCGTTATTGCTTACTTCTTGGAGAGAGATTTTTTTTTTCTCTTTTCTTCCAGGAGAGATCCTTTGGGATACGATACTTGTATGGCAGCAATGTGTCTTGGTATGACTTGTTCAACTAATGGAATGTCGTATTTCTAATGCTTTTTTTTTTTGCTTCGCTTTTTTTTTATATCTGGCATTTGCTAGAGTTTTTTCTTCTCAAGGAAAAAAAAATGTTTATGTTTGTTGTTAAATTTCTGTGGCATAGTGATTAATTATGGTGATGGCGATTGTTTTCATTCGACATATTCATTTTAGTTGTATTCTTGGGATATTTTTTTCAAACTTTATTAAATATACTACCAATTTCTACTTTAGGATTCATTTTATTTATAGGATGGATTGATTATAATTCGTGTCATCACTTGATCGGATTCTAGTCGCATTTAAAATTCGTCGAAATTTGATTTTATGTATTATAATTGTACGTGAAGGTTTTAGGAAGGGCCAGCTTTGTCGGTTTAAGAATATCAATATTGTAGAGGAAAAATATGTAAGCCGTATCACCACAAATTTGTAAAGAATTATTGTATAGAAAACGCTCTTGAGTATAAATTAGGAATTTTTTGCCTTTGAAAATCCAAGTAAAAGAATCGAGTTGCTGTGCACATGCATTAAGTTATTTTTTTTTTTAAATTTCTTTTTCAAGTTAATCAGTTTTGACAAATTGTACAATAGTTAACAAGCATATCCTGTTATGTTCTCATTGTTCCTGTGCTAGCTTAAAATTGTTTGAGTTTGGAATATCGCTTTGTTTAAAACGTTGCGTAATTTTCAATATCGTACAAGTGTGCAGTTCTAAAATTATTGGTAAGATATAAAGGCAACGTATAAATTTCAACTACTGAACATGTTCGAGTTTCTAACCATTTAAACATTACTTCATCCGAATTGTCAAAAATTGTTTTTTGAGGAATAATTCTGAGCCAAATATCACCTAATACTAAATTTCTCATCTCCTGAGTAAGGTTTATAATACGATTGCAACAATAAAAAACTGTTTTTAAAAGGATTTAACGACTTTGGTACGACAATCTTTAAGGTATCCGATCAGTTTTGACATTTTTTCCTAATATTGATATAAAACTTTGAAAAACAAGTTTATTTGCTTTATTATGTGTAAAAACTTATAAAACTTGCAAAAAATTATTACTATTATTTTTAAATAACCATTTTCAGGATAAAAATGCTTAGTTTGTTTGGATATACGCTAAACACCGTAAAAAGTTTATATCACCTAAAACCAAAAATCCTTTGAGGGCTATCAACTATGCTTTAACTACGTCTATTTAGAAGGCTATCAACAATGTTTTAACTATTATTTTAAAAGCAAATGCAGCTATTACTAAGTTAGAGATCAATGTAGTTAAAAAAACAAATTTTTAAAAATTTACGCATTTGTCTTTGTCAAAAAAGGCATGAAAAATGACATTCGATTTTTTTTTCTCTTAGTTTGTAGTTCAAAACATGTTTGGTATAATCATAAATACTAGTGAAAAATTGAAGAGCAACCATTTTAAAAACAATATAATATATCTTTCTTAAGGTGGTGTAAATTGTGAAAAAATATGATTTTGATGTAAACTCATTTAAAGACGCTAAATCATTATTATATCCACTGTTATCACCCTGTACAAAACTGCTATAACTTTGTAAATAATTGGAGTAAAAACAAAAATGAAATGTTTTAAGAAAGCTAAGAGTACAGCGATTCTAAATTAGTAATAAAATTAATTTCGAAAATTTTGCCCCAAATCATGCTTTTGCACTGGACCTTAATCAAACTGACTTCTGGAAAATATCGGAAAAAAGGAAGTTTGTTAGAAGAAGAATAGTATTGATATGATGAAAAATAATCTTAAACAAAGAAGACATTTATTTAAAAATTTCTATTGCTTTTCGAAGCAAAACTACGTATGTAAAGTTAAATTTTTTTATATTTTTTTATGTAAGCTGAGGATATGCCTTATTGTTTATTAAATCAATGAGTTAAATACAGGCTGAAAAAAAAACATAAAATGCTGTGCACCCCTAGTCCGTTCATTCATAACAGTAATCTTGGCAATAATATTAATGACTAAAAATGACGCCAAGGTACAGATAACTTCTCCCAAAAATATAAACATTAGTGCTGTGTACCACTACTAGATGTTGGTCGCCTCCGGGGCTAAACTGGCCAAAGTCCAGAGATTAAGGACTAAATATCCATCTGTCACTGGAGAGATTCCAAAGCTTAATCTCAAAGTAACCACTGGAAGTAATCGTGACGAAGATACTGACCAGAACGTTCTCTCTATTCACGATAAAGGCTCTTTCACACAAAAGATTTCGAACGTTTATGGGACGTTGGGTAAGCAGCTTAGGATAGTGAGGATTTCTTTATTGTCTGGTGTCGACTATATTTTCTTTTCACTAGATTTTTAAAGACTAATCTCTCTCTTTTTAAAACCTATAGTACCAAAACGAATGCAAAAGTTGTTGGTATTTGCATTTAAGATATATCTTATATAGATCATATGGGTCTAAAAAATATAGATAATGCATAATATTACAAAATAAAAGAAATGATTTAAGTACAAAATTAGGTATGATTATACAAATTATGATAAAACAACATAAATAAAAGCGTATTATAAACATATTATGCAATATATTATAAAAGTTATTTACTGCCAACTTTAGGCGTATAAACAAGCTAGCGAAACAACATTTTATAGAATTACCATGCAAAAGTTTAAAAACTTATGCAATTAAAGCTAGTTTTCGCAGACCCTCAATAAAAATGTGTGGTTTTGGTACTAAAGATATTTATTATTTGAAACTAAAAAAATTTTTAATCCTCTAAGTGACTAATTAACATTCACAAAGCAAATTAATTATTTCGCTGTATACACTTATATATTTGAATTCCAAGGAAATTTAAAAAAAAAAAATTAAAAAAGAAAAATGAAATTTTTATAGTAAACTGCTATGTGAAAATGAATCCTGAAACAATAATTTCTGAAATTCAAAAGAAATGAAATAAAGTTACACTAAGCTCAGCAAAAAATAATAAGCTATTAGTATATCCCTTTTAGAAAACACAATATTGATAGAAAAATATATGCCAGTAGTTACAGCAAATAAATAACTGAATGACGACTAATTGACAAAGCGTCTTTAATGTCGTAATGTAAAACTAAAATAAAATATAAAATAAAATAAAACAAAATAAAACAAATCAGTCTTTATACTGCGCACATAACAAAATTAACTTACATAGTTTATTTAAAAAAAAAGAAAATGCCTAAAAAAAAATGATTGATAGCTGCATGATGCAAGGTAATTAAACAAGCTTTCAGAAATGAGTTATTATAGTTTATTTTTAATAAAACAATTTTTAATTTAAAATAAAACACTTTAAATATATACATCAAAGAGAGGCTATGCTAATAAATGATATGAGTTTAATATTCAAGTATTATTTTAATTTATAAAAACTGAAATTTTGAAACCAAATATTTTTTAATTTATTTTGTTACATTTTTGAAATTTTGATGAAGTATATTTGATTTATTTCACAAATAAAACACTTTAAAACATATTGACTTAGCGTTACATATAAGTCACGCGATTTACGAGAATTCTACGAGAATTTTTCTTATCTCAAACAGAACTGTTACACCAAGTAAACATTTCTTATTTTTTTTAAAAAGCAAGTCGTAGCTAAAAGAAGAAAATATTCATTTAGCTAAAACAAATAACCACTTTCTTAATAGGAGCTTTCTTGCATCATGGCACATAAAAAATTCACGCTTTACTGGGTTAATTGATATAAATGTCTGGTTATGATTCATTCATTAATTTTAGTCTTAATATTTACGAGTTAATTTATAAGAGCACACATAATAGGATTTGTAAATAGTATAACTCTAAACAAAAGGTATTCTGGTAAGGGAGTAATATTACAGAAAATTTAAAAGAAGTCTCGGTAAGTTTGAAACAGTAGCAAGTGGCTGGTATGATAAATTTAAGTAAAAGGATAATATTGCTTTTTAGACGATTTGTTTGTATGGGAAGAAGATTCGATAGATGTATGTTCAGAGAAAACAAAAAAAATAAGAAAAAAATCCACATATAATTTATAAAAAAACAATAAAAATTATGAAAAAATCAATAAAAATTAAGAAAAAATCAATATTAAAATTAATTAAAAACAGAAATTTAACACTGAAAATACATACGCCATTTATCACCCTCCACGACTATATCTGCAAAAAATAGAGCTTTCTGACATTTATCAATTTAGATAAGAAAAATATATCAATACTATAGTGTGAATCCAGTATAATATTATACATATACAATGAGCCTTATTTTCATATATTGTAGAATTTTCAAATCCCTCTTTATAGATAATTGCAATTATTATATGGATGTAAGGAAATTCTCGGCAGGTTTCTTAAAAAAAAAAAAAAAAAAAAGCATAGTTGATAAGCCCCTTATTTTTTGTAAGGAATTTTGGACTAGCTCTTAGCAGTTCCGAGCCCCAGAACAATTGTCAGAAAAGTGTAGTCCGCCCCTTCCCCTTCTTAAGTACTGCCTTAACTGCAACACATGTAAATTACATGCATATTTCTTTCTTAAATTGTCACATAAAATAGAAATGCTTACTACAGTTTTATTGAAATACTACTAACTCTAAATCTTCCTTAGAGTGTTAACATTCGTACACGGTTGCTCGTTTTTACAAAACTAGTTGGGTATGACTGAAAAAAAAATCCTTTATTAAAAAAAAGAGTGGTACACCCTTTCAAACAAAAAAGAGTGGTAAAAAAAGAGTGGTTGTATACAATATTTTATACCTTTCAGAAATAAAATATTGTATACAACTAAACAATGGATATCTTGATATAATCTGACAGTTTCTAGGCCGATATGTTAATACGATAAAATACGCTGAATTACTACTTTACATAAAGGAAATTTTTAAAAATGTAAATTTAATCTCAGAAATCATTTGACTAATTGTCATTCTGTCTGCTTTTAAAATGATTTCTAAAATGTTTCTAACTTCATTTATATTTCTAAGAATAACTTAAATTTGCGATGATTAAAAAAAGAAAGCTATGTATCTCAAACTCATTGACTTTTCTCATAAACGTTTCACCAATGATAGTTATTCAGAATCATTAGGACAACATCCAGACGACAAAGTGCATTTTGAAGTGTTTCCTCTCCGTAATGCAACTTCTGGAGCAATTAAACTCCGATGCCTTCTCGATTCTCTCTGGATCTCTGTGCTTACAAAACCTTATCTGATCCCATAATCGCTTTTGGACGTCCACCGTAGAGAACGAAAAGATATTTAACGACCGACGGAGTCATGTCCGGGTGAGTGGATTTTGGCGAAATTTACCGTTTCCGCCAAAGGAAAGTGGCCCGCCAACATATAGATTCGAAACGAGAGTATAGGGAATGGGGGAAAACATTACGTAATCATCAATCGTTAATTACAAACGCCGATCTGGGATTCGCGAAGATGCTTATCGGCTGTACCCAGGATATGGGGGGTGAGTGAAGGGTCCTCATGGGGGTCGTTTTAATCCCCGTCAGGTGGTGGTGAAATTTTGCCCTCCTCCATTCCTCTTAGTTTGGTCAGAACATAGACTAACCATGACATGTAAAGTGGGGTATGTTGATTTGCATTTGAGAGCAACTGACATTTTCATTATGGTTATTGAAGATTGTAAATTATTCCAAATTGATACTCCAGAACATGTATATTCATGTGATGGAGGAGTTTCGATATTTTCAGCTAACTGTTATGTATCTACGGTGCAGATGAATTCACTGTTATCAAAGAAGAATTAATAAATGTGCAGAAAATAATTAATAACTCTAAAGTAGTGTAATATTTAAAGCTAGGCAATTTAACTTCCTGCTCATTGTCGCTCACCAAACCCCATGATAGCTTTAATATAATTTTGTTTCCTGATGATATACAGATTAATGTCTCAAAATTAAATATTTTTCAATTTCAAGCCCCCACATTTTTTTATTGTACTGGCACGGACTTAGTTCTCGATTTTTGAAATAAAATTTGAACATAATTATTTTCTTGGAGTTCTAATGAAATTTCGTATGTTAAATGATTTTGTACTAATAAAATCTAGAGGGCTATGCTCTTAACTCGCTTAGCTAAAAAATTTTTGATAATAAATGGCATTTCATAATAATTTTTTTTTAAATTTAAATGAAAGTTTCATGGAAACTAGTTTAAAAAAAAGATTCCAAACTTGCTTGCTGTATAAATGCAGATTGGGATTCGCAGATATAACTCTCAATTCCTTTGGGTAAAAATTTAAACATAATCATTATAGCCATCATTTAAAGTATTAATTTAAGTTAATTTTTTTTTTCTCCGTTAGTTAAAAAGCTCATTGAATACTTTTTGCCGAAAAGACTATTTAACAACTGTGTGCAAAGTTAATACTTAGTATTTTTTGCGTTTCTAAATAATTGTTTGTAAAATTCATTTTAATTGCGTATATTGACTGTATACACATTAAAAAATTAATGGAATGTGCAAAAAAAAATTTGATTTTTTTTAAATGATTAAATAAAAAATAAATGACATATTTGCAAGTAAATACAACAAAACCTTTTATGTATTTTATTATAAGATTAAGATTATTAGATATCCAACTAAGGACTTCATTACATTCAGAATGTGATTTTAGAAAATTGTCGTTTTATATTAAGTAATATTTTTATACATATATTTTTCATTACCTTACAATAAGGAAAGAAACACTTTCAGTTTTTGACATTTTTTCAAATTTATTTAAAACTATTATAAGTGTTTAGAGCATGTGACTTCCCTTATTTATCAATGAAATTATAAGCATTCAGAAATTTAAGGGACCGGCAATAAACTACTAATGAAAAAAGGGCTTTGAAAGAATATATGCTTGAGAATATAAGCTTGTAGTAACTCGTATCGTTATATATAAGTATACGCACACACATATGTGTATATTTATATTTTAAAAATATGAAAAAATAAAACTATTGAAAATTATCTTTCTTTGTATTTTTTTTCTCCCCTTCGTAATCTCCTAATATGACTTCTGTACAAATATAAATATCGACTAAATAAATACGAGCAGAAAATATTTCAATCTACAGATATATTACTCAGTAAAATATTCATTGTGAAAAGACATCTTTTAGTGTTTTTAATCGATTTTTTTTAATTTTTATATTTTTCCATTCAAATATTTTACCTGGGAATTGAAAGCATAACACGTTTTCTTTTCCTCAATGGTAATCAGCATTCTTTTTATTTTTTATACTTCTTTGGTGTTTTGTGAGAAAAGTATCGACCCTCATAAATATTTCATGCTACGTGAAGAGAATTTGTTATTAAAATAAATGAAAGTAAAGACATATTTTACATTTCAGAATATTCCATAAGTTTAGAGTTCAAATATGAAGAAATGCTCTGAATTCGTAACATATTCTTAAGTCATCTGATTCAGTTGTTATTGATTAAGTTAAAATTGAATAAGTTGTGTGGAAAACATTAAGTCAATTGGTTTTAGAATTCTTATTATTGAAAAGAAAATTAAATTGAAAATGATAATTTTGAAAGTAATGAAAGGAAGTTATTTAAGTTAAAATTTGGAAAGAACTACTAATACTGTAAGAAAATTGTGGAAATCATTAAATTACTTAATAATGGCATTTTTTTTTTTTCATCTAGCTTCGTAACATTAGATTCGGTTTAAAGCAAATAAAATTATTGAAAAGTGAAAAATTCAAGTTGAACAATCCTCATAGTTTCTTCAGGCCTAAACTTGAACATTATTGTTAAAAAAACATTAAAAAAAATTTCTGATAAAAAAATATATTTTGCGTTAATTGTTTTTTGTATATATATATATATATATATATAATCCGAAAAAAAAAACAGTTGCCATGTTTCAGCGCTCAAGAACGGGGGCCCATTTTAAAGACATGCCAGACGTGAATGAGAATAAACAAAGGTGATTTGAAGTATATTGTAAAGTTACCAACGGTAAATGGAAAAATGCATGTGAGAAACGAACTGGAAAAACAAGAGTCCGATAGAGGAAGAAGAAAAAAGTACGTAAAACTGAACAAGAAAAACTACATTGGTTGTGAGGGGCGAATCAGGGGAAAATACTTTCCCACGCAGTACGGAAAGGTAGTGAGGAACTAATGTCGTTAAGGGAGTCAGCATTCATATGAATAAAACAAGATTCCAAGGCATCAAGATGAGCTGATGCGAAAGAGATGGAAAGAATTTTGGCATTGTCGAAATTGAGTTTATGCTTTAGTTTCCAACAATGAGCAGTAATTGATGATTTCTCGTATTCTTGATAACTGACATATCTTATCGTGTTTCTTCAGTCTATATATTTTGATTTTTCTAGTTTTGTTTCTCACCTTTATTTTTTCATTTTTCGTTGGTTAAATCCCGTTTTAGATTTCAAACTTCTTTGTTTCTTCTCATTTACATCTGGCAAGTCTTTAAAATGTTCATTTTAAAGACTTAATTAATTTTTAAAGAATTAAAATTTTACGAGCAATGAATTTTTTAATGAAGCAACAGTCATTTTATTGTTTTTAATCAGAATCATCAATTTCATTCAATAAATTATAAAACATTGTTAGTATGAATTTTATAATCTCCCGAATTTATTTGTTAATCATAAATGTTTTATGAAATAAATGATTAAATACTTTTGATAGAATTTTTTAATTGCCTTTAAAATTTATAAAAATGATGGTAACGATATTAATTCATATAATATTTAGGACAGTTCATGGCGTACAAATATTTTCTTATTTGAGTAAGGAGATTCTTGTTTCTTGACCGAAATATAAAAAAAAATCGTCATAAATGAATCATGTAAAAAATATTAAATAAAAATCAAAATTTATCAATTTTTTATCAATTATTAGGAGAAACTTTTAAGAAAATAATCACATTTGCTTAATAGATTTTTTTAATGTTTTTCAGCATTTATGAGTTCACTTTCTTCTAAGTTGAATGTTTCAAAATAAAAATCCGACTTTCTACCTTTATTAGCTTGAGTTTCAGGCTGTTATGTAGCCTTATCACTTTTATATAATTTTTAAACACTTCTTATATTTTCATACAACCATTACTTGTCCATTTATAATCAAACTCTTATGCTTATAGATTACACCCAATGTTAGCACTGAAATCTTTTGGTGTTCCTAACATATAAAGTTTTAAGATTTTACTTAAAATTGTTATGAAATAGAAATAAAACACATTTTAAACATCCTCATGAATCTCTAATATGCGTACCATAATTTGCTTTTAGCAACATATTGAAAAGATAGAGCAATTTGTTGAAATTGCTTAACATTTATTCTCAGTTACTAGATAAAATGTATATCATTCTGCTGTCCTATTTGCATACATGCAACCATCTCAACCAACGTAAGTATAGACTAACGTTGGTCATAAGGAAACGGATTATTATATAATTTGATGCTCATAAATATCTATCATTGAACTTTGCATATATATTATTTTTTTATATATTTTGCTTTGACTATATTGATATAGAAAGCACTCTAATTCGCGGATATCATCGTGTGAGCTAACGACGAGGCTATATCTTTTCGTTAATTTGTGTACTGTCATTTTAATTGTATCCGATTTTTTTCTTATCTTATTAAAGAATTTTAAACTTTTTATTCTTTATTTTTGGTAGTTTTTCTTCTTCTTCTTTAAGGGTTGTTCGATAAACTTGTTACAAAGTACTGCTGAAAGATATTTTAAATATTTCCTTGAATCTCAAAAATGAATAACTTCATTTCCATTTAGAAACTTCTTGAAAAGAATGAGAGAGCTACCGAAATCCCTTAACAATAATTCCGCATTTGCTAGACAGAATGTATATCAGTCTGCCATCCTATTTGCATATGTGCTACCATCCCAACGAACGTAAGCATAGACCAATATTGTTCATAATGAGACGGATGATGATATAAATTGACGCTCATGAATATCTATCATTGAGCCTCGTGGAATCTATCTAAAATTGAGTAATGAACTCATAAAGCTGTTAGAGAAGGGTGCAGAGACTTTGATGTGAGCAGAAGCGATCAAGATGTAATCAACTCATTCGAAGGGGGATCACTGTAAAAGTAGAGAGTAGGGGAAAATAATTCTGAAAAGAGAGTCGAGGGAGTTTTATCGCTGAGCTTGCTACACTCTGATGAAGCGATAAATAAAATATCTACACTAAGATTGCTTAAAATGCTTCAGATAGTATAAAGATGAAATTTCTCTTTAAGTGTTGTGATTGCATGATGAAAAGGCCACGTTTTAATGCAATCTGTTCTGGTTGGTTTGTAAGTGGGGTTGAGTGATTTTTCAAATAGATCAAGGGAGTAGAGAAATTTGCAGTGTATTGATTTAAGATAAATGTAGTTTTAAAAAAATTAAGAAGTTTTTTTTTTTAATTGTGTAACAAATTAATGTCTATTTAAGAGTATGGTTACTTTTTATTTCATTCATTCCTGCCTGGTTTCGTATTTACTTTTATAGCTATGTTTATTTTTAAAGCTTTCTACACTTTGATGAAGCGATAAATAAAATGTCTACACTGAGATTGTTCAAAGTGATTCAGATAGTATAAAAATGAAGTTTGGCTTTAACTGTTGGGATTACATGATGAAAAAGCCATATTTTAATGCGGTATTTTCTGATTGGTTTATAAGTTTGAGGGATTTTTTCAAATAAATAAATAGAGCAGAAAAAATATGTTTTAAATTACATGAAATAAATATGATTTTTGGAAAATAAAGATTAATATTTTTTTATTGTAAAATGAAATAGTTGTCCATTTAGAAGTTAGGGTATTTTGCAATTTATTAATTCTTGCCATAACTGAAGGTTAAGGATTTTTTTATAGTTTTATTGTTGTATCAAGTTTCCAGTATGTTATTTAGATAAAGTAAATATTTTCCTTAAAATTACTTGAAACGCTTTAGAACATCTGAACGAAAAGTTTTTTTTCTCTAAAAGTTGCGATTTACAGGGATCAAATGCTAATTTTTAAAGAGATCTGTCATGTTTGACTTGTAAGTTGGGTTCAATAATTTTTCAAATAGACAATAAGACTAAGAGTTATTTGATTTAGATTGTGTGACATATATTAAAATAAATATAATTTGGGTGAAATGAAAGGTAGAGAGTAAGAATCACATGGTGGAAATTCCAAGCTTCACTGCTATTAGTTCTGATTGGTGTGTAGTTGACAATTAGTAATTTTTCAAACAAATGAGCAGATTTAGAGTACGTGACGGTTTTACTTTAAAATAAATCTGATTAGAAATAACAGATAGTGTTCAGTAAAAAGAATTTTTCACTTATGGTTTTAATTGCATTTCTGTCGATTAATTTCAATCTCAGACCATTGTGGAATTTAGATCAATTAAAAGTGTGTTGTTAAAAAATATAAAAGGAGAATATAAACTTAATGTAACTTTAAATATAATTCCATTTTTGGAACAGAAACAAATATATTATTATAATCTTATAATAAATGATACAATGATTTACTTAAAATAAAATAATAATTATTCAATAATAAATGAAAAATGAGCAACAAATAATAATAAAGAAATAAACTGAATAAGAAGTTATTAGGAAAATTCATGCTTATTAAACAGTTATGTTCTTTCTTAACTATTTGATTTTTTCTATTATTATTTGATTCATATAGACATAGAAATGGAAAAAATTTATTTTATTATCATAACATTCGATTATATAAATTGTCATCGTAATGAAAATAATGTTATCGTTGTTCTGCAATAAGTAAGCAAAAAAAAAATTCCTTATTAGTTCACAAATAGGTATTATATTCATCTCACCTAAACAGCTGCAACATTTTTAACTAATGTTATGTTTTTTAAATGTGATTATTATATGTTTATATACATTAATGTATAATATACATTTAAAATACACACATATATATATATATATATATATATATATATTTATATATATTTATATATATATATTTATATATATTTATATATATATTTATATATATTTATATATATATATTTATATATATATATATATATATATTTATATATATATATATATATATTTATATATTTATATATATATATATTTATATATATATATTTATATATATATATATATATATATATATATATATATATATATTTTATTTATACATATTTTTTATTTAATAATTAAAATTTTTAAATCGGTACAAAAATCAAATAAATTAAAATAAAGAAACGAAAGTAAACTTGCTAGATAATAAACAAAAAAGAGTCAGTGTAAATGTGTGATAAAAAACATTATAGATCAAAAGTTAATTTTGTTAATGTCTAATAATATTCTAGAGCCGTTTTTTTTTCTTTGCAAAATTGAGATGAAAATGTTTGTTATTTGATATTCAGTAGATTTTAAGAAAATGAGCATAATTTCCTATTAGTTTTTAATGTGCTTAATATACATTTTTATTTATTCTTTTATTTTCAAGTTCTTTTATTATTTACAATTGCAATCCCTTTAAAAAACGTAGCAATATTAATCATCTAAATAATGATAATTAAGTCATATAATTAAATGCAATGACATTTATGATAGGTTTAAAATTTTAAATGAAAATAAACAATATTGTTTCTGTTGGCATGAAAAATATTTCAAAAATCCTATTTTCCAATACTTTAAGAAGAGAACATTTAAATAGCGAGTATAAAACTGCCACAAACATTTAAGATAAAAAAAAATTCTCACCAAAAAAATTGAATAGAAAAATCAAATAAGTTTTTTTAGAAAAAAATATATTTTGCAGAGAAAAAAAAAGAAGACATACACAGTATTTGCACCATATCATAAAACATTTTCGGACACGCCTACTCATCCATCATTCAATGATGAATCTCAAATACTGTGTCATGAGAAAATGTTTGATCAATAGAAATTTATTTGATTTGTAAAGGAAGGGTATATAAAAAAAACTCATTTTATTCTTTTTAAATGCGACAGGTTTTTCAATGTTTATTTTCGAGAAATACAAGTTGAGTGTAATATGAAGTAGATGCTATAATAGAGAAATTTCGATTTAAATTCAGCTTAATTTTAGAAAAAAAATTGCTTTAAATGATGTAAAAAGTCATTTAAAATGATTTGGAGCAAAATATTTAATTGCTGCAAAATTATGCTTAGTTTATTGTACCTTATTATGCTTTGATTGCAGACTATGCTTATATAACAACTATAATTTATCAAAACATATTTTCATAAGTCTTGGTGCTTTCGCAAAATTATGCACAAAATTCTACTAACCTTAACCTAATATCTTACTTTGTTCATACACACTGCTAAAGCATTATGCATCTTTTCCTATTACAGCTCTTTTCCTATTACAACATATATTTAACTTGTCTGGATGAATTCGTACAAAATTTCACTATCTATAACTTTCTTTATCATAATTTGTTCACCTACAAAGTTAGTGCATTATGCTTCTCATCCCATTATAGCTTTTCAAAATTTATTTTGTCAGGTCTTTTTGCCAATGTGCAAAATTTCATTGAAATTTGAAATGCTAAAGTAGATAATATGATACTCATGTCTGGCCCAAATATTAACATGTTCACATATTGCTGAGGATTGGGAACGTTCACAGCGATAATTCTATATGTTGTTATGTAAACTTTGCACAAATCGCAATTTACCGGTAACACCGAAAATAAAATGAATTCTTATAAGCTATAAGAATAAATTCAAATTAAAAAAAAAATATCAAGCAAATTGTGATTATTACACTGCAATTATATTCATTAACTATCAAAAAATTCTATTTGTACATTTTTGAAGCTAATTGTGCTTCCTTTTAAATTTAACCTAAATTTTACCTTCGACTGATAACTGTATGAAATAGCAAAAGAATAGTGTGTTGATTTCTAAGTTTTTTTACGCAATTGCGCACAGTTTTTTTACGCAATTAAGCATAGTTTTTTTATGCATTTCATGCATAAAATTAATTAATATATTTCTCAAAGAAATATAATGATAATGACAGAAATAGCTTAGTACCAAGAGTGAATGCATGAGAATCATAAATAGTTTTATTCATATCCATGAAAAATTGTGTAGAATTACAATTTCTATACTGTTAGAATAATCGCGAAAAACATGGCTAAATGACAATTTATTAAATTGTTATTTTACCATTTTCAACCAATACAGTCAATTATCCCTAATAATAAAAAGGTATCTAAACTATTAAGTATGAGAAAAATTGTTCATTGACTGTTTTCACCAAACATGGACAAACAACCAGAATTTTATCAGCGTCAACTACCCCCATCTTATCCACGCGTTAAGCATTTACAACTATTTATTAACATTCCAAAGGATTTATTTCTTCAAAACGAGATGATTTTTTTTTGAAAATACAGTTATTCGCCATTGAAATTTTTAAAAATATTTTCCCTGATTGATTGCTCTTTGATTAAACAGTTTTTTCCCCTCAATTAATGCGTTCGTTAATTAATTAATATATAGTTAATTATTTAATATATTTATCAAATACGTTAATTAATTATGCGTTAGTTAATTAATATATTTATCAAAGATATATTTTGTAAATCTGTGATTACTGCAGAAATATCTTAGTATAAAATGTGAAGGTATAAAAATTAGACATTGTTTTATTCGTACACGTAAGGGTGGTCGTAAAAAAAAAAAAAAAAAAACTGCATGAAATTACAGTTTCTTACCTTCTTTCTAACTGGGAATCACCTTGTTCTTTTTTCAATGCTTCTCAATTTTCAGCATTAGTGCCAGTGACTTTGTGAAAAGGTGAATGCATTTAAACTATAAATCCTAAAGCATAAATAATATGCATTATTGAAGAGAAATTGAATTTGAATTGAAGTAACAACTTCAGTGTGCCATTTACGACAATTCATCAAGATTACAAATGTTATTGTTTCTTCAAAACTAGTGCAATGTTACTTTTGTAAGA
Organism: Parasteatoda lunata; assembly: GCA_949128135.1. Lineage (NCBI taxonomy): Eukaryota > Metazoa > Arthropoda > Arachnida > Araneae > Theridiidae > Parasteatoda > Parasteatoda lunata. The sequence continues at coordinate 38,733,546 of OX421975.1, read as the reverse complement.
AAACACATTTATTTGTCAATGAATTTGCATTTAATTTTTGTCACTCTACTTCAAGTTTAATTTCAGGAGACGTAATTTTCCTTGCATTTGCACACATGAAGAAGCATGCATTTGCTTTTAATTAGAACAATCTACAGGCTCAAAATCCTTTTCTCATATGTAAGAATTCCAACCCCGCTATTCACTTTCACGAAAGGCCAAATACGAAATTGCAATTGTCATTTACCGAACTGAAAAGGAACTCTTTATTAAAATCCTGAACAAGGTTCATTAAAATGAAACCGTCTCGTAGAATTATGAAGTATATCTTATTCCGACACGCTACAATGCTTTACCAAATGATATCTTCTGTCTTCAGCAATTACTTATTCAGTGCAAAAGGGGTTTGTATTGTTAACTTGAAACAGAGTAGTGTACTGAAGAGGATTCCGAAACGTATTCTGCGGATTTACAAAATGTTACGCTGTTGAATTTCTCATTAAATGGTGACTTCTGGAAAACATACCTTTTAATAAATTTTGCGAACATTAAAGGAAAATACGGGAGTTGGAGAAAAATATGGAAACAATTTTACAGCTACTCTATGCTAGCAATTTTTTTAGTAACAGATGTTTTGGAAAACCTGGCAAAACTCTTAGCAGAATTTGAAAGCTCATGCTTGAAGCTTTTAGAAATAGTACCATTTTTCCTATACAAAGTTCGGATGGAACTAAATGAGGAAAATAAATTAATAGCTTCTTAATTTTTTTATGAAAAAAAAAATTACCCAAAAATTGGGTCGGCTGTTCAACGACAGTTATGAAATAAAAATAATAAAATGTTTATAAGAGCGTGGGGCAGCACACGCGTCTTCGGGGTGACAGCTGTGTGGTTTACGTGTCCAAGGGGCTTGGGTCGTCTGACCTCCGGAATGTTGGGGATGGTTCTACGCAGTGCTTATGAAAAGCTGTAAATCCGCATTGCTGATCGGATGGCCCCCTACGGTGACCAAATGATTATTTAGAATGTAATAATTTTAACTAGTAGATATCTACAAATTCGTAGTTTTTACAAGTTATTTAATATTAATTTGCTATTATTTTAATATTAATTGGAAATATTAAAAAAAAATTGAAATTTTACATATAAAATTGATTACATTATAGATTTAAATTTAGCATTGCTATATATATACCTATTCTTTTAACAGTTACTGTTATGGAATATTTTACACGGTACACAAGTTGACACAATTTGAAAGATCAAAAGATCATGCTTCAGCTTTTAGAGTTTGTTTAATTTTTTGTTGGATGGACCAAAATGAGAACTCCTTTCTAGTTTTATAACAGCAATTTTAAAAGCATTCTAGAGGATTGCAGTATTCACATTAGAATTCTTTTGTTTTAATTTCAGTGGTATTGAAGAAGAATTCTAATTTCCTAATTTCATTTTGTTCAACACATATTTCGGGTGAGTTAAAAGTACCCTACTTCTGAAACCATGAATATGGTCTTTCAAACTGTGTCAACAGTTTTGTCTTGTATAATCTTCCAAAACATTTACTTCTAAGAACAAATATTGCTTTCATAGAGTTACACTTAGAAATAAAAATCTGTTAAAATTATGGTAATGAACTTTCTGATAAAAGAAACCCCACCATTTCCATTATATAAACCGAAATATCCGGTATTTAGACCATTTAATTTGGAAATTTTCATGTAGTAACGTTCAACGTTATATTTCTTATTGCCGCACATTTAGTAAAACAAATATAAAACTGAAAAATAAATTTAATGTAATAAATGATTTAAATGACATTTTGATAATTTATTATCATGATAAAACTACCAAATTTTATTAACTAACTATAAAACTATGTTTTATTGTTAATTTTATTGAAATCATTTACAAAGCACTTTGGTAAAATTTACCGAGGTTTTTGTGTTTCCATAGAACCAAACTCACGGCAAATTTTACCATATTCTAATTAATTTTTACCATACTTTTTCTCAGTAAAATGAAAAGTGTTTTAATAGTTTTGTCCGAGATCTGTATTTTTTCTTTTGCATACGTGGTACAGCAAAAACTTTACATTACCAATGATGTCTAGTCATTGAGTTTTAGTAAAAAGGAATTGTTGAGAACATGTTATGCTCAGATGGGAAAAATCAAATTTTTGTAAAGACTACTCAATTTTCGATCTCATCGAAAAGAGATCTTTTTATAAAATCCTTAAAAAGAGTGATTGAAACAAATCGGTCTCATAGATTTCTGAAATATATCTTATACCGACGCGCTGCAATGCCTCACTAAATGATACCTTCTGCTTTCAATTCAATTGTAGTTATCTTGTAGTTCTTGTAGTTATCTTGTAGTTATCTTGTAGATTTGTAGTTATCTTGAAACCGGAGCCATCAATAATAGAGAGGATTCCGAAATGTATCTTTTATTTAACATTATAAAATTATTGCACACAAAACAAACAGGTTGATTCAAATCTTATGAGATTAAAACTAAAAACATACATGTATTTATAAAAGTTAATATGAATAGTTTGTCAAACATATCCAAGAAGAAGATTTAAATTACGTGGAAAATAATCGACCTCAATTAGTATTTTTATCAATTAAGAAAGATGATTAATACTTACTTTGTATTAAAAGGGCTATGACGAGTTCAATTATATACCAAAAGAAATATAATTCATGTAAACAAATTGCCATTTTGGCCTCCCTGTTGCCATTTTCTTAAAACTGTCCAATTATCGCCTTTAATGTTCTTACAATGGTTCAAAAACATTTGTTATTCGTTTTAAATCTGCCCTATTATAATTTTACAGAACTTCATTAAATAGTTTAAATATACACTAACTTTCACCAAATTTAAGGACCTTCGAATGAAACATTCTTCCCCAACGAACTGCAGATTGGTGTAAGCCTTATAATTTTTTTTGTGTTAAGATTTAATAACACCCTTTGAAATTCGCTCTCGATTTGGTATTAGTTTGAAATGAAGTAATTATTAGCACAATTTTTAGAGTTTTCCAATGCCAAACTTGGTTAGGTATTGCACCATAATTATTACATTGCATTAAAATAAATAATATTTTATGCATCATAATGTAATATTGTAAAATAATGTAATATTTTATGTATCAAATAATAAATATGTTATGTTCTTTGATTCTACTAATAAAAATAAAGTAGTATTTGTGAATTCATTAAGCATATGTTTTTTTTTATGACAATTATATTTGAAATACATATATCACCATACGTACTTACGTTGTTATAAAGTCAATGATATCAATTTCTGTTTCAAGAATAGGGTGCTGCTTGAGTTCACATGTATATGACGAAATCCTCTACAAATCTAGAAGTTCATCGCTTCAAGCTATCAAGTTGTACTAAATAAAATAAAACTATAGTATAGGAAAAGAAAGAAAATAGTACATTTCTTTTTCCACGCTTTTGACCTCTAAGAAACATCTTTTTCTGGGTATCTATATTGCTTGTCATGAAACTCTACAGTAGACGCGGTTGCAGTTATGGTTCTACAACGAATACTTTTTAGCCGTCGGCGAAAATATCTTACATCTTTTCTTTAACCTTATAATACATTTTTTGGAGTTTCTCAGATAGATTCTTTAAAGTACATATGTCATATACGAAGAAAATTATTTTCCTTTATTTAATATATTTCCATAGAAAAATGCAGAATTTTTACTTTTAATAATCACATGCGATAAATAAGTCGATATTATTTTAAAATATATTTTATATAATAAATGTTTGAATAAGCTAGATAAACAGAAAAAATGTTATTTGAAGTTGAATTATATTTTGCAAATGATACTAAAAAAATTGTTTATTTTTTAGAAGTAAGAGAAAAAAAAGGTACTCGGCTTTTTTGATATTTTAATAACCTTTGGCAAATACATTAAAATAAAAATATTAATTTTTAAACAACTAGATTAGACGTTTTTCTAGACTTTTGGTAAAAACGCAAATAAAACTAAAAATTTTAGTATTTTATTATATTTTAACTAATCATCTAAGGAGAAAATCAGAAATTGTTTATTTTATTTACGGTTAATCATTAAGAGATAAATTTTTAGTATTTTTATTGGACTATTTTCAATAAATTCAGATGAATATTTCAATATTGTTATAAAATGCTTATTATAAACAAAAAAAAAAAGAGGAAAACATACAAAATAAATATTTAATTATTTTATTTTAAATTATTATTAACATTACTCAATTATACCATATAATTTATTATTCATTCCGAAGATAAGAAAAAAAATGACATTTTTTTTATTTATTGGATATTTTTTCAAACCTTTTAGACAAGTAATTAAGTATCTCTCTAACAATATTTTTTATAAATATAGGGTAAACCAACCAGTGAAGGAACATTTCATATATATTGATTAAAAATAGGAATTTGAAAGTTTTTCTTTAGATTGATTGGTAACAATAGCTTACTGCCAGACAAAAGGAAGTCATCTAGCAATGTTTTGTATTACCTGGTCAAATAGACTTCTTTGGAAAAATTTTTAAATTTGTTATTATCTCTGCAACACCTTGTTTATTTGAAAAATTATAAGGTGAGTGTTTGTATTTATATGTTTGAAGTGGAATTAATTGCATGTAATAGTTTTATTTTTCTCATTGTGAAAAAGAGAATTCAAAATATAGTTATTGAAGTTACGTTTTCTTTTTTTTTTTAAGCATCATAGCATAATAAAGTACTGAGATAAGGGGTGTTTATTCACTGGATCACCAAACGATGAAAAACCAGTGAAGGAACAAGTGTTCATTTAATGGTTTTTTTTCTAAGTTAATGAAAATAAAAGATAAACTTTAACTTTTTTGTACCTTTAGTGATGTTCCGCATCAAAAGTATGTTAAAAATACGAAAAACAACTTCTAAACAGTGAGGGAACAGGCATGTTCCTTTACTGGGCATAGATTTCCCAGTGAATGAACAATATGTGTTAATACGTTGACACTTTAATTTTCAATTCATGATTACAAAAAAAAAGTTAACATTTTCCAATTATTTATATGTTATAATTTCAAGAATAGGCTTGTTTTTAAATATGCGTATGGCTTATTAATTCATAAAGAGCATTAAAAAATAAGCAAAATTAAGTGTTCCTTCACTGGGTGTTCATTCACTGGTAAGAGCTGTTCCTTCACTTGGTCTTCTTACTACTTGTTATTTGAACCTCCAAAACTTTAAAACAATATTATGTAAGTTCTCTACAATTTTTTTTACATAATTTGCAATTAGTAACAAATATGTTGACACTGTCATTTAACTAAAATTACGAATTTTGAAATTAATATGATTTTTGAAAAGGCAAGCGAAGCTTAAGTGTTCCTTCACTGGTTAGTTTACCCTATAAGAGAACGTATGCAACTGAAAAATTACATTATATTATTTTAAATCTTTTTTTTAATTTACTAGTATCAAGAATAATAATTTTACAAAATTTATCATTTTTCAAACAGAAGTGGAAAGAATACTTTTTAAATTACTTTTCTTATAAGATTTTTTCAAAAATTTATTACGACTTTAATTTATTTTGTATTAGATTTTTTATTTGTTATAAATTAGAATAATTATAATGCCAATTAGAGGCAGAGTGCTTGCTTTCAAAAAATTTGAAATTTAATATTTTTTCAATCATCATCAGAAACTAGATATTTGATAAAAGTTTTCAGTAACTAAGATGCATCTGTAATTTAGAAAATTTGCATAACTAAGTTCAATCGGTAAATTCAAGTGTTTTCTATGAAATTTTACCTCTCGTATTTGTATTAACTTAATCGTTAGAATGTTTTGTTAATTTACGAAAACAATAGATATTCTATTAAGTGTAATGATTTAGTAGTAGTAGTGTAGTGATTTAGTAGATAAGTAGAAAAGCATGTTAGTTGCTTTTATGTCATGTTTATAGAGTAGTTTAGTTGTAATGCTCGTTTTGTATAGATTTTGTATATATTTGCATAGATTTTGTATAGAGATATCTCATACCCTCTTCAGCTTGACGACAGACACGTAGCTTTTTATTCTGCTAAATATAACAAAAGAACTCTAAATTTATTTGTTTTATGGTTTACATTTATTTGACAAACAACGCTAAGGGTTAAACTATTATTTGAGTATACAATACATTATTTGAGTATAATGCTAATTTGAATTCAGAGACCATATACTTATTATACTTAGAGAATTATTTTGACTGTCAGGCAGTTATTTTTGTGATCAAGATAATTTTACGGGCAAAAATTTTGTTTTCACGGTCAGTGTCTGGAACATTTATAAATATTAAAGCATATTTTATTTAAACCTTAAGGGAAAACATGAAAATATTACTATTAGGGATGCAAATTAATAAGAGATATAAATTTCATCAAATATTTTCATATGCCAGAGCCAGTCTCCAATTCCTGTGTTGATTAACAACAAATGTAAAGCTTTCCAGAGACAACTATATGTCGGTAAAAGGGGTAATCGAGATACAAAAAGGTCAACGACGTTAGATTTCACGATTAAGGTAAAGTTTAAGGCAATATAGTCAATATTGCGAAGCGTCTTCTTTCTTTTTTTAATTTCTCAGACAAACCGGTTAAAATGATTTAAGAAATTATTAAAAGCTATCACCAGCGTACGAATTTTGGTCCTAACCAGCATCATAACCACTCTGATATCCAATGGGGTTAAGTATTTCTAATTTAAATAGTAAATAATTAAATGTGTACAACTTTTTAAATTAACTTTGAAATATTTTATTGAATTATAAGCCAATTTACATCTGAAAATAAAATCCTTGATTGCTTAATATTTTTTTATCGCAAAAAATATTTAATTAAAATCATGAAAAAAAAATCAAATTGATAGTCACATTTTATTTTTTATTTATTGTTATTATTTTGTTTTAAAATATAAAATATAGATTTAAAATTTCTATTTTTCTTCAATTAAATTTAAAGATTCTGTCGCCCAGAGTGTGTGCTACAGAAAATCATTCCACAGAACTTATATCAAACAAAACCTATCTTCTCTCTAACAAAAATATGTCTGAATATATTATTTATTTATTGAAAGCTTAATATTCTTTACAAAATGTGGTTTTGACACCTCAGAATGATATTTCCGTTTGCCTTCATCGCTGTATTTGTATTTCCAACTGAATAAATTCTTTTCTGTATTTGATCCTTTTTTTCTGTTTTATTTTAACTTCCGTTATTTTCTTTTCAAACCTGTTTTTTATTCTATTTTACTTTTTGTTTACTCTCCTTAAGGCAATTCAAGAAAAAAATATACTTTAACTCTTTTTTGGGTAAGCCAGGTAACCCGGTAAGTTACAGTCGGTGCAAAATATCTCGATAAAATTTTAAATTTGGAAAATAGTTGTTACTTTGTGACATTTATCACTGTTGATTTTAGTGTTCAAATTACGTATTATAAATGTGTCCATTACTTGACACAATTATAATTAATTTAAATAAAACATAGCAATTCCTAGCTACATTTTTAGATACATTTTTAACATACATTTTTAAAATCCGTCTTAAAATGAAGATAAAAGAGAGATAGAAAAATGATAATGAGTAGCCACAATCTAGAAAGTATGACTCGTAAGGAGAGAGCTCTAAATTTTAGACCCATTAATGTAAAATACGCTTTTGTAGCGTTTCAACATATCCCTGGGATTAATGAAAAAAATAAGTTGTTTATTAAAAAATTAAAATTTAAGTTTATTCAAAAATAACTTCATGCAGGAAATTATTTTTAAAACATCTTTGTTTTTTTTTTTTTTTTTATAATTATATTTTATAATGGTTGAAAACTTTTTGAATTGTGTAATTTTTCACCATTATATAATTTCAAACGGCAATAGGCAATAGCAAAAATAATCAATTAAATATTTCTTAAATAAAAATTAAAAAATACAGTTTTCTTGCAGAATTTGGATATTCCGTGTTCCCAAGAGAAAAATAAAATAATGACTTTTGATTTAACGGTTAGATGGACACGAACTAAATGGAAATCTTAATAGTTCAATGGGATGAATATGATAACTGATTAAAGCTGTCGGAACTCTAAATTAGGAAACCAGAAGCATTGAAATTGGTGGTCGAGCAGTTTGTGATATATCAAGTTTTAGGTAAATCATAAACTTAAGATTTGATTTCACACGAACTATTTTATTGATTTCGATCAAATTTTGTATTTTGCCATTTAAAATTACAACAGTTCTCCAGATTAAAAAATTGGGACAATTCTTTCCAGATTGCAGTTACCCCAGTATTTTGTGGCCCCAATGTATTTTGCGTCTGCTTTAATCTGCTCTTATTAATTAGCATATTCAGGATCTATCTTTTGAATCATTGTCAATAACACTTAGTTCACAAAAAAAGAAAAAAAAACTAATCATGTGATCAAAGGTTATTCTAGGATTTTCATTTTTTGCGCACTTTACACATACCTGCATTCCCCAATTGTTTTTAATCTTCTATCTAAAGTTTTAATAACTATACTATAGTTGTTTGACATAGTTGTTGAACATAGTTGTTTTTAATAACAATATGATTTTAAATAACTTTTATATTTTTTTTGAATTTACATTACATTAAGGAAAGCCATTGAAAATTCACTGAATGAATTTTTGTAAAAATTGGAAAATATTTTATTGTTGTAATAATGAAATAATAATCACTTAATCTACACAGTTGATGATAAAAATCAAGTTTAATTAACTTTTCATCATTATTGTATAATTTAGTTGTATCTAATCAGGTTGTCTACCAAGTTTTCAAACTATATATACCCTTCTATTGGTGAATATGATTCTTAAAACTCCCTAGAATGTGTTTTCAGTAGTCTTTATTTGGTTTCTAGATCCTAAATCGTGCCGATCTAGACTCTAGCTTCCTGAGCATGTAGGCTATTTCTTTAAAAATTCATTTTTTTTCAAGTTGGTTTATGACGGTCTTTAAAAGTTATCAACATAAGTTTAAAATTTTAGTAACATTCAATAAAGTTTTGCATGAGAAATTACAGCAATAAAATAGTAAATTTTTGCAGTGTTTTGGCTTTAAAAAATCTCGTAAAATGTATTCCGTTTGAGGAAAACTTTCTTTCGGTTGAAAAAACATTCTAATAAATGCTCCAGAATAGGTAAATTACGTTGATTTGTAAAAAAAATATAGAAATTAAAATACAGGACATATATTTTATATGTCTGCAACAGGTTGTGACTTAAAATGAAATATTTTGTTCATTTTATTGAAAAATATTCTAAAAGTATGGATATCATAGTAGGTAGTCACATAAAAAGTTCTGTGTTTTCGAATAAAATGTAATAGAACCAGCATTTTTAAGTTTTATGAAATATCTTAGAACATGATCAATGAGTGAATCTGATCTTAAGAGACAAAAATGAATTATTTCATTTAAATGTAGGGAAATGAATAGTGTAATGAAGTATCTAAAAAGAGAGGAAAATTCATAATTTAGTGTTATTATGCTATTGAAACCTCAAACGTTTGAAATTATTAAATGAAGGAAAATAATGTATAAGATTTCTTTAAATTATGCATACTTGCATACTGGGTAATTGACTGTATTGGTTAAAAACTTAAAGGAGATAGGGAGGATATTTAATAAGGATGGAGAAATGCACTGCAACCCATCGCCCGGAATGTGTTTATACTCTATGTTAGGGGAGCTTCCCTTTTATAAACTAGCTGTTCGTTTACATTTGAAGATGTATTTTTAAATTAATTGTAATTTTTTTTATTAATTATATTACGTAAGGAAATATCTGTTACATCCGTTATTTACCGATTCCATATTGGCGAGATTGTTGCAATAAATAAATTAAATTGTGATAAAAGAGACCCATGAATCAGACCAGTTAAAAGAGCCTATTGAAATGTTGTTGTTGTTACATATGGCTTTATTGGAAATATCAATCCATACACAATATTCAGCTCTAAGTAGACACACACAAGGAGTAAAAAGGAGCAAAATTACAATACATTACATTACCAAACAAAGTGAACAGATGATAAACGCATATTATATATATATATATATATATACATATATATATATATATATATATATATATATATATATATATATATATATATATATATATATATATATATATATATATATATATATATATAAATAAGCAATGCTATTAGTACCTGTATTGATATAGTATTTTAAAATGAGTCTCATTTAAAAAAATACAATGAAATGATTTTAATAGAAATTCGGTGAACTTTTTCAATAATTTTTGGAAAACCTTGAAGTCAACAACTCTTTAAATGCATAAAAATCAAAATGAAAAATAAATAAGCTCATTTAGAAAATTTGTCTAAAATGCTCATCAATTACAATTAATAGCGTAAACAAGTTCATCAAACACTTTGTAAGTAAAAAAAAAAAATGCATCAAGCAACAACCCAAACAAAAACTGTGGCTAGAAAAAAAAATGTATGCTCTAATTTAATCAGATAAAACCTAACATCATTCAACTTAGTTTTAAAAGCAGCTGGTCTCTGGCGCCTTTACGAACGAGTTGGGGGAGTAACTTTCAATCCCTTGAGGGGCGGTGGAAATAAAGCTTTTCCCCAATCCTTTAACCTTCTGTGTACTTTTGCCATAAACTCTTAATAACGTTCTTCTTCCCCCAACTTTTAAGAAAATCTCTCTTCTCCGGCGAAGCATAATAACACCACAGACAGAAAACGTGATAAATCGTTGGTAACTCTTTGCAGGAGGAAAACCTCATAAAAATTGTCCCAAAGGCTAAAGAATTGTCCATCATTCACTGGTTGGATGGCCTGGCCATTATGTATAAACAAGCAGCAAAAGCTCAGTGAATTTTCTCTTGAAGAAAAGATCAAGAGATATATGTGCGTGTGAGTGTGAAGAGGATGCTTTTCTCTTTGGAAAGCAAAAGAAAGGATGGCCTTCTCTATCTTTAGAAAGCATTCTCATGTAAGAAGGAGGTCCTTCCACGTGTCCTTTAATTAAAAGCACTCGCGCGCCATTTGCGATAACGGCTCTCGGAGTTTGGGATTTGGGAATGGATGAGATATCAGGTTAGGCCCGGATGCTTCAGACGGACCCATTATTGATCCTGGAGTTAGATGGAATGATATTATTGGAATGGAAATTTTCCTTTTATTTAGCTTTGGAATCAGAGCAGAATTAAATAAAATAATTGTTAACAATTGTTTCCTCGAATTTCCTATTTCAGGAAGAAAAAAAATTTCTTCCATTTCTCATTTCGCGAAAACTATTGGTAAGCATTCGAAAAAAATATTTGTATAATTTTCTTTAAAAAATTTTAAAAAATTAAAAAGCGTTTTTTTTTTCATTATTTAAGTGTTGATTAACACTATTTAAGAGTTGATTAACTGATGGAGACAATCTGCCCCCTCTCTTTTTTTTTCTTTCTGTAATTAAAATACTAGCCTGTAATTCAATACTCTGTAATTCAAAAACTTCACTTTGAGTATTCATTATTTAACATATCGAATGATGTATTTATTGCATATGTTCTTCAAACTAAAAATCCTATATTAAAAATGATTTAGTTAATTTTTTAAAAAAAAATTAAAATTGTCAGAAATGAGTAAATGTCACTTTTTATTTTGTTTTATCGGTAGATTAAGCCCTGTTTTGATGTTAGTAGATACTACGTTACTTGTTTTAAATTTGCTACCACATTAGATTATATAATTTTAAACGCGGGTAATCAAACATTTTGAACTCTGTGTACGCGAAACATTTTTAACTAAAATTGAATTCCCCCCCCCCCCGAAAAAAAAATTAAGCACCCTATAACACCAATAAATAGTTTTTAGTTTAATAATACTATAGGCTTTTAAATTTAAAAGTATTTTTACATTTGCGAATTTATAGAAAACCCAAAATACAAGTACAGAAGCAACTTATCGTAAAATTAAAGTATTGATTGGTAATGAAATTTCTAATACAAATAAAAAACCTAGTAATAAAGTCTCAAATATATAATATTTTATACAGAATGGCAGATGTGGCTAATTTGAGTCCTTATTGCTATGTAATTCTAGAAATAATAATCGCTCATGTGAATCCTTATAGAAACGGCAATATAGAGTCTTATGCCTAGAATGACGACAGGAGACAGTGTGGGCATTTAAATATTTATTTTAGTCTCTTAATAAGTCTCACTTAAGGTCATAAAACAACACTTCAACTCCAGTTAGATTTGAGTGAAAGGTACCCTTACATAAGTATAAATTACTCCAGTTTTATTAAAAAAAAACAAGAGTATCACAATATATCTATAATTATTATAAATTACTCAATTATAAACTCAATAAACTCAATAATAAATAAACTCAAGATTAAACTCAATTTTAAAAGAAACAAAGGTATAAGTATAATTGAAAAGTCAATGTTCCATTTAAACAGATATTAATATTAACCGAATCGAATAATAAAAAAAACACAGAATTTTAAGGAACCAATCTATAATAATTTTTATTAAATTAATTATGATCAGATATTAAGAGTTTGGATGTCTATTTGATCTACACATAAACAATCTGGGAAGAGACGCTTTGGCCCATTCAGTCTTACTAGTTATACAACAATTTTCAGTCTTTCCAAAGCAATGGAATTTATTTTATATATTATTTCATTGACGTAGAATTGGCATTCGGTTGCATAGTTGCAACCATTTTTGGTGTCGAGGAAAACTAAATACATTTTAATTATATAACTATAGTTATATCATGGAAATATGTATATGATATTGACAAAATAGCAATAGTCAGGAAGAATTAGTGCAAACATATGACTAAAATGAGCTATACTTTTTTTATGAAATGTTTTTAAAATTATGTTATTAAATTGATTCTATTGATAATGAAAATATGTGTTGTTAATAAACAAACAAGCAACGAATGAATAAATAAGTGAATAATTGAAGAAGTAAATAAAAAAATATGATTACATGCTCTGTAAAAAGTTTTAGTTTACCTCATCAGCAAAAATGAGGGTAACTACACCAACTTTTTTTACAGTGTACATGCAGTGTAATTACAGTATAACTCTATTATTATACTGTGTGTGACTTTAATAGGTAGTAATTTACAACAGGCGAAAGTCGTTTTATTTTCACCAAAAACGAGGGGAGGGATTAAGCAAAGTTAATAATTGCAAATTTAATTCAATTTTAAAATTCAGATGAAAGTCAAGTGTCTTTATAAGTCACTTCCTAAAGTTATAGGAAAAATTTGATTTAACGTCTAAATAGAGAAGAGTCCATTATTCATCTATGAGTTAGGTGATTAAAATTATTCTACGAAAAAGTTCGTTCTTTAACTTCGAATCAATACTGAATAAAATATTATCTAAATTTTTTTCCCTAATTTAACAGGACAAGAAACTAAAAAAAATTCGTTTTTTTTTTAAATTTCTCTTTTTAAGACAACTAATAAAGGTTTATAAAATGCTTTATTATATTATGAGCGAAATTAAGAATAACAGAGTTGATTTGAAATATTATCACTTTATTTGCTTTACTTTTAATAAAGGTAGAAAAATTTTATATGTTTAAAGCGCTCAAGAAAAGGCGTGTAGTTTTCAGAATTCCTTGACGTGAAGGAAGGTAACAAAACAGATTCGAAAAGAAACCTCAAAGTAGCTAGCGAAAAATTGGTGAATGAAATAAAGGTGAAAAGTAAAACAAAAAAATTCATGGAAACCAAGAGAGAAATCAGAGCAAACTGTATTAGAAAAGTTTTAATATCTATTTATGTTTGCGAGGAACTCGTGTTGTTAACTAGAGAATCGGCATTCATATGAAAGAAACAAGATCCAAGAGCATAAAGATCAGCTGATGTAACATGGGTGGAAAGTAATTCGGCGGACTACAGAAGCATTGTACTATTTTAGAAACGGCAGCACCATATCTCTGCTCAGCACCATCCGTCTCACTGGAAGCTAAATTCTAGCACAAACCATCTATTCTGATGACAGTCTACTTCTATATCCTTCTCTCACACTAGATCAACTAACTAAGTCACATTATTAAAGGGGATGCGACTTAAAGAAACACAACTTGCCAAAATTAAAATTTGATTATTTCTTCAAATAACATCACTAGCTTTTACTGGGAAGGTTTCTGAATTCCTCACAGAGGTTACAGGTTAATATCAGTAAAAATACTGACTTGGAGAGGAAATGTTTATGAATTCCTTAAAAAGTTTCCAAGTTAATTCCAGAAAGGAATACTGATTTTTCTGAGAAGTTTCGTGAGTTATCAAAAAGACTTCGTGATTTTTTTGGGAAAATTTTTCAAGGGCTAACACAATCTAAACATATTAGTTTCATTTTCTTTTTTATGAACATTCCTAAATTTTTATACAGTATGCCAGGCAAGATTTATCTCAACTTATTTAATATCATTATACAAAATATTACTAAAAATTGTTTTATAAATATTAATAGATTAGGAAAAATTTAGATGTAAAAGCTTTTCTAATTCTCGAAATTGTTAAAATGCTATTCCTTATTAAAATGTTTTCACAAAAAATGAAAGTAAAATGAGGGGAAAATGTGTCGTGTTCCTCTATTCTCATGAAAATGGCATTACGAACCATTTATTATTTCGATTACTGTAACTAATTTAAAATCTACTAATTTAATCTACTAATTTAAAATCTACTAATTAATAAAGTTACTAATTTAAATTTAATCCGTTTGCTAGATTTTGATTTGCATATAATGAGTAAATATAAATTAATTTATTTACGTTCTTCTAACTGGTTATTAGAAAATTAATTTCCAATTTATAGCTTTATATGAATTCTCCAGAAACCAAATCAATTATCGATTTCAGGAAATTACTGGTGAGGATTCAGCGAATTATTTAATCTTGATTTTCCATGAAAAGTTATAAAAACTTTTTGAAATGTTTTGGAAAGGAATTCTAAGAATTCTATAATAAATCATTTTAACATTATTCTACCATTTCTGGAATCATAACGAGAAATAAAATTTGTGCATTTTATAAAACAAGTAGTTACTTCATAATATTTCCAGAAATATTTATTCTCCTGCAGACAAAGCTACAAGGAATAGTTTTTTATATAGCTTAAAGGGCTTTTTCTAAATAACAAAACAAACATTTAAACTAAAACAGCCGCATGCCAGGTAAACAAGTTTTCTGAGAAATAATAAAAAAAATCTCTAGTTTTCTACATAATTTTTTTTCCAGAACTTTAAGGGATAACACTATACTTGTTTGCCTATTTAGAGGATATAATAAAGCTTATATCTTGTAATACAATGAGAGTTTGAATAATCAGCAAATAAATTTATTAAACTAACTGGAAAGAAAAAAAAAATTTTAAGAAGAATATGAGATACATCATTGAAACTTTTTTTAAAAAATGCATACTTTATTAACTCTTAATAATACTTTATGTACTAAAGTTAATAATATTTTATGTGCTAAAGTTAATAATACTTTATG
Organism: Parasteatoda lunata; assembly: GCA_949128135.1. Taxonomy (NCBI): domain Eukaryota; kingdom Metazoa; phylum Arthropoda; class Arachnida; order Araneae; family Theridiidae; genus Parasteatoda; species Parasteatoda lunata. Next base: position 38,717,999 of record OX421975.1, on the reverse strand, counting down.
TACTAAAGTTAATAATACTTTATGTACTAAAGTTAATAATCCTTACAGTTTAGAGTATATATATAAATTGTTTAAGGGACTAGGTTTAAAAAAAAATCTCGCTCTGCAAGTTATATTTCGAATATTTTTTCTCCTTTTTTATCATCCAATTGTAATCTTTTTAGGCTGTAAAATAAAATAACTCGTCTATACTTTTGGTGTTTGGTGTCATAGTTTAGTTCGTTATAATTACATATTTGACAAAATTATAGATCTATATTATATATCAAAATTATAAATTATTTAGAAATGAAACAGGCCATTATGCTCATTTGGAATATGTGCAATATTCTTTTATTATAAAGATAATATTAACATTAAAGTTAGAGATCCTCTTGTTCCCGCCCTTATTCGTTTATAATTTGTCGGCATTGTCTCATGTTTACTTATATTAAAAAAATAAATAGTACAAAATGTGAAAATTGTAGGAAAGTTTAATCTAGTTGAGCTTATATTTTGTAATAAAATGAGGGCTTAAGTATACAGTAAATAGATTTATGAAACTGACTGGAAAGAAATAATTACTTATTAATTAGTTAAATATGGAACGCATCTCTGAGTCATTTGTGCTATTTAAAAAAAAGCATCTGCGGACTTGAAATTTTTTAAATGGTTGGTTATGAAATTTGACTGAAAAGAATAATATTGTAAAATATCCGTCGAATCAATATAAAAATAAGCGTGGAAAATAATTTTATGCATTCAATTGTGCCAAACTCGACGGCATCCTACCCATCCCTCTAACGTAGGTGTATTTTAAGATTTTCAGTTACTCAGTAATTTTTCAGTTTCAAATCTTAAATATCTTATCCAACCCCCTGAGGCTACCAAGTAACTGAAAAGCTTAAAATATTACCTTTTTTTAAATGCTTACCCTGTAAAAAAATTTGGATAAAATTACGGTAAAAAGTGCTTTTATCCAGTACTCTTACAGTATATATTTGGTTTGTAGTAATTTTTACACTAATAATTACCGTAAAATCACTGAGTCACTCTAATTAAATAAATATTACTACAGAAATTATGGTAAAATATTTTACGTTAAAAATGAATTTTTACGTTAAAAATGAATTTTACGATAAAATGGATTTTACGGAAAATGCACCCAAAGTGCCGGTACTTTATTGCCGTGATTTGAACCAGAATTTTTCACAGTGTTGGTCCACCTTTCTGGAATTCGTCGAAGCTTCGAGGGTTGGGAATAATTGAACTTGGCATAAAGGATGACACGGAAATCAAATATCTTGGAAAAAGTTTTAAACCGAATATTTATAACTATATTCTCAAGTAATTTCTTTAAAAAAAAAGAAATTACGCTAAATACAGATCTAAGTACGTTTCCCAATATGAGAAAGCTGGTTGAGTTAACCATTTTGCTTCTTTAGAGCGGAAAGTATTCTACAAAGATTAAAAATACTTTTTCCTGGTCTTATCACCACATAAAATCAGCTATTATTTTCATCAGGTTTGATTCCAATGGGACTTCTATTTAGTGCATGTTGGAGAAAATAATTTATGCTACATCTCATTAAATTTTGGTATTCGCAAAATAATTTTTGTGCATGAAACGGGCCAGAATAACTGAAAGTTTCGATTCATGACGAAGCATTTTGTGATGCATTTACAGCTTTGTATTGCATCCAAAGGATGATATGTTTATTTCTTTTTTTTTTATTATTTTGCAAATATTTATATATTCATATCTATTTGAAATTTTAAGCAGTGATATTTTAATAAGTACTAAAATTGCGTTGTATATATCTTCAAAATATTTCTTGTCACCCTGTATAGGTTTTTCAAAATATGAAATTCCTCAATTTTTTTTCAGTCCAACGGGTATTTCTCGCTATGAATTACAGTGATTCAGTAAAGAGTATTGTAAAAATTATAGTATATCAGATTTTTTTTTTATATATTTCAAACAGGTGTTTTTAGAATTTTTCTTCTTTTACTGTGCGCCTCCTTTGGTGCCATTCTTCTTGCAATATAATTCATAGTTTATTTACATATAATTCAGTATTTCTGGAATTCTCCGTAAAAATGTGTTTGTTTCTAAACTTTTTGACTTAGTGTACTCTAAAAAATTATGTTAAATAAGTTTATTTATATTTTTTTACCATTTTCTTTCAGCGTAAAAATACAAAATAGAAGAGAATAGTTTCATTACGTGTTTACACAACTAATAAATCACGTTCTCTTAAAAACCTATACAGATATTATTGGAGTTTACATTTCTTCCAAAAACTATTACATGATTTAAGATTTCAAACAATTATTTTTTTATGTGATTTGATATGTATCAAATCACAAAGAGGTAGTTTCTTTTCAAAATGATCTAAACTTAATATTATAATATATATTTTTAACTGAGTATTTTTAAATAAATATTTTAAACTAAGCTAAATATTTTTAAATAAATTGAAAAACGGAATTTGACTTGATTTGTGAGATAGATATTTAATTTGGCATTTTATATTTATCTTTCAGCTGCAGTTAAAAAAACTTTGTTACGTAATAGTTCCTTAAAAACAAACAGTTGACTTCACTAAAATATGGTTATTGTAGCATTTCTTTTCAAATGAATGAAAAGTACAGTGGCATCTTTTTACAGAATTTCATAATTTGACATAGGTTTTGGTTTGTAAGGAAGTCAATATTTTGGGTTTCGAACCTAATAAATTTCAAAGTGCAAAGTAGCTTTACAAAATAATCGTTGAAATAAAACCAATATCTGACTTTAATTAAAATGTATTTTTAATATCAAATCTATATTTTTACCACATTTATTCGCTATTCTAATATATACTGCAAAATAGCGATCACGCAATACAAAGAAGTTGTGGACGCGGAGCAGAAGTGATAGAGCTCGAATCTAACACATAGTAAGCAAAAGTCTTCACTTGGAAATAGAAAGTATATAACAATACATTACATAAGTAACAAAACATAAAGCAAATTCCCCAATACTTGGCACTCGAAAGTATATAACCAAACATGACGTAAGTAATGAAACAGAAAATTCAAACACACAGTAAGGAAACTCTTTCACTTGGCATCTGAAAGTATGTAACCAAGCTTAACATAGTTAACAAAACGTAAAAATGTTATCAGAAAGTGCATATTTCAAATTTATTAAATATATTAGAAATATATTTCTTAAATATATTTAAATATGTTAATTAAATATATTTAAATATTTTCTTAAATATATTTCTTGAATATATTTTTCGCTATTTAAAGTTACGAGATCCATGTAAGACCTACGCCTCATTACAAAATTATTGTCTACGCCTATGTCTAATAGCTTAAAATAATTTCTTAGCTTTTGAATTGAATTTAAAATGCGAAGGCAATTTAGAAGTTTTGGGAATTGGTAAAGGTATTTAATAAAAGCATATTACTGCAGCAACTATGTAAATGTTTCTGAATTCTGTGCAAATATAATGGGCAGAGATTGAGAGAAATTCTAAATAATAGATTGTTTTTACTAACAGATTTAGGTTAACAAATAAAAAGGATATTTTATCATTTTATATATTTAGAAAAAGTATAAAATGAAATAAACATGCTATTAAATGATAGATACACGGAAACAAAACTACTAAAATTCTTGTAGTGTATAATCATATTTTTAATTAAAAAACATATATCTGGTTAATAAAGTTATAATATACTGTATTTAAACCGTTTATTTGGTAATTGTTTTGGTTCATATGGTAAATGTTTACCGAGAATTTTTGTTTTCAAAATTGTAGTTCTTTATTGCTACACAGTTAGTAAAAAAATATAAAACTGAAAATTAAAATTAACCAAAAAATGGCTTTTATGAATTGCTCTAAGGTATCATGATATATTATAAAATTTTACTACATTTATCAATATTTTATAGCTAATTTTAACAAAATATTTATCAAATTAGTTTGGAAAAAATTATCGGGCTTTTTGGTGTTCCCATACAGTCAGAAACACGGTAAATTTTACGATATTTTGGTAGTTTTTACCGTACTCTTTAACTCAGTATAATGTCTTCGTATTTTTAAATGAGAATTGCTCTTAAAATGAAATACAGAAAATACATGATGATATTTTGCTGTTTTGTTTCAAAACAATAGCTAAAAAAGTTGGTAAAAGAGTCATAATATAAACAGAACTATTCGTTCAAATAATTCAGTTCAGAATAAAAAATACCCTTTTATACTTCACAGTAAACTAGCCGTTATTACTTAACGGTTAATAAAACTTTAAAGTTAGTTATAATTTACAGTTTAAGTGTATAGATAAATTGTGAAGGGGTTAGGTATTAAAAAAAAATCTCTCTCTGCTAGTTATATTTCGAATATTTGCTTCCTTTTCCATTATTATTTTGTCATGTTTTTCAACTGTAAAAAAAAGTAATTCTAAATTTATCAAAATATACTTGAATGAAAATTAAAATATACTCATTTGGTGTAGATAACTTTATATTAAAATAAAAAAAGTACTTTAAATATAAGCTAAAAAAAATTTAAAAAATTACAAAAAATAAACATATTTATTTTTTTTACTTAAAATATATAAAAAAATATTTAAATCAAAAAATATTTTGTTACTAAAATAAAAAATATATAAAAATCTAAACAAGTATAAAAAAATATTAAAAGAAAAAAAAAACTTTCAGTTAGATAAAAATAAATTATTTATGCTTAGAATAAAAAATATAAATTATTTCCGAGCACATTTATTATATTAATAAAATGATCAGAAATGTTGTTAAAAGTGTATACAGTGGCGTGTGAAAGGCTCCAGCCACTACATCGTTATTTAAATTTGATTACAATAAAAATTGTCATGAAAATTATTTGTCCTTAGTATAGCACAGTTTCTATATATTCTTGTTTTAAGAGCTTTATGTATCTTTTTAATGCAGCATGCATAAATATGCAAGAGCTGAAAGAATTTATTTATGTATACTAGGCGGAGGTTTTTGCATTCCCTTGTACATAATTTGAAAAAAAGTGAAAAATATGTCATTGGCATCTTTGCGATTTCATTTTTTAAACGCTTACAGCTAATGAACTTTTGTCCCGGCCTTTTAGTATGTTTCTCTGCTCAGTAACTGCTCAAAAGGTGAAGATTCATCTACAAGGGAAAACTAGGAATCACTGTGTCAGAGAGGTAGAGGACAGGAAGTATGTTTTAGTGCACAGTTTCAAATATGAAGATACAATGAGAGAAAGTATGGTCAGAAGATATTTACTGTATTTCTGGCTCTATGAGAACAGTCTCTGTGTCCCTGTCTCTCTCGGTTAATTTTATCGAAGTGCTTTGTTAATGATTTTGATAAAATTACCAAAATGTATGGTTTTATAATGTGTGATAAAATTTGGAATATGTGGTCAAATTTGGTAATTTAATTAAGATACCTTAAAGCATGGCATTAAAAAAAAACATTTATTTGGCTAAATTTAACTCCTCAGTTCTGTGCTTTTATTAAATGTGTGTTAACAAGAAGCATAATTTTAAAAACCAGAATTCTGGAGGATGCAAAACCATATAAAAGAAATAATAACCAAATTATAGGTTTAGATACTGTATATTTTAGTATTTATTACCAAAACTAAAGTTTTTTTAAAAACTAAAAAATAAATAAATAAATATTATCACTATGAAGCACTGTAGTTTTACCAGATTTCTTTTCCGTGTACGATTTAAGGTATTACCCTAGGCATTACCCTAAGGCATTACCATAAGGCATTATCCTAGCAACAACATTCACCGAGGGACCAATATTGGGATGTCTAGGTTTTTTATTATTGGTCCTAGAAAGGCCTACATAGGGCCTATATTGGTCAATATTGAACCTGTATTGGCTAAATCATGGATATAAAATATCGGCTAAATCTGACATTTCTATGTAGGACCGATATTGGTAGTAAAGTGGCTGTAAAACATCGGGTGAATTGGACAAGTCTATACAGGGCCAATATCAGATAAATAACTGTCTTTTGATCCCTTATTGAGCCAAAATTCATGAATACTAGCCCAACGAGGGCCCAAGTTATTTTGCTGCTAGGGTATATTTAAAGAAAAATATCATTCTGAGAGATTATTAGAAACGGAACAAATCATACAGCTAATAGGAAACCTATTATTTTCTTCTCAAAATAAATTCAGACTAAAGGAATCCTCAACTTTTTCATATTTTATGAAAAAAAATATTAAATCAAATCATAAAAAGTAAGATATATTAACGTAACTAAATGCCACTATCCGCAATATGATGCCATGCCTGTTTCCAATACCATATGCTCATTTATATTTTTAATTTATGTAATTTTAATTCATGTATGGCATTTATTTGTTTGCAAGTGAATTTAATAAAAAGGAAACTAAATTAGTTCGAAATGTACAGTGCTCAAAATTAAAAAAAACAAAACAAACGGTCTACCCTGAACAATCTGAATAATGATTGGATCTTCACTACTAGGACTCTACTTTAATATGATAATTAAATAGTACAGATGGTATTTTAAGTTACGAAATCAGACACAAACATGCACTTTCTCTGAATAAACATATCTTTTTTTCGAAGGATTCGGATTTCTTCAGTAAATGTAAATGATTAAAAATAATTTAGTATGTTTTTTTTGCGTGCAAAGGGAATCACGTGCCAGTCATGCGTTCCATAAATTTATCATCTCTGAACTAGTATTTCATTAACTAATTTATCATATCAGAATTTTATATTAATAGAAAAAAAGTTTAGAATTTTTGTTAGAATTATTTGACTAGATGAGTGTTTATTCTTAAATTCTTAAGTTTTTTTTTATTCTTAAGAAAGTTAATAATAATAACGAAATCACTTAGGCAATGTTTGTGTTGAATATTTTAAAATAACGGGGAATATGATTTGAGATGTGGCAATTTTTCTCGTAATTGGATAATATCATTTTAAGAATATAAAAAAAAATGAGAGAATTGCGTTGAAAATATTTTAATAGTATGGAAGAAGTGTTTTAGTTTAAGAACAATACAACTTTTAAAAAAAAATTAGCTACCCGCCACATTTTTTTTTTTTTAGTTTTCAAGTGAAAACGAATTAAGGAAATGATTTTGAATGCATCATCAACAAATTTCTTAATAATAAATATTCGTAAGAAAACAAATAAAAATAAAACATATACTGAAGATTAAAACGTTATTTCTGCAATCGTGAGAATAAAATTTAAATTGATTATTGTTTCTCTCTGTTTAATAGTATATTTCAGTCAATAAATTCAAACGCTAAAAAGTTAAAATGAAAGCAGGTTTGGTTTGTGTTATGTGTTTTACTTTAGATTCCTTAATTCCCTTGGAACGATTATTCAATCCTTCCAAAAACATATATTTAAGAGAAAATGCAAACAACTCATGCCATGAAATAAATGTCTAAATTGTCAATTACTGGTTTATTTCTAAATAAAAGAATTTAAAGTAGATAAGGATTTATTTATTCCTTTCTTTAATGAAAGCTTTTCAATACATTCCTTATTTAATATTGTTTCAGCGCAAAATGCATTTAGATAACATAGATCTAAGAACAAGAATTCAGTAAACGGAAAGTGTAACCGTTCATTCTTTCTTTTTATCATTTTTCTTAACGTCTTTGTATTCTTTTAGTAAATTCCTTTTAAACTCAAATATATTTGCTTTCCTTTCAAATGTTTGCTTTGCATCTCAGTTTGTATGTAGGCAAGCCATCAAGTTTTTTTTTATAAAAAAGCTTATTCAATTTCAATGGATTAATAAACTTGAAATCTCAAAATATAACTCTTTAGAATGTTACATTAAGATTTTAAATCAGAATATTAAATGTTTAATTTAAAATTATTTCTTTCTTTTCGAAAACATATAATCTCAATTTACGGTCATAATGAAAGTTTAATAAAAATGTTTTGTCGATTTTATTTTTATGTGTTTAAATATTCAGGTTCGCATATTTACTTGTATTTTAAGTTTGACGTTTTGTCTTAAATAATTGGATTCGTTTTAACTTATTAGTTGCAATATTTTAACAAATTAAAGATATAATTTCTTTCAAATATCTTACCATGGAAAAAATACTGAAGTTTGTTTATTAAGAATACTTTATTATCATCACAATTCATCATTTCATATTTTATTTAATTTTAAACCAGTAAAAGTTTCAGCAATCTATCTATATCTATATGTAAACATTTAATAAGAATATTATATATATATATATATATATATATATATATATATATATATATATATATATATATATATATATATATATATATATATATTATATATATTTATATATATACAGAATTATATGACGTGCATAATTATGTTTTCTTTTTTCAACACTTTTGCAATTTATGTCTACTGAAATTTTGTAGAGAAAATACAAAAATTTATATGTATTATATATATATATATATATATATATATATATATATATATATATATATATTTATTTATATATATACAGAATTATGTGATGTGCATAATTATGTTTTCTTTTTTCAACACTTTTGTAATATATGTCTACTGAAATTTTGTAGAGGAAATACAAAAATTGAAGCAATGCCTAGCATAAATAAAATTTTTATAAATAATAATCAACAAAAAAAACAGCTCTTCTCTTGTTTGTGTTTACTGATTTTAATCTCGTCAACAAAACGAGAAATAAATAAATCACTGAAATTGGCCTTTAAGATATTTTTTATTCAAAATCACTTACAGGTTAAAATTTATTCAAGATGCATATGAAACTTTGTTTAACAGGTTTTTAAACTTGTACTGAAAACGATAGCAATGAAAATATGTTTGAACAACATAAATTAACTCAGTAAGTCATTTTTTGTCTAGAATTTGCTTTCTTTTTTCAAACTTATAGAAACAGATGCGGACATTTTACTCGAAGTTAAAACTAGATAAGATAACTTCAATTTGGTGCTTTATTCGGTGGGTCAGCACCCTCAAATGTAAAAATTTATAATTCAAAGTTCATTTGTTGTAAATTGTCAAGTAAATTTTTTTTAATAATTTAGTATTTTTTAGTATTTAAATTAATAATAAATGAAATTTTTTTTTAAATTGTTATAAAAGTTTTTATCGATGAACTATGTTATTTAAAATGATGAATCAAATCAATCGTTCTTTATAAATAATTACATGATAAACAATAATTGACTATTGAAAGTTTAATAACCATAGATCCGAATTAGTAGACAAAAATATTCTTAACCAGTAAAACAGGTTTTTTTATTTGATTTCGTAATTTAAAATTTCCTTTGTAGAAACTAATTTGCATTTTTGGCAAAAAGGCTTTCAAATCATTTTTAATATGTGCATCCTAGCATAGGACGAATTCATCAAAAGTTATTAAGGTATTTTACTTCAATATTACGTAATGTATATAGGATTTAAAGTGGTATTCCTTTTATTGAAATATTAGCTTTAAAACTCATGCGTAGTGTTTATTTTTAAGTGTTGTACTTAACATTGAACTTACAAAAATATGATTTAAATTCTTATTTCAGAGATTATGCAGTGTATAAAATGTATTGTACAGGAGCTGTACAGAAAGCATAAATTTGCAACTTGTGATTCAAAACATATAAGTAGTACATAGACATATTTATTTGGTTCAAAATATGTAATTAAAAATATAAAAGTACCAAAACTTGATTATTTATTCTTGCACAATTCAATGGGCACAGTACATAAAAAAATAAAATATTGTACAACAATATAAATAATTTTAAACAATTTTTTTTTAAAAAACTACAATTCAGTTTTTACTTTGCTTCAAAACATTGTGCATTTCTTTTTATTGAGATGGTACTAACAAGTTCATCATTGCCCGGTACTGTTTTAAATATGTACTTAAAAACGAATTGAATTCAACTCTTTCCTTATTCCGAACACGTATCATGTTGCCTAAATCAGAGGATTATTGTTGACAAATTTGATTCAGAGATTCGTCTGCCATCAACAAAAGCCGTTACTTCAGATGTACATATATCTCTTAGTAAATTCCGCAAGCCTTACTTATCTAATAAGAGACAAGTAAGACACTTTCGAAAATAAGAAACTTTGCTTACGAGAGATTTCCTTTTTTTAAGCTCTTTTCTTCGGGAGAACAAAATGGAACTTGTCAGTTGCCCATTGTGACACGCAGAAGTGAAGAGAAGTAAAAAAAATAAAATAAATAAATTTAAGACGAGATTTGAAAGAGATACTGGATGCAAAAGAATTGCTTCGCTATCTCAATTTTTTTACTCTATTTTATCTTTTTTTCTGACTGGATTTGCTAGCAACAAAGAAGAGGGGTAGCGAGAGTTTGTGTCGTTTGAAAATTCTGTTCACGGAGGAAGCAAGGATTCTGTACCAACACGTGTGTCCACCATTGTCACATCCGGGGGGTCAGTAAGGAAGGGGTGGTGAGTGAGGAGTGGTTATTTCCTTTCATATCGTATTTTGTCCTGCCAAATATATTGGAGTTTCTAAGCAAAATCCAACTTTAAATCCAATGAAACTCATAAGGGGTGTCTCCTTTTTTACTGATGAAAGTATTGTATTCAGTAAATAGGATTTCTGTCCACGAATAACGTTACATACAATTGAGAATATTTTGATGCAGTTAGAGTATTAGTGTTCTTTATGTGTCACTGAAAAAAATATTGTGTCTGAAAATAATATTTAAAAAAAATTATCATAGGTGTTATATGCATATATTTTTAAACAAAAAAAACTACTTTTGAATAATTTATGCGTTAATTATTAAAAAATTTATTTTATTATTTAAATGAAAAAAACTTATTCTGAATATCTTACACTTGAGTAAAATGAATTTAGTAGACTAAAAGTACTGAAAGTATGAAATAAAAGGCTTATTTTGGATGTTATTTATACCTCTTCTTTTTTTAAATTAAAGTGAAAACAGAACAAATTTTTTTAGTAGAAATGAGTATTTTAATGCAAAACATTTTTTATATTTTTAAAATTTAAAACATCTTTATATCATGAAAATTATATGATTGCATTCCTTCGATAATATATTTATATAATACGTTCGATAATATATTCGATTTCTAAGAAAGTTATTTTAACGGTATGCAATATTGTGAATAGGAAGTACAAAAGTATTTTTCTGAATTATATCATACTTTAATGCAAAACCGATTGCAAATCTTTTTGTTTATATACCACGCATCTATATCTCTTTTTTAAATTTGCATTATTTGTAAATAAGATAACAAATTAAAACTCAAATCATTTTTTGCCATTTGGTTAGTTTTATCAGTTATTACTTTGATTTTAAAAACAAAAAAAGTTTGGAAGACTTCTATATTCTCTGTCACTTTATGTGTCTTTTTACTTAAAATTTCTTACAAAAACTTGTTTAGCTTCTCTGCATAGTCTTTGAGGATTAAATTTCTGCTAAAAAACGTGACATATACGCAAAGAAATCCTGGATCAAACTACGGTACAACTCCCGGAAATTTGTGTGCATCATCCGTAAAATATTATTATATAATTTTCAAAGTAATGTGTAAGTAATTAGAGTTGGTATGTGATCTTATGGTAATTATAACTGTAAATAATACGGTATAACAGTTTTTTTGGTTACGTAACATATACTGGCAAAAACTGATTTTACTGTGAAACTCTTAAGTACCCTGTGGGCCGGTTCTTTTCACAGATATTTGATTCGGAAATTTCAACAGTGTACAAATGAAGAGTTTTTTTCTTAAAAGTGGACACCCCCCATACATAGCGCAAATGTTTGGAGCAGCTTTTGCGACCTTTAGAATCTTGAAAAAAAAAAAGAAATAGTTAAAAGTTTCGAAAATGCTCAATTTCTAACTAAACTAAATTAATATATATATATATATATATATATATATATATATATATATATATATATATATATATATATATATATATATATATATATATATATATATATATATATATATTGAGAGATATTACGTTTCGGAAGTGGTTAAGTATATTTTATTGAAATTTGAAATAAGAAATTAAAAATTTTTTTAGAAGAATCTGAAATTTGAATATCTACTAAATGAACATATGTTTTTTTTTTTGCAATTTTAAACTTTATCTCATTAACGAATGTAAACGATTGCACACTTTTCTGGAAATTAAACTGAAATGGTTGAATCTTGTTCAAAGCTATAAAAATTAATGTGAACATCTTGAAAATTTTGTTTATATTATGTAATAATTATAAATATTAGTGAAAAAAAATAAATTCTATAATTAATCTATTAATTTCTGTGTCATAAATTCTATTAATTTAATGACAAAAATTTCAAGGTACTTTCTTTTGCTTTTATAAATTATTAAAAATTTGTTTCGAATATGAAGGGGATATGTTGTAGGATCTGAACTTCAAATATCAGTAAAGGGCTATAAAATTTCTCTCAGTTTCAAAGCTTTTCTCACTGGGGAAATGAAATGATGATAACATTATTTCTATAGTCCAGCACTTAAATGTAATTATTGGATAAACACAAATGTAAAGTAGAAATAAAGCAAATGAATAAAAAAATAAGTAAATAAAGTCATGCAAACTGCATATGAAGTTTAACTGTATTATGATTAACAATCAATAGTTTTAGAAAACAACACGTTTTTTAATAACAAACAAATTAAAAATAATTTTTATTCACATGAAGTATATTAAATTAACCCTTTACTTAAGGCTGGTACAACTTATGATACAGAATAGTAGCTGCTGTCATGGGCCGTAGGAAAAAGGTTAACAAAGAGGAAAAACAACGAACTTAAATTTTTTTTTTTTGATATAAAGTTTGTTTCTGAAGTAACAAAAAAAATTTTTAAAAAAAATTAAAATGAGAAATTGGCAATTTCTATTGTTGGATCTAAAGTTAAACATAACTAAAAGTATATTGAATTTATATAAGTTTCAAATCTTTTATCCACGGTAGAAAAGGACATTGTACTTTTCTTGTAGTCTGGCACTTCAGTCTAATTATTGAACAAGCAGAAAAGTAAAGTAGAAATAGAATGAATTAAAGCAAAACAACACAATAAATCTTGCAAACCGAGTGTAAAATTTGCCTGTATTAATTTGCGTGTTTTAAAACAAAGCAGCTAAATATGTAACTTTAATGAAAAATAAATTAATAATATTTTATTCATATAAAATATACAAAATTGATAGAGATAAAAAAATATGCTTTTGAGAGATACAGCTTGTTTCTGAAGTGGCTAAAGATATTTAAAATAATTCAAAATGAGAAATTGAAAATTTATTAATTAGGATTTGAAACTCAAACATTAGTAAAAGGGTATTGATCATCCCTCAGTTTAAAATTTTATCTCATCAGAGAAAGGAAATCATTGCATTTTTTTCTACAATATATCAAATATTATTCAATATTACTCAATATTAAATAATATTAATATGAATTCAATATTAATATGAAATTCAAATATTAGTAAAAGGGTATTGATCATCCCTCAGTTTAAAATTTTATCTCATCAGAGAAAGGAAATCATTGCATTTTTTCTACAATATATCAAATATTATTCAATATTACTCAATATTAAATAATATTAATATGAATTCAATATTAATATGAAATTCAAATATTAGTAAAAGGGTATTGATCATCCCTCAGTTTAAAATTTTATCTCATCAGAGAAAGGAAATCATTGCATTTTTTTCTACAATATATCAAATATTATTCAATATTACTCAATATTAAATAATATTAATATGAATTCAATATTAATATGAAATTCAAATATTAGTAAAAGGGTATTGATCATCCCTCAGTTTAAAATTTTATCTCATCAGAGAAAGGAAATCATTGCATTTTTTTCTACAATATATCAAATATTATTCAATATTACTCAATATTAAATAATATTAATATGAATTCAATATTAATATGAAATTCAAATATTAGTAAAAGGGTATTGATCATCCCTCAGTTTAAAATTTTATCTCATCAGAGAAAGGAAATCATTGCATTTTTTTCTACAATATATCAAATATTATTCAATATTACTCAATATTAAATAATATTAATATGAATTCAATATTAATATGAAATTCAAATATTAGTAAAAGGGTATTGATCATCCCTCAGTTTAAAATTTTATCTCATCAGAGAAAGGAAATCATTGCATTTTTTTCTACAATATATCAAATATTATTCAATATTACTCAATATTAAATAATATTAATATGAATTCAATATTAATATGAAATTCAAATATTAGTAAAAGGGTATTGATCATCCCTCAGTTTAAAATTTTATCTCATCAGAGAAAGGAAATCATTGCATTTTTTCTACAGTCTGTCACTTTAGTGTAGTTATATATCAAACAAAAAAAAGAAGTAAAATAGAACTAATCCAAATAAATTAAAACAAAAAAAATGTATTAAATCATGGAAATTGCATGTAAAATTCGTCTGCAATAATTGATGTACTAATGTTTCATAGCAAAGCATGTAAATATGTTATTCTAATAAAAAAGAAACTAAAACAATTTCTTATTCATATGAAATAAATAAAACCGAAAAAAAAAAGAGAAAATATACACTTGCTCGTTTCTGAAGCAGCTACACATATTTTAAAAAAATTAAAATAAAAAATTGGCAATTTTACTAGTAGGATCTAAAGTTCAAATATCACTTTAAGGATATTGAATTTATCTTGAGTTTTAAAGTTTTTTCTCATCAGGGGAAAGAGGATGATTGCATTGTTTCCGTACTCTATCACTTTAAGTGAGTGATCACTTCAAACGATTCTTTGGGATTCATAGCATGTGCAAAGTTTTCGCCAAATAGACACTTTTGACCGATTTCGTTTTCTTCACTTTATCAAATTTTTCTCTCCCCTCAACACAGGAAAGAAGTCTTTCAGAAAAAAAAAAAACATTTTTTTTTTATTTCCTAGAGAGGTTAATCTAATTTCGAAAAGCTATATAAAAGGTTTCTTTGTTTTGTTTTCTTAGCGCTCGGCTTTTATTCCCGTTCTCAAGGGAAATTGGGGATTTTTTTTAACTTTTAGAGACGGATGATTAGTTTTGAAAATTGTTTTAACAGACATAAAAGGAAGTTGAACGGATCTTAACTTTCTTCGCAACGTTGATCCACGATAGTTATGACATATAGAAATAATGTATAGATTTGATGGTAAGTATGGTTTTCAAGTAATTACAAACTTAATTCCGATATCAGTGACAGTTATTAGAAACCTTATTGTCAGAGATATGGTAGAGACTTTCTTGTTATTTAATAAAGATCGGAATAATTTTAACATGTTTTGAAACATTTAATAAAAATTAGCAACATTTATTAGGAAATATCACTATCACATTTACAAACACGTGTCACAAGTTTAATTAAAAAATCAGTGACATTTATCAGGAAAATTGTTTTAATCACTTCTAACTATGTAGTAAACATTAAATAACTTTAATAAGTGATTATTTTATATTTAATAAAATCACTCAAAATTCAATAAAAAAAAAACTTTTCGAAATTTTTAAAAATCCTATTCTTGAAAAACTACGCATATTTATTCCAAGTCTTATAAGCAATTTTTTTATGAAAAAAAAAATCGATGATTCTGAAACGAAAATGAGTTCCAACAAATCTATTAAAGCATCAATAGTCTTTCACTTAGAATGCATATATTTCTAACCAAGACTGCTTTATGGTTTGCAAGACTGTTCTGAGGCATATATTTTACAATTTGCTTGTATTCAAAAAGAACATTTCGTTATTCTACAAAAACAATTTTTTCTCTATATACATCTCAAACTTTGTTCTGATAGAACATATTTGATAAGTTTAAAATAATAGCATAATTTCGTATATTTTTGTATTTACTTTTGTTCACTATAACTGTTTAACATTATTAGATATATATTTTTATGATATTATCGCTTTTTAATAAATTTGAATATCTGCTCATAAATTTGGATGACTAAATTTGAATAATATTTTTAAACATGGTTTATAGCAATATGTATAGGGAAAATTGAGAAATAGTTTTTAGAAAAAAAGGTCGAAAAATATGTTTCTATTTTTTTTTTCAGAATTAACGTGATATTTATTTTTAAAAAAAATTGATTTCATTTCAGTTGCTGTTGTCACACAACAAAAATGATTGATTATTGTTGACAATCTCAGATTTGTCTACAATGATGATGTGAACGCAATCTTTACGCATGTGCTTACTATACTCCCGTTAATCTAGATTGGAAAGCAGATTGTAATGGTAATCATCCGGCCTTCGCGTGATATTAAATCCAATCAAACAACCAGGCGAGAACCATGATGGCTCAAGGGATAGAACATTCGCTTTCCAATGAGTTGAACCGGGTTCAAATCCCAGTGATGGCTGGTCGATACGAATTCCGCATCCGGCTTGCACCGACCACGGTGCTGAAGTAAAATAACTTCAGTGGTATACGGATCATGGCTTAGAGTCCCTTCCCATCAAGACAACCGTGGGAAGTTTTTGCGGTTTTCCACTCTATGTAACTCAAATGCGAGTTAATTCCATCAAAAAGACCTTTACGAAGGCAAATTTCTCCCAATACTTCATCCTGGAGTTTCCTTGTCTTCTGGATTGGGTTCAAAATTACAATAGGCTATGGAGTTGAACATTACCAGTCGTAAACTCAAAAAATTGGGTCGGCTTTTCAACAACGATTATAAAATAAAATAAAAACAATCAGACGAAGACTCTGCCTATCATACCAATTTCACGCAATAGCAAGTAAGTCAATAGAAAATCTAAAATAATATTCTCGAAGTTACTTACCACAAGTTGAAACTTGACTAAAATAAGCACTTATTAATAACCTTCATTTGAATCAATGCATACATAAGAAAAGTGAAATTAAGGGAAACATTATCACATAGTAAAAAATTCTGGTAAACTTTCCTTTCTGTATGGTATTGGAATTTTGGGTAAGAGAGATGAACCTAATTTTTGTTAATAAAACCAAAATAATAAAACAGAAACACTAAAATCAATCAATCTAATCCAAATATAAAATATCAATATTTCAACCATTTACGTGGCAATTTTTCCATACATATGATAACGATTTAACAAAAATTCTAGTTTTCAATATGTTTCCATGTTTTTATTACCAAATATTTAGTAAAAAAAGGAAAACAAAAAAGTAAATTTAATCGAATAAATTTTTCTTCGTGTCATATTCTAAGCTTTATACATCATGATAAAATTATCAAATTTCACCATACGCTATAGAAGCATATTTTATTGTAATTACCAAAATCACTACTAAAGCAATTGACATTTTTGGTGTTTCAAAGAGCAAGAAGCACAGTAAATTTTACCGTATTCTGGTAGCTTTGATCACACTTTTTCTCTCTCGGTGTTTTACAAGTAATAACTTAAATAGTTATGGTAATTTATTAAAGTGTTTTGTGTAAATGTAAAATTACGCCGAATATAATACATTGAAATATACCTTGAAAATTGAATTTCATTTCAATATAGAGTCTCTCTAAAATAGACTCTATTTTGAAATCGACTCTTTTTAAGATTATTTCAATAAAATGCACCCATGCAACATTATTTCGCTATAATCATTTCCTATTTTTTTTATTACATATGCTTAAACATTAAAAAAAATAGGAAAAAATTCTCATTCCAAATAGATTACTTTTTTCCTTTTAGAATGTGGAGAAAGGAAAAGCAACAAATCTGCCTAGGGACAACTGGAAGTCAAGATCGCATCGCTTTCCTCTTCCTGTGCTTCGTAATTTGCGTAACATTGGAAAAATAGAGATCTGGGTCAAAATATTACTTTTTTGGAGACTGTCCAAATGGAAGTTGGAGCAATCCTTCAATCGCTGTGTTTTTCCTCTTAACTATTTTCCATGCTACATTAGCTCTGCAGCATACTTCTCTCATTCAAAACAGTCTTTGTCTTTGGTGGGCTCCAGAGCCAACTGGGGCACATTGTAATGTTGGCAGTTAATTCAATTTAACTGTAATTTCTAAGTTGAGTTCAATTCTTTGTTTGTCCCATTTTTAATTTGAGGATTGTTGTATTGTACTCTATGAGTAATGATACTAAACCCACATGAATTACTTTTTTCAAACACAATGCCTTGTTTATTTTTGTCTCTAAAATAAAATTATCTATTTAAAAATTTGAGACATATTTTAAGCTAGAGTAATATTCGTTCTTGTATGGAACGTATAATAGCAATAATCCGGTATTAATCAGCATTGTGCAATCATGCACAGAAATGAAAAGCATACATCGCAATTATTTAGGGAGAAACAACAATTATGATTTTTGATATTGTTCTTATTATTTGTCCTTTTTGGTGACTTTTGGTGGAAGTTTTTAGATTAAGCAAAAAAAAAAAATTTAGAAGCTCTACGCCCCAAAATTAATCTATGCTCATTATTAAACAGTACCGGTAGCGACACTTTTACTGTCGGCCACATTAAAGTTAATAAATTTTTTCTCCGTTAATGTTACTTTTTTATCGCATATTTCCTTTCATTTTGACTGCTGTTGGTTGAAAATTAGTTTGCTTGTATAAATGTACCAGAAACGTAGTTTTAAACAAAATAAACTCATAACTTCAGTTAGTATTAAAACTTTGCTTTTATTTTCCACAAAAACTGATTCTTGAGCTTACATGAAGCAACAAATTAAAACAAATAATTGCTAATGAGCATGCAATAAATTCCTAGTGTACTTCATTTTTTAATTAAATTTGACTATACAATAGAGTACATCATACTGTTTATCTTTTAATAGTAAGCAATTTAATTTTCAAGAATGCATAAGACTAACGGAGAAAATAAATCTGGGAAAAAAACCTTAATGTATATTAGACAAGACTTCGAAATTGAAGTTTTTAAAAATACAAGAGAAGTAATTGTTGATTTACTTGTTATTTATGTGCTGATTTCAAAAATGACCTTCATTTTCACCCATCACGACAGGAGTTTTTGTAAAATCGATATGAATGTTTTTACTAAAATCCTATTCTGGAAGGAGTTCTCTCATACAATTTTGCCTGCCTGGTAACTGTCGTCTTTCATTTTGATCAATGTAAAATCGAATCTCGTGAAAGTAAATTAATTTTTGAGAGATCGGTCAATTTTTGTATGTTAAAATTACTGACAAATACCTTTGCCAGATCACACAAGTCACTTCTGGTTGAGAAAAAAAGAATAAGTTCCTTGAGTTTAAAATTTTTACATCAGTTTCTAGGAAAAAATCACCAGCATACCATTTTAATTTAATTTTATTAAAGTAACTTACATAAGATTGACAATTGAAGAGGAATAGCAAATACAGTGTACATGTACAGTAAGTGTACATGAAAGATTGAAACAAAAAAACAAAACAGAAGAAAAAAGTTTCTGTTTAAGTGCACACTCGTTTTCCTCTGAAACTAGTTTTGACGATTTTCTTTTATGCTTAATCTCAGGTCTATCTCGAGTTAACATCCAACAGTAGTTCTTGTTCCATCCTCCTTGATATTTACGATCCATATATCTTATTTCTTGAAGGAAACTTTCACTTAGTTCTTCGCTGACTGCTCCTACATTTCCGGGGGAAAAATCCACACGTGAGTGATGGAAATGCATTTTGTTAATCATAGTTTCAAATTTGCCCAGCATTTTCATTTCCATTGCTTTATAATCCGGATCCTTGCAGTTGCCAAGAAATTTATTGATGATATCTTTGAAGGAAACACAAGCTTTTTTTTCCGTTGTTTTCATGTTAGTCTCAAAATCTTTCTCCTTCATGAGTTTGCTAATATCTGGAATAACAAAGATTCCATCTTTCAACTTGGCTTGGGATAAACCTGGGAACTTTTTGCACAGGTATTTTAAACAACCGCCATCTTTTGGAACAGCTTTGACAAAGTGCTTCATTACACCTAGTTTTATATGTAGAAGAGGTAATAATACTTTTTTGGATCAACTAAGCTGTTTCGAATAACATTCTTAGTACCTGGGTAAAGATTTTGTCTTTTCCGCCATTCCTTTTTGAGCCAATGTTGAGTCTTGTCATGACTGCCCCACTCACAAATGAGACATAGGAGCTTTGTAAATCCAGCTTGTTGACCAAGAAGCCTGGAGATAACTGTGGTTGATATATTTTATTTCGTCCAGGACAACAGCCAGGTTTTCATAGCATTCTTTTAAAAATACCGAGTGTCCAACAGGTACAGAGACATACTGACTGATGAAGGGTAGCCTTGAGGTTTCTTTCAGACGAATCTATAAACAGCATCAATTCATATTCATCGTAGATGACATTAAATTTGCTCATCAATCCAGGAGCATCAAAACACTAGACCAAGTTCTACTCTTCATCAAAATACTTAATAATATTTTTCTTGATTCCTGTACCAATAAAAAGATGTCCCTTTGGCCAATAATTTTTTGTCTTTCAGTCTGGAGCCTAGCAATTCAGCTGCCTCCTTCGAAAGGCCCAGATCTTAGATTTAAACTTAGTGACGTATTGAGAAGAACCTGCTTCAGATGGATTATATTCTATATTGGATCCTTGAACTTATGGATATTCCGAGTCTGAAGACTATGAAGAAAAGACTGGCAATTCAGTTGGAGGCATTGACACATCAGTTCCAGGAGGAATGGAACTTATGACAGATGGAATGTTTTCAGGATAAAATATTAGCCTTCTATTTTTTCCGTTTATATTCACGAACGTGGTAGGAACAAAAATAACATTCATCAAATTGGTTTCTACGCTCCCTCCATGTCATAGGCATTCCAAATCAGAAATCAGTCTTCTTTAATCGGAACCATAAGCGTAGATCATTGAGACACTGCACACAAACTATATTAAGATGGCATGATTCATTCTAGTCTCTGAGTTTCATGCCAAAATACGAAAGATAAATGTGTCTTACATAGTCTGTAATGCTCTTCATACAATTTTTAACAACATTATAGTCGCCGCATACGTAACATAAGTCATCTGGGAAATTTTCCCAACATCTCAAGCTTGAAGCCATGCTCTACGAAAAGCACAGAGAAAAGCACGTTTAAAATACTTCCAAAAAATGACTCCCGATTGCTCTTGTTAAGGATTTTGAGAGGTCAGTGAACGTCAAGATAAGAGTTCTCGCGGTGCAATTGGTAGAGAAAGATTTTGACAGAGAGAGGGACGATGACGGCCGGAAGATACCATAGAGGGGTAGTTTTGTAGATATAACCAAAGTAGTATTCTGGTCAAGCAAGCATTGAAGAAACTTAAAATAAATTTAAAAAAAAAAATTTTTTTTTTAAGGTAAATCAAAAAAAATACGCCTTGTCGTAAAAATTTTAGTAATATTGAAATTTTCAAGAAAACGTGACGTGATAGAAATTTTTCTTTTTTTTTTTTTCATTTTTTTTTTTTTTCATTTCAGCACCAAAAAATACATAAAGCAGCTATCAGTCCCTTAGTATGTTTTTCATCGCAGGCATGTATAATTGGTTGAAAAAAAATATATAATTCTTATTAATAAAACCAAAATATATGATATTCAAATCATTCATTTGGTAATTTTTCCGAATGTATGGAAAACGTTTATTATACATTTATTATGTTAATTGAAATATGTAGTCTTAAAAATTTAGTCTTTATTACTGCACATTTATAAAAAAAATATAAAACTGAAAAGTAAATTTAAGCAAAAAATTTTTTTTTCGTGCCATACTTCATGGTATGCCATATTAAATTAAAGGTTTTACCATAAGTATTACCAAAGCACTTCGGTACAAATTATTGAGGTTTTTAGTGTTCTCTTAGAGCCAGAAATACGGTAAATTTAACTTATTCTGGAAGTTTACCAGAAGTATTTTATCAGTGTATGAGAACCTACCTTTGCACGTCCCACCTAAACTGGCTAATTTAAATTTTTTTGAATGATTTTTGGTGATTTGTTTTTTTAAATGTATTATGTTTTAGTTGTAAAGATGAACATGTTTATTTAAAATAAACAATTATTAATATCGATTTTTAAATTTTTTTCTCCACAGAAAATAATATCTCTGATGTAATCAACAATGTGATCTTACAAAAAATGCTTTGATAATAAGCAATTTTAAGAATTAATTAAAAAATAGCATATTAAGTGTTAAATTAAATTATTGTTAAAATAATAAAAAGAACAATAGCGCTTTGCATAAAATTGAACTTTTTTTTTTATTTGAGATTTCTTTCAAAATGCAAACTCTTACTTTTTAGTATTTTTTTACTTTTTTTTCTAAAACTGTTTGAAGTAGTACAGGGAAATTGATAGATAAATGAAAATATTTATTTGCAAAAACTTGTGTCACATTTTAATCAATAGCTTTTAAACAACCAAAAATATTTTTTCTTCAATTTTTGTCTTTGGTAACAAATAATTTACAAATAATTGAATTAACAATAATTTACTACAAAAAATATTATGTTAAATATTAGTTTTAATAATAATAATATTTAACATATATTTTTATAGAACTAATATTTAACAAAATAGGTTAAATAACAAATAATTTACTTCTAAGAAAAAACCGAAATTTTACCTGCATATAAAAATTCTAAGAAAGGTATTTTACCTATATAAAGAGTTTCCGACAAAGTTTACTTATGTATGAATCACTTTTTTAATTCAAGCATGATTTAGTTTCTGGTCACCAAACATGAAATATACGATCTTATTAATGATTATTTTGCATGTTTTTATTCTTCAATATGAAGATGCACTTTTAAATTGTGCTACATTATTTTTTCAACTCTCGATTTTTATATGTGCTTGGTACTATTAGTGAAGAGAAAATAAATAAATACGCTTTGCCGTTAATTGCAAAATGAATAAGGAAAGTCTTTGAAACTAAGTTACAAATCAGTTTGAATAGAAATAACTGAAGTGTAAGTCCTTTAAATTTATGTAAAAATTCCGATGCATACAAATAGAAATAAATTTCAAGAGACAGAAAAAAATACACATGCCCCACAGTTTTGTGAATATTTCTCTGGTATAACGTTTAGGTTTGCAGCTGTATTATTCATGCACCTAATAATACAATGTTTCAAAGTGAAGAGATTTAACTTTGCTGATAAAATAATAATAATAAAAAATATAAAACAATTTTTTGAGGCATTGCAGCTAGGGATGGAATATGTTTTACAAACTATTTTATGCATTTTTTTGTTTCATTTTAATGCCGGGGTATAGGACTGGCTTAAGATATCTGCGTATAAAATTTTTATCGTTACAGTTCTTATGAATAAAAGATAAGTATTTTGTTGCTAGTCTTCTTCGTCTTTCGCAAAGCAAGATTGAGACAGCTCGTCCCATGGCGCACTAGCAAACAAATGCAAACCCGCCAGATGAATAAGGAACAGGATACCGAACGCAAAATTCTGAATTCTGTCATGATTTTTCCAGACATGGAAAAAATCTTACTCAATTTTAATAGAAAATCTATCTGTAAGGCCAGGATTTGAAAGATTGCGCAGATTTGTAAGATTTACATTAATCATTCAAATGATAATGTATGTTTGGAACGTTTTAGAAAAATAGATTTCATGAAACTGAGAATTTCACTTGTGTAAAATGTTATCTTTTAATGGTTTCGATTCTGAAATATGTCAACAAAATGCATTAAGAATATATACAAATTCATTTCAAACAACTTCTAAAGATATTCGAAATAAAGTTCTAACACAAAATTATGAATTACTCAACTGTAGAATATATTTTCTGCAAATATGAGAGCTGAATTTATTATTTTAATATGTTGCTTGTTTCAATTCTACAATATAAGGAATGATAATGATATGAAGTTTAAGATTTAAGTAAACATTTTTTATTTTGCATGGTTTAATTTTTGTATTTTATTTTGAAATATTGTTTAATTTTTTAGGTCATTTAATTAATAGAAAATTTTTTAAGCAATTTGAAAGGTTGTATGAAATATTTCAAATGATTGTTAGAAATTATTTATGAGATGTTTTACAACGTATTTATACCACATATATTTTAGTAACTAGGATACAATATAGTACCTTATATATAAAAGGAATTGATCTGATATTCTTGTAATACTTAAACAGAACAAATTCTTATTACCTGGAATTGTTCAAAGGATGGTGAAAATAAATTATAAATTCAAGCAATTTATATTGAGAAAAATTTGGGTTCCATTTTTTTTTGGAAAAATAACAAGGATAAAATTCTGGTAAAATTACCAAACTGCATGGTTCTGACATTTCTGGAAAAAAAACGATACTCTTGGTTAATAATAATAAATGATGCATTTATTAATTATTAATTACCAAAATAAATTATTCATTTATTAATTTTTGAAACCATTAATTTATAAATTTTTCCTTTAATAAGGTTACGGAATTTTGAGAATTCTGATTCTAAAAATTATAATTGTTATTACCACAGAATACCTGACCACCTAACCGGAACATCTGCTCCTGCACCCCAGAGCCCAAGGTCAAGAAAACTGAGATGGGCACAGTAGGCCTGGGCCCTCTATGGGCTGTCGCACCGCTGAGTTTAGTAGTTTTTATTACCACACAATTAATAAAAAATTACAAAACTGAAATATACATTTCGTAAAAGAAATGGTTTTTATGCCATGCTCTAAGGTAATAAAAGTTTTAAATTTTACCACAATTTACAAATTTTAACACATGTTATGAAAAAATATAAATTTTACCAAAATCACTACTTCGGTAAAAATTACCGATCTTTTTGGAATTTCAATAGACCCCAAAACATGGTGAATTTTATCATCGTCTGGTAGTACTGTCTATGCTTTTTTCTCCACGCAAAATTGTTGTTAAAAATTGCAATATTTGATTATTACTTTTTAATCAATAAAAAATAATACGAAATAGTTTATGAGATTGGATTCTAAACATTTTTTCCACATTTAGAAAAAAGGTATGGTAAAAACTGCTAAAATATGGTAAATTTCATTGCGTTTTGGACTCTAATATTAATCAGAATATCTCAGTAATATTTAACAAAGAGCTTTTGTAAGGATTTTTGTAAAATTTGCATAAAAAATGGTTTTATAATATGTTATAAAATTTTTTGATGTGGTTATATTTGGTAATAATGTAATAAATTTATTTTAGAATTTAGCGCATGGCAAAAACCATTTATTCATTTAAATTTATTTTTCAGTTTTGTATTTTTTACTACATATGTTGTTATATGAATTTTAATTTTGAAAACCAGAACTTCGTATAAACCGCTGCCATTTGAACGGAAAAATGATCAAATGATATACGTAGATGACCGTTTATTTTTTCTTCTATTGCCGAAATTATTATTATTATTTTTTTTACCAGAAATGTTCATACCGAATGTTTTTCTAGGTCAGGAACTAATTTTCTCAGAATTTTCCTGTATAAAAAGTATTTTCTTTTCCCATAAAACTGCTGAATTAAACTCCATTCACACTTGCATCGGTTTATCAAAAAGTAATTTAATTTGTAAATTAAAAGGAATCCGGTATAAAATATTAAAGTATAAATAGAATATTTTATATTTTTTATTATTTAAGTTCCTAGCTATGATAATTGTTTGAGTTCATAGCTATTACCATGATTTTCTTAAAAAAAAAAAAAAAAAGGAAAAAAAGAAAGTTTGGTTTTTACTGCGCAATTATACTTCAGTTAATTATAATTTTTTTTAAAAAATGATGCCCAATCACGAAAAATAAGCTTGTTTACTTAATAATTTGATTTATTTACCTTTCTTATTTTGTCACATTTTATCAAACATTAGGAAATGACCAAACTATAATGAATGGAAAAATTCTCACGTGATCTGATTGATCACGTGATCACGTGATCCCGTGAGTGAATTTATGATGTTTTAAAAAAAATGCAGAATTTTTATGTCTTTATTTTTAAATATATGTTACTGGCAAAGTATGAAACGCCGGCATTGTATAGAATGCCTGACATTTTTAGGCAAAGTATGAAATGTGGGAATTATTACATACTTTGCCTAGGCATTGTATAGAATGCCTAGGCATTCTATAGAATGCCAAATGCTATTTAGGCAAAGCATGAAATAAACGTCCTGATGAGGTTATTATGTAAATGATGTGCATGTTACTGTGAATAACCGAAATCGGTGGTTGTTGACTTTCACCGGTGAATGTTGACAATCACATAGTCGCTTTGGTGAATGTCCGAAATACTTATTACATCCGATTTGATATTAATTTATTCGTGAATATAATTTCATTTATTCGATATTTTAATACTTAATGACGATAGATTAGAAGAAACATCAGTGTTTAGAGTATCGAGCAAATATATACTGGGCAATGGCACTTGTCCTTAAAAAAACATCAGTGTACGGTATACCGGGCAAATGTATACCTGGCAAGTATACCGGGCAAATGTATACCGTGCAGAGGCACTGAATCTTAAAAAAACATCAGTGTAGGATATACCGGGCAAATGTATACCGCACAGTGGCACTTAACTAGACCGGACATTCACCAAAGGTCTAGTATGAAGTCTAGTAGTACGTCTAGTTAAATGCCATTGTCCGGTATACATTTGCCCGGTATACCTTACACTGATATTTTTTTAAGGTTCAGTGCCACTGCCCGGTATACATTTGCCCGGTATACCACACACTGATATTTTTTAAGGTCAAGTGCCACTGCCCGGTATATATTTGCCCGATACTAAAAACACTGATGTTTCTTCTAATCTATCGTCAGTAAGTATTACAATATCGAACAAATGTAATTAAATCCACGAATAAATTAATATCAAATCGGATGTAACAAATGTTTCGGACATTCACCAAAGCTACTTTCTGATTGTCAACAACCACCGATTTTGGTCATTCACAGTAACATGCACATCATTTACATAATAACCTCATCTGGACGTTTTTTTCATACTTTGCCTAAATAACATTTGGCATTCTATAGAATACCTAGGCAATGTTTGAAATATAAACCATTTCATACTTTGCCGGCTAATTTTAGGCATTCTATACAATGCCTAGGCATTCTATACAATGCCGTATTTCATACTTTGCCGGTAACATATACAACAAAATATAACCAAACAATTCGCAGATTATTCACGAGGAGCAAGTTATTTATATATTTTTTACATTGATCCCATTCATTTTTCTAGAAATATAGAATAAACAGCATATAGCATTTCCTTAAACCAAATATTGATTTTACCCTAAAGTGCTTGCATATAATTGCTTGAGTTAAGCAGAAATGTTTGACAAAATTTCCAATTCCGATCCTTATCACCATCTCTTATAACTTGTTTCGTTAGATGAAAGAAACTTAAAAGTCTTCCCCAAGTTGGCAATCTGACTGACACCTGGGACCTTCGAAATGTCTTGAATTGAAAAGAAAAAAGAAAAGTAATCTTTTCTGCCCCCTCCTCTTACTCTTTAAGTTTGAGTTACACTATTGGATCAGGTGATTTTAAGATTAGGGGTTGGCCTTTTCTTGTTTCTATGACTCTGCACAACATGCAAATTTCCTGAAAACGTGATAATCAAATTATGTTCCCTGAAATTTAACGTGTTTTGTATTAAGTACATTAAAGGGATTTTATACAAATTGAACCCTTAAGTAATGGGTAATAAAATGCTTGAAATAGCTTTGAATCAAGGTAGTTAACAAAGTTGAAATTTTATAGTAAACAGTATCTATCTTTACTAGTTAAAACCAATTCAGAGGAAAGTTAAATTTCCTGAATAATAAAATTGTTCATAGTTCTAAAAAAAAATTATTCAGATAATAAAGTAGTAGTTGTTGTTTATTTAATATAATTTTAGTTAATTAAGAACTTTTTTATTTTTATTTTCTTATTTTCTAAAGTGAGAAAGGAGAATTTTTTTCAAGAGAAGCTATAGTAGTAATTACTAATTACTCGTATGTAAAATCATAAAATTAAAATAATTACTTTATTAAAATATGTAATGCTTAAAATTTTAAATTTTAGGAATTTTTTTAAAAGTTTATAATTTAGATTTGAGATTGTAGTCATCAAAACACGTTTAAATAATTTTAATCGGAAAAATAAAATCATATTTTATTTACCTCATTATTGAAGTCCTTTTTTCAGAAGGTTTATTTAAATAGATTTGTGGTATGCATTTCTACATGTTGAATCATAAAAGTATCCATCCTGAAAAGGTATCTATTTTTGTTCGGAAAGAGTCGTAAGAAACCGTAAAGAGTGCCTAGATATTTCTTTGCCTCGTCCGTTAATATTCAGTTTAAAATATTATTCTTTGCCTCGTCCGTTAATATTCAGTTTAAAATATTATTCTTTGCCTCGTCCGTTAATATTCAGTTTAAAATATTATTCTTTGCCTCGTCCGTTAATATTCAGTTTAAAATATTATTCTTTGCCTCGTCCGTTAATATTCAGTTTAAAATATTATTCTTTGCCTCGTCCGTTAATATTCAGTTTAAAATATTATTCTTTGCCTCGTCCGTTAATATTCAGTTTAAAATATTATTCTTTGACTCGTCCGTTAATATTCAGTTTAAAATATTATTCTTTGCCTCGTCCGTTAATATTCAGTTTAAAATATTATTCTTTGCCTCGTCCGTTAATATTCAGTTTAAAATATTATTCTTTGCCTCGTCCGTTAATGTTCAGTTTAAAATATTATTCTTTGCCTCGTCCGTTAATATTCAGTTTAAAATATTATTCTTTGCCTCGTCCGTTAATATTCAGTTTAAAATATTAACAGACCGAAGAAAGTGAGGAAAATATAATCGTCATTCACAAAGTGTACAATTATGTTATTTCACTGTATCAAAGAAATCTTTTCTTTAAAAATAGATTAATAAAATAATTTATCTTGAAGAAGAAGCAACATATGTTAATTAATACCCATTTATTTAATATAACTAGTGTTTAAGCAACTAACGTAGAAACATCTGTAAGCTAACATACATTATGTCAATGTATATTCCTACATAATACCGTGAAAATTTTTAAGAAAGACTATTGAGAATTCTTTGCTGAAAGTTTTGTTTAGTGCTCTTTGATTGTTTCATAAAATCAGTGTTTAAAAAAAATAATACTGTATTTTGCTGAAAAAAAGTTATTTTAATAGGAAAAAATTTATAATTTAAAATTGTTAAATTTTGCATTAAGGCAGAAGAAAACTGCTGAGTGAGAATGATTTCTATCAGAGCAGGTTTATTTTTGAGTGAAAAAAATAAGCAATTGTAGCAGTAATTAGACTTTATTAAACACTTAGTTACAGAGTCAGCAAAGATTCCATAATTTGACTAGTAATAGCCATAATTATTCCCAAGTTTATAATTCTTGTTCCTTATCCTGAAACATTTAATATGCATTAATCGTGATAAGTTAATAAAGATTATTTTAAAAAGACTAAATATTGAATCTAACTTTTACTGTATCTTGAACTTAAGGTTTAATGAAATTAGAGAGAAAATAATAAACAATTTTTAAAATCATTGGCACTTGGAGAAAGTTATTACTCTCTGTATTTGTTGAGAAACGAGTTAAACCAAATATGAATTTCGTTCTTAAATAATATATATTTTGCCTATTTTTGGCATGATAGACTGTTCGTAGTACAATTATGGAGATAAAGCAAGTGAAGTGGTGTCTCAGATATTAAAATTATATAGCTGTAAGACACTAATACTGAACAATTTTAAATTTGAAATTAATAGTTTTTTAATCACTTAAAGTGGAAGAATCTTATTTTTGAATGTTAATAACGCTGAAACTTATGTTAAACGTTAAAAGTTTAAAAACGCTGAAAATTTCAGGTAAATAATTTTTTTTTTCTTAACTGTTTTGAAAAAGCTAAAAGTAATAGTCTTATAAAACTACCCTTAAGTATGATAATAAAATTTCGGGGAAAAAAGACATGATTTTAGTAATAAAAACCAACTCATACGGTATTTCAACTATTCATTTTCTAATTTTTTCTGCTCATATAGTAACGGCTAAGTAGAAATATTTTAAAGTTATAGTTCTTATTACCACACATTTAGTAAAAAATATGCAATTGAAAAGAAAATTTTACCCAATAAATGATTATGTTGTAAGGTATACAAAACAAGTTACCAAATTTTACCAAATTTACCAAATTTTATCACTTATTATAATATCATATTTTACTATTAATTTTACCAAAATCATTACCAAAGCCTTTCGATAAAAATTGCGGTACTTTTTAGTATTCACTTAAAACCAGAAGCACGGTTAATATTCTCATATTGCTGTAGTTTTGACCGAAATTTTTATTCTCAGCGTATAGTCTGTTTTAAAAATCAACCATCTTTGTTGAAGTGTTTTTGTAATGAAAGTATTTATTAGATAACTTATTCGGATTAATTATATATATTCGAAGATTTATGTTATATTCAAGCTTAAAAGAACATAAAAATTTTTTAAAAAAAGTGTATTACCTATTTAGATACACGACTGGACGAATCTAAAATTATGGTTAAATATACGGCATCAGTCTTCCCATCCAAACAACCATAAAGTAAGAGCATTTAACGGTAAAGAACATTTTCTTATGGTTTTGAAACCGGTTACAACTACTATGGTTAAAAAACACAATGAATACAAAACTATACAGGTTGGTTTTTTTTACTATTAACAACTAGCATATTTTCTAAACTATGAAATTACATTTTAAAAAACGGTCATTAAAGCAGTGTGGGAGCTGCGTATTTATGCGTGAATGATGATTTCTCATTCTATTCGTATAGAGTTAACGATTGAAGAGTGTAGGATCTTAGAAACTCTTCCTGTATTGAATGAATAGAAGGAATATTGTGGTGTCAAAACAGGGATTCGAATCCCGTTCTGCTGGTAATGAGATTGGCTGGTCTTTTCAGCTATAATATGTGCCCATATGCAATATCTTCATTAGGTAAGCCTAGTTGGTGCGATAAAATTCTGTTTTTTTTTAATTAGGGAACAGCAGTTAATATAGAGTTTTTCTCACAGTTGAAAGTTTGAATACCATCTTGTTTACGGTTACTTGACTGCTTTGTTTTAATATGGTAAAATAACTATTAAATATATTGTTAATTAACCATTTTTTCCAAGAAATTTCTAACAGTATTGAAAAAACGTAAATACTATATTTATAATTAAATCAAATCGATGAATCTTGACAGATGAAGTATCCTATTAAATGACTGGAAAAAGATGAAATTTGCCAATTAAAAAGATTGCCATCAAATTCCATCCATTATTGCAGAATCGAATAACAAGCTTTCTGGTTATTTCTAGAGCAGTCAAAAGTTCTCATGGCTCAATACATTTCACCCTGCAATAATTAAATATACTTTGATGACATAGGCTTCTAAGTTCATTTGCATATTCTATTAGCCCGATATCAATTGCCCTGACGATTTTGTATCAAAATGATAGCGATGGAAGCGAAAATATGGTAAGCATTCTACGAGGTTCATTTTGTTTATTTAGAGCCGCGAAAGTATAATTGAATTATTCTCTTAGCTTGATAGATTTTGCTCGCAGGACTTAAATCATCTTTCCAATAAAAAGTGTTAAAAGCTTTTATTTTTCTCTAGGCTCGTAATTTAATTTGTCGGTTTTTCTCCAAACAGTGGCAGTATGAACAGAAACTAAAAACATTTGCAAACAAAGAGTGGATTTTTTTTTAATTATTATTTCGGGAAATGAGAACCTTAATTACCCTTTTATGTAATACGTATGATAAAATCTTGCTTTTGTTAATAACGGGTTGTTTTTATTAAGATGAGTTAATGAGAATGAAGAAGGAAACAGTTTATACTTGCTGAAACATAAATTTTGTTTATGTCTAGTCTAAACAGTAAAAATATATTTTTTTTTGTTAATGAATGCATAAAGTGCCTTTATCGGTGCAGAAAATAAATAAAATGCTTTGAAAACATAAAATGAAGAGTTTAAATCAATATAAAGTAAGCAATAAAAATATGGGAACATAAGTAATTATAATTTATTATGTTAAGCATTCAGTTGCAATATCTAGAATATAAATTTTAATAGAGATAGTTATATTTATATTTTAGGAAATGAGAGACTTAATTGCCTATATAAGTACTACGTATTATAAAACCTTACTTTTGTTATAGTGGGTTGTTTTCATTAAGATGAGCAAATGCTAATAGAAATATTTTATATATACAAAAAAAAAAAAATTCACTTTTGTTTATAACTAATCTAAACAGTGGAAAAATAATTTTATTCATTAATGAATTAAAAGTGCTTTATTGGAATTGAAAGCAAATGTAATGTTTTACAAAACATAAAATGAGGAGCTTCATTGAATATAAAGTAAGCATTGAAAAGCATGGGAACATTAATTAATTATATTTTATTAATTTATTATTAATTTATTTTATTTTATTTTTCATGATTTATTATTTTAAGAAAAAAATTTTTATAATTAGAATATAAACAGTTATAAAGTTATCTTAATATTATTTTTTTAACTATTTTTGCTCTTTTACTTTCAATATATCTTAAAAAATGCAACATATATATATATATATATATATATATATATATATATATATATATATATATATATCTTTTAATAACTAATTTCCATATTATGTGTTAAATATGATAAAAACTTTCTTTTGTTAATAATGGATAGTTTTCACTAAGTGAACTTTTATTTATTTTATTATTCACTAAGTGAATTTATAAGCATTCAAAATCAGCCCTTAAACAGCATTTTATTTACTAGCATTTTTAGTATTACTGAAAATCATCAAACGAATTCCTCTCAAAGGTAGAATGGAAATAGTTTATATATGCTAAAACATAATTTTTGTAAATGTCTAGTCTACTAGTCGAAACAGTGAAAAAATTATTTATAAAATGTTTAAATGCATAAAATGTTTTAATTGAATCTGCATATAATGCAAGGGTTTGAAAACATAAAATAAAGAACTTAAATTGATGTAAAGTAAGCAAAAATTTAATATAAAGTAATCAATAAATATTTAAAAAATGCAGAACATAAATAATTATATTTCATTATTTAAAGCATTCAATTGTATTTTTTAGAATATAAATTGTAATACAGTTTTATTAAGTTTTTTTTTTATATTTTAGGAGATGAGACATAAAAGGTAATATAGCTGTATTAATGATATTTTTACCCTTTTATTTTTTAATTTGTTTTTGTAAATAATTGTCTTATAATGTATTACATATGATGAAATTCTTTTTATTCATTATGTATGATAAATCTTGCTTTTGTTAATAACAGGTTGTTTTCACTAAGTAGAGTAAATGATAATGAAGAGAGAAATAGTCTATAAATGCTGACACATGATTACTTTGATTGAATCTAATCTAAACAGTGAAAAAACTCATTTTATTCATCAATGAATGCAAAAAAAAGCTTTCATTGGTATTGAAAACAAATGCAATATTTTGAAAAACATTAAATAAAGAGCTTTAATTGATATAATGAAAGCAATGAAATTATAAGGACTGAAATGATAATATTTTATTATTTTAAATATTTGATTGTAATAATTAGAAAATAAATAATAATATAGTTATATTATTATTATAGTTATATTATTAATATTTTTCATAACATTTTGGGAAATGGGAACCTTAATTACCCTTTAATATACTTCACTGAAAAAAATGTGAACTCAAAATTACCAGAATATCGTAAAATTTACTGTGTTTCTTGTTCTATGGGAACATCAAAAAACTGCGTAATTTTTTTCGGAATAGTTTTGTAATGATTTCGGTAATAATAGCGATAAAATATGGTTTTATAACCTGTGATAAAATTTGGCAAATTAGCTGAAATTCGGTAATTTTAGCATGATCTCTTTGACCATGGCGTAAAACCATTTATTTGGTAAAATTTACTTTTCAGTTTTGTATATTTTACTAAATATTTGGTAATAAGAGCTGTAGTTTTGAAAACCAGAATGTCCAAACAACCGTTGAAAAGATTACAGTATTAATACCGTATATTTTAGTTTTTAATACCGGAATTATGTTTTTAGCAGTAACTTTATTAGTCCAACTCCAAAGTACAGTAATTTTACATTTTTTTTCTTCGTGCACATATGATAAAATAATATTTTTGTAATAACGGGATAATATCTTTAAAATGAATAAATTAGAAAAAAAAACAGATAATATAAGTTAATGTGTAATATTTTTTTTATCTCCAGTCTTAACAGTGAAAAAACAATTAATTCATAAATATATGTATAAAGTATTTTTGTAATAAATTATATTTTTATAATAAGTTATTTTTATAATAAGTTATTGATATTAAATTAGATGTTTTGAAAAACTTAAAATCAAGAGCTGGGTAAGGAAAACAATTTAAAAAAATCATGAACAGTTATATTTTTTTAGAACTTTAATCATTCAACCATAATAATCATAATTCAAGCTACAATTAGTTTCATTTATTAGCAATATTTTTGTTATTAATTTTTCAATATTTTGAAAAGTGAGAGCTCTTCTCGTTGTTGGGCATGTGTGACAAATCATTAAGTTCGCAGTTCAAATGGAAATTTTATTTTTGCAATAATAAAATATGAAGCCACATTTATTTGTAACACTAAAGGACTTTCCTCTATACTTTAAATCATTAGCAAATGTACTAAAATATTACACACAATGAAATGACACAATTAATTATCATATTTTACAGTTTATTAAAATCGTAGAAACAGAACTTAAGAGTCCCTACTTTCTGCATCTCATCTATCTGCATCTCTTCTCGCTGTAATTTAGTTACATTTAACAGTAACATAAATTAGTAACATTTTCTATACGTATTAGGTTAAATTTATTTTATTTTATAACCGGCCAAACAATAACACAAATAAACGAAAAAAAGAAAAAGATAGATACCGACGTTTTTGGTTTCAAAGAAATAGAAAAAAAGCAAAAGTTTATTAATTGCATGAAGTCATTTATGATAATAAAAGTTATTTTTAAAGGATCATTAAACGTAACTCGCTCCAAACACTTTTAAAATATTTTTCCAAATTAAAATGACATATTTTTATTTTCTTAGTATTAGGCAGAGCAATAAACTAAGTTTATTTTCGAAACAAGTGTCTCGATTTAATTTGCAATAAATTATAGCATTTTTTGAACATATTTACAGAAATTTCTGTTAAATATTTCCTTTTTAAAATTGGATCATTAATCACCACGCGTTTGATAGTGAATTTTCTTAAAACTGAAAATTAATGACTATACCGTCAAAACTTCTATTGCTTACCAGTTTGTTTTCCTCTTCATTATTTTTCCATAAATTACAGCTAAGAAATATATAGTAAATAATTTTCCAGTCATATGCAATGTATTTATTATGCTACAAAATGTGCATTTATTACTTAAACATGATTTATGAGTACGGTTTTCAAAGCAATAATATTAAAATTACGGAATAAACCATTAAAACGGAATATTCTAAAGCGTTTCTGTAAAACTTTTTCGTAACAAGGTCATCAAAACGTACATAGTTAAAGAAGTGTGAAAAAAAGTTATAACTTTATGGTTTCTGTTCTTGTCACGTGACTTTCTTAATTCCGTTTTTCGGGCCCTAGAAGACGTGTTTGCAGCTCTCCTTTCCATCTTTCATTAAAACAAACGAATCTGGGAAAAGAATTAAATATTTATAGCCGACTGTCGCCAAGGATGAATGGTTATTGCCAACGTCGGTAAACACGTTCAGCATTAGACACTTTTACCCTAGAGTTTGCCTGCAGAGGTGCAGTATAGAAAGAAAGCGAAAGTAAATAAAGAACAAAATAAAGTATATTTACAACTGGTCACTCTACAAGGGAGGTTGATTAATTTTTCAGGAGAGAAAAAGCTGGAGGAAAACTTGGAGAAGGCATTGATTTGAAAATGCTTTTTTCGAAAAAGTGGTGTCTTTAATATTTTTTCGTACTAAAAGGATTTCCATTCGCTGTAAGTTACGACCGGTTTTTTTATACTTTATACTAACATCTAACATATGAAGGTCTTAACGAGGAAGATTAAAATTTGAATAATTGGTTTCACTTAATTAACATTTAGCAGCATAAACCGTCAGAAAATGGATAAAATAAATAGGTTTTTTTTATAATAATATACTGAAAATAAAATAACAAAATAAATACACAGTTATGTAATGAGATTTATTTTAAAAAGCATTTTGTTTATAAAGGTACTAGAGTTGTGGTGGCTCAGGAGATAGAGCACTCACCTCCCAATGATATAAACTGGGTTCTAAAGCCAGATATAACAGGTCGATAGGAATTCCACACCCGGTACGTAAAGTATCCTAACCTGTAGACGGATCATGGATTAGAGTCTTCATGCCTCGAGAATAATTGCGAGAGGTTTTCGTAGTGTTTTTTTCCATGCAAAGTGAATGAGGGTTAAAGTCATCCATGAAATCAAATTTCTCCCAATAGCTTATCTAAGTGTTCTCTCGTCTTCTGAATTGGGCTCAAAATTACAAGGCTACGAGTTGATCATTGGTGGTCGTAAACTCAAAATTGGGACTACTGTTTAACGATGGTTGTAAAATATAAAGCTATTTAATATTTTACAAACGCTATTCAAATATAAAGTTTTACATGAAAAATATAGGCTTAAATATGATCTAGTTATAAACATTTAGTGTATAAAATTTTTAAAAATAAAAATACCCATTAAAATAATTTGAACCTAGAATAAAAATATACAAAAAAAGTGGAAATTTAAATACTAGAATATGGACTTGCTAGAATAACTTCTAGAGTATAAATGTTGTGGAAATAAAAAAAAATATATAAATGTATATTAAAATAATTGGTGTAGTTATAATAAAATCTAGAATCTAATGATCCTAAAAATAAAACATAGACTTAAATATGGGTCCTGTTTCAAAAACATCTAGTGTACAAATGT
The DNA here is from genome assembly GCA_949128135.1 of Parasteatoda lunata. Classification (NCBI taxonomy): domain Eukaryota; kingdom Metazoa; phylum Arthropoda; class Arachnida; order Araneae; family Theridiidae; genus Parasteatoda; species Parasteatoda lunata. Next base: position 38,680,958 of record OX421975.1, on the reverse strand, counting down.
TTCAGAAAGAAAAATTAAAGTAATTGAACTATTTACAATAAGAACTAGAGTATAAAAGTCCTAAAAGAAAAATAAAGACTTATTTACAATAACATCTAGCATAGAAAAGTTCTAAAAAGAAAAAGATGTACAGAACGGTTATAATTAAAATTACCCTTTGAAATGGTTATAAAGGAAAAACTGTTGGAACAAATGTTATAGAACTTGATAATAGTTTAAAGGAGATCAGGAGAATATGTATCCCGCCAAAAAATTTCACCATCGCTGAATGCAATGTTGTTAAACAAAACAAGACATGGAGACATCTGCTAAAAATGCGTTTTATAATTTCTAAAACACGTTACAAAACATGACAAAGGGTGTCTACCATTTTACGAAAACAAATTAAATCGTATTACTACATTCACAACGGTAGTTCATAGCTCTCACAACAGTAGTTACCAGGAAGAATCATACGGATGACATGTTAGTGTAGCGCAGATTTCAGTTCCACCAAAATTTTTATTATCACCAACAACAGTGCTTTCGAGATATTCCAATAGTCAATAGTCTCTAAGGTCAAGATCTGGTGACCAGTACGGCCAGGAAGTGGGGAGGCTTTGGCCCATAATAAATTCATTCGTGAAGTTTTACTTAAGAAACTGTGTGATGGAGGTACTAATATGCAGCGGGACACCATTCAGCATGAAAATCGTTGTGTCTAAAATGCCACGTTGCTGGTGTTCAGGTATCACGAAACGTCTTAACATTGACCTTAATCAAGCTGCAGTCACAGTGCATGTAACAGGTCAAGGTGCCGGCTGCTCTTTCATGAAAAATAGTCCAATTATGAAACTAGCTGCCGTGCCACACCAAACGGTGCCTTCAAGATAATGCAATGTAACTTGGACGGTAACATGAGAAATTTGCACAGGCAAAATCCTGCAGTTATTTATGTTGGAAACACCATATAGGTAAAAATGAGCTTCATCAGAATGTTCCCTGGACAATTCAGTAGGAGAGACTATCTTGCAGCTTTATCGTTACGCTAAAGTTCTTGAACATGTTTAATGTTTTATTGGTCGAACTGCAGCACTTAACAGATAATTTTATAAACCGTACTCCATTGTATGTCTATTCGACGTGCGACACAGTGCATACGCTGTACGCACCACGTATGAGGTTTATTGTTGCGTCCTCCACTGCTAATGCAACAACTTCCTCGGTTTACATAGAGACTGGTTTCCTTTACCTCCCAGAAGTAGCATATAATAAACAATGGTTATAATTTCAAATTTTGCCATAATTTTCATCAATCCCTGCGGTGTCATTGGCCCTCAGTATAATCCTCTTATTGAAGCGTATCTTTGCTAAGCATGTAACCCATTGATATAGCATTCGTAATAGCATTTAGTGAGAAAAACCCAGTTTTCTGTGGTTCAAGACATTGTAGATCCTTAACAATGAGAACTCTGACAAGCAGGTACACTTTTATCTAAATGACGGGCATCGCGCATTTGCACAAATCATTTGATTGCTTCTTCCTGCCGTAAGCAAATAAAAAAAAAATATAAAGGGTGTGGATGTTGATGAAAAAAGAGTGAGTTCAAATACTGTTGAAGTCTGTGGGTTTCGAGTACCGACAAAAAGATAGTTGGTTGGAGTATTGGTCTAAAAGGAGTGGGTTTGGGTACCGATGAAAAGGTACTGGTTTCGAGTCTTAATCAAGTGATTATGGGTTCTGGTACTGTTATACAATTCGAAAAAGTAAGTCGTTTTTATTCTAAGTTATCAAATTTTGATAATAAATGAATTCTGTTATTTTTTACTTCCACTCCCAATTAAATTCAAAAATAAAACAAGCACTTTATGCAAAAACGATTTTTTTCCTTGCAAATAATGCATGAAATGAAGCAAAACAGGATTAAAAATAAACATGTTCGAACAAAAATAGCATTTGTAGAATTTCCAACGACAATAGAGATAAAATTGTGTGACTTAACTATTTGAATACGGTCTCCATTTAATCATGAAAACCAATGACATGAAACGTCTAAAAAGTTTTACCAACAATAAAGTCCTTACAGCCATTTAATACCCTATCTTGACGAACATAACACTCTACGAAGTGTAGAATTTAGCCAAGCGCCAAACTGGGCTAATAACAGGAATCGTTAAGCGCTTAAATATGACGAATGATCCACAAACGAATTATTACCCTCGATAGAGTGTTATGTCTGAATTCACGCCAGGAATCATTTATAATAAGAATAATAATTATCCGATGCCATTCGAAAATGTAAAATTATAGTCATTGGGGGAAACCTACATTGCCTTTCATGGTAATACATGTTGGGATTGACCACTCTTTCAATTCGGCTTTGAGGATAAAAGCGTAGTTTATCATTTATCGTGGCAACGAGGAAATTAATTTGAATATTTCTAGCTTTTCGAGTGATTTTAAGTAGCTTTTTCGTACTTTTTGTTTAAGTTAGGATCAAATATCTTAAAATGGGCAAATTATTCGATATTTGGTGCGTCATATAATTTTGCATATAGTTGTTTTCGATTGTAGCAATGAAAGTCAATCCTTGTTGTTTTAAATATATTTGCGCTTTGATTCGTATGAATATTAAAGATAATAATATAACATTTTGCGATTTTTGAATATTTTGCCATTTTTGAAAAAAAAAAAAGGGAAAAGCACTTTTTTTCCTTGCACAGTTTAGAAATTGTTTCTAATAGTTAGGCTGGTAATTTTCATGATTAGTCAAAGAAAAGTTTATTACATAACAGAATACAGTCATCAATAAAAAAAAAAAAAAAAAAAAATATGTCAACTTAATTTTAAAATTAAATAACCATACTTTCATTAGTATCAATACACTTATCTTTCCTCCTTCTCATTATGAAGAACTGGGGTCCATTCCCAGTGGCAGCTTGCAGTCAATCACGCATTAGATCGATGGGTACCAGCTTGCATAGGAAGTAAAAGCGGCCTGTACGTAATGTTGACCACAATAATGCCATTAGTTTCGAAATTGAGGCAAATTGTATGTCTTATTCATTTAACTCTCTTGTAGGTAGGTTTTAAACTAAATTTTATGTTTCGTGCCTATTGTTTTACTAAAGTGATTCTCTTTTAATTTTATAAAGAGTATCCTTTTTAAAAGGATTTTTGTAAATCGATGGGGTATTTTACTGTTAATTTTTATCTTTGTACTCTGGATCTTCTACGTTGTAATTGATGCTTTCTGGAAAATAATACTTATTTTATAAGTTGTTCCTATATTTGTTACTATGTAAAATCACATGATTTTTAATTTAAGGTCTAAATAGATTTTACGGATTATTTTTGGAATTTATGATGCCAAACTTTTGTATGTTTTTTTAACAGTGATCAGAAGAAACATCTGTTAAGGTTTGCACGACTTTTGCATCTTAGTTCACTGTTTGCATGACTTAATTAATAATTATATAGATGTCCTTAAAACCAAAAATATTGTTCCTGTCTACGCAAAAATCTGAAAAAATTTCATGCAGGGTGCTCTTTATGATGTTTCTAAACGTTATACACTTTTATATTACTCGCATTGTTAATTTAAAAAAATAAAATTAAGAGAAAATTTGGATATTAAGCATCAAAACTTAATTGAATTAAGAATATCGCAGATTCACGTTTAATTTAAGCGTTTTGATTATAGTTTGTTTTACGTTTAATTAAGCACATATAAGAGACATTTTTGTTTGCCATTTGTCATTTTCAATATTACTCAAAGTGACATATTTTTGCTCTTGTGTATAATCCATATCACAGAAAAATGCTATTAAGTTTTAACAAATGTTCTGAAAATCCATAGAAATTCACTGTGAAATTAGATGAAAATTTCCCGAAAACATTACTTGGATATTTTCACATCTCTAATAATGCAAATTTTAAAAATACCACTGAAAAAATTTAGATATAAATTTATGAAATAACATGATAATTATAAATTTGTAACCATATGTTATAAATTTGTAAATATGCATTAGATATAAAGTAGTAAATATATTTTATGGAATATGATAAAAAAGAGTGTAAATAATGGAATCTAAAGAATATTTTTAAATGAAGAGACAATAAAATAAAAGTTATTTCTTGCTAAAAAAAAAAGCAGGGCTTGTGTTTAAAAAATATTAAAAGAAGCTTTATTTATGAACGACAAAGAGTATTTTAAGGAGAATCTAAGAAAATGTATGATATCTATTTCTAATAGATATTCCATCGATCTTACGCTACAATCGACACTTTTATGGCTTTTGCCGAAATAGTGTTGGGGGAGGATAAACTCTATTTTCAACTCTATTCAAAATAATGATGTTAAACGATTATAGATTTCTCTGGTTTTAAACTTGATTAAAGTTTATGTATTGTGGGCAAATTGTTTAAACGGGTATGCTACAAACGAAGAATAAAGATTGCACATTATTTCAAAGGAAATAAAGAATGTAAATACGCTTTATTGAACCAACGAGTTTGCACCAATATTGTCAAATACAATTAGATGACTTTTATTTTTAATAAATATACTTTCAAGTTTTTTTTAACATGTTTTGCAGTAACACTTAAAATAATTTATCTAGTTCTTGTATACAAAGTTATCACTTTTTGGAAAAATTCACTAATCACTAAAACTTTTTTCCCCGGTTTTGTGTTTGTATAATATCATTAGTTTCATTATATGAACTTATTAAAACGAATGAAGGGCTTCGCCACAAAAACAACGGCTATAAAAGAGAAATCGATCATATATATTTATAAATAAAAAGACAAAACCATAAAATGAAATAATTGTGTTTCTTTAGAGTAAAAACTTTGAGTTGTGATTAAATGAAAATAGGTTGAGCTTTGGTGATCATTAAAATATAATTTTTTTAAGTTTCAAATCTATTTTTAGCGCGTAAGTCATGCATATACACTGTAACAAAATCCGAATCAAATTACAACAAAAAGTACTGTCACGAAGGGCACCGATAATTTTTGACGTGAAATCCAATTTCCATAATATATTATTTTAATTTTGGTATTTTTAAATATGTGTAACTGTTATTCTATTCAGTTTTTGGGGGTTCGTAATTGCACTAAAGTTGTAAACGTTTTAAATATATTTCAGACTAGTAAACATTTTGTAAATAGTTTATCTTTAAAGAAACCGGAATACAGATTGTTTGATGAATGCGTATTAAAAGAATATTTTTAAGTCTCAAAAACTCATATTATTTTATTTATAAGCATTCAAAATCAGCCCTTAAATAGCATTTTATTTACTAGCATTTTTAGTATTACTGAAAATCATCAAACAAATTCCTCTCAAAAGTAAAATGGAATATTGTTCTTTACCATTTTTTTTTATTTTTTTTCAAATCGAATAACTAGAATATATTTTTTTTGAAATAACAAAAACCTAGAATTTCAATTTATAACCGGAAAATTTTTATTTCCATTAAAATATACGTGAAGCAAAATCGATTACTGTATCAAAACAATTTAACTCTAACTATATAAAAATAGGATATGAATAAAAACATAATGGTAGTAATAAAGAATGAATAAATTGAAACTAATAAAAAATAATAATTTTCAGGAGTTCTTTATTGATTCCTAAAATTGAGTAAATCTTTATAATAAAATCTTTTTTAACTATATTTCTCATATCGAATAAATTCATATATTCTCATACCGAAATTCAAGAATTTCAGTAAGAGTCTACATACTAAAAAAAAAAAATATTGAACAAGATCTTAACACCATTTTAGAAAAAAAAAATAATGCTTGAAAAAATGATAGATCTTTTTTTCTAAAACTATTCTTTATTGATTCATTGTCCTTTATTATTCCAAATAAATACCCTCATGCAATTTCTCTTTTTATCACACTTCCAACGTGTTAGAAACGTACTTTATATTTTTTTTAAATTCTTCTACTTGAGAAATAATTCATTTCACTAAATATTTTATATTATTAGGACAATACCTGATATAAAATACATGGAAATCGTTTAAATTATGATGGTTTGAATAAACTGAAATGAAAACTTAAAATGATGAATTTCAAAAGAAATAGTTTCCTGCTCGGTCGTTTATCTTGTTCTATTTTAAAAACAAGAAGGTTATCCAGAGCGAAATTAAAATTCAAAAAATTTCGAATAATAAACGCATAATAGAGAATTCTATTGAAGAGAGTACCCATGCAACAAAATGTTTTTTGTTTTTTGTAATGGAGAGTTCAAGTAATGTCTATTATACCTAATGACGAAAAGTTTTTTGAATTAAAACAGAGTTGGAAGTCAACTACATAAATAGATTATATATGTAATTGAAGAAAATTATTACATAGTAATCGATCTTGAATTATAGTAATTACCCAATGACTCAGAAATTACCGAATTACACAATAAATATATCATAATATCGTAACTAATTAATTAAACATTCATTACTTGATAATATAGTATTGATCTGAAATCATTATTTCAGTTATATATTATTAACGTTTAATATTGTAAACATAGTTATAATAATTCATATAAAAGGGTAATACAATTATTTCTAATTATAAAAAAGGAAGTGATTATATAATTATGAGCTAAATTTTTCATTAATTAAACTTAATACGATATTTATCAGAAAACACTTTTTTAAACATTGAAATAAACATTTTATTAAAGTAAAAACATGCAACTCAATTTAATTAATTATACAATTTCACATTATATTACTTATAATGTCAATATTTCTATGTAATTGATGTAGTAGTAGCTAATGATTATTTGATTAACTGAACTAGGATCAGATATATATATTAATTTTAATTATGAGTAATTTCAATTTTTATTTAAATTGTACTCTTGGCCAATTATGTAAAAGTACTCTTGGCCAATTATGGGTTAGATTATCATTTATATTCGGCTACCAATGAAGAATTATGTAACTCTTCTCTCTTATTACTTAAGAATTGCCAAACATCTTTCACGAAAACGAGTTAGCTCCGATAACTATCCTATCGTAGTCAATCGTTTGTTTTCTAAGATGAGTACTAATTTGCTGTACTTTGTAACTTTGCTATATATAAGATTTACAATCTGAATGACTTTTTCTTGTTTTTCTAAAACTATTTAAATATTTATGAAAGTTTAAAATTATGTGTTTGAAAAAAATTGAAAATAATTGAGTGTAAAGAAGATTTTTAAATGAAGGGTCAGTAAAAAAAGTTATTGTATTTTTTTTAAAAAAAATAAGATTTTGTGTAAAAAAATATTAAAAAGCTTTAAATATGAACAGCAAAGAGTAGCGTTTAAAATGTATGATATTTATTTCTTACAGATACCTCATCTGTCTCATGCCACAATCAACACTTTTATGGCTTTTGTCGATAAAGTGTTGGGCGAGGATAAACTCTATTTTCAACTCTATTCTAAACGATGTTAAACGATTATAGATTTCTCTGGTTTTAAGCTTGATTAAACTTTATGTACTGTGGGCAAATTGTTTAAACGGATAAACTGCAAGGGAAGAATAAAGATTGAATATTGTTTCTAACGAAATAAAGCGTGTAAACACACTCCAATGAGCTATCGTTTTTGCAACAATATTATCAAACATAATGGGATGACTTTTATTTCTAAAAAAAAAATTTCTTATTTTTTTCCCAAATATATTTTGCGGTGTCACTTAGCCAATTTATCTAATTTTTTTGCAAAGTTATTCATTTTTGGATGAATTTGCTAACATTTGTTTTCATGGTTTTGTGTTTGCATGAAATCATCATTTTCATTCTATGGACTTATACACGCGAATGAAAGACTTCCTAACAAAAGCAAAGAATGTAAAAAGGAAATCGATTATTCATATTTAAAAAAATAAAACAGAGTTAGAAAATAAAATATCTGTGTTTGAAAAAAAAAATGAAATGAAAATAATGCGAGAAAGTACTTTTAGTTATGAATAAATGAAAATAGGTAGAACTTTTAATGGGGCAATGGATCTTCGAAATATATTTTATTTGATACTTCAAATTTATTTTTTGGGTGTCAGTCAAGCATATACAATGTAAAAATTTCCTAATCAAGCTACAGTAAAATGTATCGGCACTCGGGAAGCCGGAATGAAGTAATTTATCTCAAAGCAAAGAATATAAAAATAAGATCGATTAAAGATATTTAAAAAATAATAAAACTAATCCAGAAAATAAAATAATTGTGTTTCATTAAGAGAAAATATTTTTAGTTACAAATAAATGAAAATAGGTTGATCTGTTAATGGGGCAGGGATTCTTCAAAATAGTACTTTTTGATGCTTCAAATCACTTTTTTGCGTGTAAGTTTATACTCTGTTAAGTTTGAGTTATATTCCGTAAAAATTTACGAATCAAATTACGGTACAAACACGAACGCTCAGGGTGCCGGAACTTTTAACCGTTAAATCCATTTTAAGCAGAGCATGTTATGAAACAAAAAATCTCATAAAACGAAATTTTTACGGTAATTATAAATAGATAAATGTATGACCTTTATTTGAAAAAGGTCTATTTGAGCAGGATTTTTATAAACTTTATTAAAAGTAATGGTTCACCTATTCATTAAATTTTAAACTAAAACGAAATTTTTCATTTGAGAGCCTGGACAAAACTGGAAAATAAAGTTTACAGTGCCCATGAATAAAATTTAAAATATGATATTATTATTTTAAAAGGTGTTTGCACGTCTTTATTTACTCTTTTAGGAAATAAGCATTACAAACTAGTATTTATAATTAAAAGGATTAAACTGTCATCTTTCCATGCCAACCAAATCAAATGAAAATCTAACCTTTGCCACAAGGTTACCTGCGACCTGGGACAATTCAAATTAAGTCATAACATTTTAATGTAATTTATTATTTTTCGGTAATTTTAAATATATAAAATAGATTTTTTTTTTTTTTTTTTTTTTGGTTTTTATTGCACTTAATTATAAGCTTTTTAAAAATACTTCACACAAATAAGATTTTTGTAAAATGTTTATCGCTTTAGAAATCAGAATGAGGATATTTTTAAGAATGACGAGTTTACAAAAATTTTTCAACTCTCAAAAACTCGTTATTTTATTTATAAGCATTTAAAATGAGCATTTAAATAGCACTTTTAGTGTTAATGAAAATTAACAAACGAATTCCTCTCAAAAGTAAAAGGGGATATCCTTCTTTTACACTTTTTTATATTATTTTTGGATCGAACAGATGGAAAAAAAAAAATTTTTAAAGTAACATAAATCAAGAATTTCGATTTATAACCAGAAAAATACTACTTTCATTATAATACATGTGATTCAAAATCGATCAACTGTATCAAAACGGTTTGGCTCAATCTTCATAAATACAAGATACGAAGAAAAACATTATTGGAGCAATAAAGAACAAATAAATTGAAACTAAAAAAAATAACTTTCTGGAATTCTTTAAAACTGAGTTAATTCCTATAATGAGTTCTTTTATAATTATATCTTCGAGAAAGATTCTCATATCAAAACTCAAGAATTTCACCACGATTCTACAGACTAAGAAAATAAATTTTACAAAATCTTAATATCCTTTTAGAAAAATAATAATGTGAAAAACTATGAAACTTATTTTTTTATTTATATAAAATTAATCTTCATTGAATTTTTTCCTTTATTATTTAAAATAAATTAGTTCATGGAATTTTTTCTTTCTATTATACCACTGATGTGTTAGAAACTTGATTCATTTCTAAAGATACACTTCTGCTTTCATTATAAAAATGATTTTTAAATTTTTAAAACAAAAACTACAATAAAGAACATAAAACTAATTTAAATTATAGATTTAATAAATTAAAATAAAAATATAAATTACGAATCGCAAAAGAATTTTCCGGCTTGATCTTTTTCTCTTGTTCCATTTAAGAAACGATTTTGCTATTTTTCCTCCAAAAGAAAAGTGAAAAATCGGAAACTTTCAAATAATTAACGCATAATCGGTTCTCTTATTTAGAAGTATCATGGTAACAAAGTTTTTCTATTGGAATGGATTGCTAGGATTTGAAATTTGATTATGACCAAATGAATTGTACGGTACTCCTGAAATTGACCACAGCAATGTCTATTATACCTAATGACAAACCTCTTCTGAATTAAAACGGAGTTGGAAGCTATTCGCATAAATTTATTATATATGTAATGGATGAAGATTATTACATAATAATTCATCCTGAATCATCGTAATCACCTGATTACGCCTAATTATATGATTTCAAAATAATAACATTGTAATTGCGTAATTTTATATCGATTACTTGCTAAAACAGTGATGATCTAAATTTATTGTTATTGGTTATCATTGTTAATGATTGATATTAATATCCTAATTATAATTATTCTTTCAAAACTGAACTTCAAGCATTCCTGATTACAAATATTGATGTGTTTAAGTAATTATAATCTATGATTACAGTTGTTTTAAATGAATAAAATTACAACGATATTTGTCAAAAAACACCTATTTCAACATCAAAACAGGTTTTTAAACATAAAAAAAAAATGTACAAACTTAATTTAATTAGTTATACAATTTCACATTATATTTATACATTTACAATGTCCATAAATCAAGTTGACATAATAGCTAATCAATTGTAATTTATATATATATATATATATATATATATATATATATATATATATATATATATATATATATATATATATATATATATATATATATATATATATATATATATATATATATATATATATATATATATATATATATATTCAAAATGAAGATAAAACAAAGGAAAATTACAGACTAATGAAAAAAGGGGAAAAAAGAAAATTAATAAAAATAAAAATAACCAAAGCTGGAAGAAAAAAAGGATAGAATTATTTTAAGAAAATAAAGATATTAAATCCAGAAAATAAAGATATAATCTTTTCATCAGCCCACACGATTATATCTGCAAAAAGAGTGCTTTCTAATATTGTATTAATATAGTCAAAGTAAAATATATCAATAGTATGAGGAGCACTCAAAAATTTTTTAAAAAACTTACAGCAAATAAAATATTACGAGTTAAGTGCAATAAATGAAACTAATTGTTTTTCTTAATTTTCCTCGTGTTTTTTTGTATTTATTTATTATGCTATATATATATATATATATATATATATTCTAAGCAATTTTCTGAGTTTATGTTCAAAGCAAATAAATTAATGGAAAATAAAAATACTCTTCGTTCTATTCAAAAACACAAATTTGCAATAACACAAATTATTAGAATGAATAATTTCATTCGCTTGAGAGTTTGAAGAAATAATTTTTCAATTTTACATTATACTTTTGGACATTAATATGATTTGAAATTTTTATTGGTTTTGATTTTAAGCTTTTAAACACAGAGTGAGGGGAAAAAAAAGAACTGGAAACTATAAATAAAGAATAAAACACAGAAAATACATTTATTACACCGAACTATTTCTCTCGACCTCTAGTTTCTCAATTAAGAAATAGAGAAATAGAATAAATTTTTTGAAAACCCTGAATGAAAGAAGACAAAAATGCTAGAAAATTCAGAACGCTTTACAAGCTGGTCATGTCTTGTTTACGGCGACTGAAAAAAAAAATGGGATAAAAAAGATGCATAGAATTGGAACGAAATGCGCAAAAATATGGATTTTGAGAAGTTCCAACAGTTTCCTTTCCAACCAGACGAAAAGAAATAAAGAAAAAAAAAATAATAAAACATACTAAGTCAAAACATGAAATCTCAATCAGACGAAACATGGTTCAAGTCATACACTCAAAACCATTCAATAAATATATATATATGTATATATATTTATAGATAAATACAAATTAAGTCTATTTCTGCAATAATAGGTTTTTCATTATTGCATTGAAATTGAATTTCATTCGAATGAGAAGAAATAGATTACTATAATATTTTATGCATTGTTGTCCAATGTTTATTAGTTTGTGATTTTGACTTATTACTCTTTCTAACTGAAAGTTGAGTTTCGTTTTTCATACATAAATATAAAACAGTTCGGTTTGTATGCGCGTCTGCAACAGCGATGGCGGAAGAGATAAACTGGATTGGAGTAGGATAAATTTGTCCATAAAAATGCATTCCAGCAAGATGAAGGATCCTACTTGCATAAGGAGTTGTCAGGGCTCATTTCTTGAATGCCCAGACTTTCCCTCAGAGTCTCTCTCTCTCTTTTTTTAATAGAAAAAAAAAGGAACTTTGTCGGTTTATATCCTGATACCGTATTTTTTTTATAATATTAATAAAATGTTTCGATAAAGGGAGCTTGCAAAAATTGAAAAGAAAAATTATTATTGGAAAATATAAGTATTTCAGAAAAAAATTGATACATAACTTAATGAAAAATTCCAAAAGTGTTTACAATAAATTCCAAATTGTAAAATATGAAAATAATGTGTTAATCGTAAGAAATTAGAATTCTGTACAAATACAAATTTATATTTAAGTACAAATTAAGTCGATTTCTGTAATAATAATTTTTGCATTATTGTGTTGAAATTAAATTCCATTTGCATGAGGAAAAATAGAATAATGCAATATTTTATACATTGTTGTCCCTTTGTTCATTAGTTTGAGATTTTGACTTATTACTATTTCTAACTGAAGGTTGAGTTTTGCTTTTAATACATAAATATAAAACAGTTCGATTTGTATGCGCGTCTGCAACAACAATAGAGTAAGAGATAAACTGAATTGGAGTTGTAAGATAAATTTGTCCATAAAAATGCATTCCAGCAAGATGAAGAATCCAACTTGCATAAGAAGTTGCCAGGGCTCATTTCTTGAATAAGCAGACTTTCCCTCAGAACATATTTTTTCTCTGATAGAAAAAAAAATTGCTGGTTTATAGCCTATTTTCACCGTATTTTCTTTGTGATATTAATAAAATGCTTCGATATAGGTAACTTGCAAAAATCGAAAAGAAATATCATTGTTGGAAGAAAAAAAATATCTCAGACGAAACTTATTTATAAATTAATAAAATTTCTGAAATTGTATACAAAAGAAATTCTAATTAAAAAATAATCAGAGAATGTGCATATCGTAAGAAGTTCGGGTCTCTATTTTTATAAATGCTGCGTAGTTTGTGATATAATACAAAATATTTTCAAAATGGACTAACTTAGCTTTACTCCTACGGAAAATTGATGATAAATGTAATCATAATATTATCGTAACCTTCTATTTTATTTAAAAAAAATTAGAATGGCACTTAGCAATAAAAAAATCTGAGGGAAATTTTATTATACACTGAGAAAAAAAATGGCCTAAACTAACTCAATATTTACCATATAATATACCATATTTCTGAATTTATTGGAACACCAAACAGCTTGATTATTTTTACAGAAGCGCTTTTGTAATGTATTACCATATTTTATTTTAAGGAGTTATGTAAAATTACAATAAAATATGGTTTTATACTCAGTGATGAAATTTGGTAAATGTGGTAAAATTATTTCAGTACTTTAAGGCATAGCATAAAATTTATTTATTCGATTAAATTTTCTTTTAAGTTTTGTATTCTTTATTATATGTGTTGTTATATAAACTACATCTTTGAAAACTAGAATTTTAAGTAAACCGTTACCATACGAATGGAAGAATTGCCAAATGACTGATTTAAATACCGTATATTTTGGTTTTATTAATCAGAAATATTTCTTTTAACCAGAAATGGTTTGGCTTATGGTTTTTTTACCATTTAACGTATGTGCAATTTAAAAATGTTTTTTTTTTTCTTCGCAAAATGAATTTTAGTGACCATTCACATTAAAAATTGGTTTGTTGTGTTATGCCAAATGGTGGCATATAATTACTATATGTGGCTCAGGTTTGTCGTAATGACAATTAAATTTCGAGTCGGAAAGATGCATATATTGGTTGGAAATTTAAAGCTTTGATTACAGTGGGTGACACACATCCAAAGTAATCGGTCAAAAGTATAAATGTAATAGGAAATGGATGATGTTTTATTCAATTTAAATATCAATAGGAGTATTATTAACTGAACAAAAATAAAATTGAAAGTAAATTAACGAAAAAGTATATTCTGTCGTAATATTATAATGCGACAAATATTTTAGGTATAAAAACATCGCTGACTACATTGCCCCATGAATCACAGATGGAGAGAGGTCCTACCATTTGGAGGTATTTTAATTGTGAAACTTTCAATCTGGAAAAATTCCTTGCTAAAAGTGACTAAGCATTTATTTTTTTAAAGTTCATCGCATAAAAAAATATCGTGAGTCTTAAACTGCTTAAATTCGTATTTGTTTTTATTTTTCGTGTTTTTGTATTTATTTAAATTTAATCAAAACGGAGTTACTGATGCTCAAATACATGTAAAGAATGTTGTTGCCAAATTATAAACACAATAATGTTTATCAAAAAAGGAAGAATTTTTATTTTTCATCTTACTTTATTCTATTTTTATCTTTTTATCTAATGAACTTGATCACATCAATTAATTTTGATCAAATCAAATATCAATTATTGCAATGAATTATTAATCGAGTATTTAAATTTTATCAACTAAATAAATTACTTTCATGAACAAATTTAAAATCGTATACTACAAAATCAAGTCTCATTAATAAATAGAAAATGATTTGATACATAAAATTTACTTAATTAAAATAATAAGAAATAAAAATTACTTAAAAAAATTTGTTATAATTTCTTAGTATTTTCTGCTACCATCTGGACGGAATCTTCTTTTAAAGTTCTACTATTTCTGATCATGAATTAAACAAAGAACTTTTATTTTTATTTTAAATTACATGAAATTTTTCTATTTATCTCTTTAAATAGCACATTTTTTTTTAAATAGCGCACGTGAGTTACGACTTTCTTTTTTTCATTTTTATTATGCTGAAAATTTAAATTCAATTTTCTCCATAATAAATATTTCAACGTTCCTTTTTCAACTTTATAATAATATTTCTTGAACAAACTGGATATACAAAAATGAATGAAAAAATGAAACTATGAAAAGTTGCAAAAGCATATACATATTAAATAAATTTCTCAGAAGATAGTATAAAAGTTTTATCATCAGAGTTTCGTGAAATGAAAGATTAAAAGCACAACTACATGAAGGGTTTACGACATTTTTTATGAGAATAATCATACATTGCCTGAAATTTATATCGACCTTTATTTATTGCAGGATAGACTCGACACAACTCTAAAAACATTTATGATCTTGAACAATTAAACCTTTCTGATAATGTGATGCATCTTTGTATGTATACTTTCGTTGTATGTATTTAAGCAAAGCACTAATTTTTGAGTTCATTGATTAAAATGTTAAATTTCTTAGTAACAAAATTTAAGCAATATTATATAAAGATATGCTGATATATTTTAACCAGTAACACTGTGATGGGATATCAAAAATAATAATTTTAACACATGCTGTCATTAAACAAAACACACTCACATACACACCCAAAGTATACCGGTCTAATTTGCATGTATCATGACCAACAAAACTAGGGTTCGAGTCTCAACATTGGCACAACAATATTTTCTCTATTCCCTTCAACGTGTGAAGAGATTTCAGAGTCCTGTACTCTCCAATTTGTGTGTACTCTCAAATGTCTATTTCCCAACGAAAAACCTAGCTCCTATGTCTAACTAAATTTAATTTTTTACGGTTTTGAGACCATACTATTTGTAAATAGATGAAAAACCGTTTAGTATTGTATTCATAGTCTTATAACCATATTGGTTGTAGCTGATTTAAAAAACACTGAAGTTAAAAAATCTTCTTTAACGTCTAAGTGGACAATAATCGGATAGAAAGAACTAAGAGTTTTTTACTATAATTTTAGAATGAAAGTTCTAATAGTGTTTGTTTATTTTAAGTAAATTTTGCGGTTAATATTTAACATAAAATCATTACGATAAAGTGCAGTAATTTTAACAATTTTTTTTTCTGTAGAAATAAATTATTTTACTACCAGAAGAAAAAGTAAAACATTTTACCACTTTCAAAAACTGATGATGATATTTTTATTTAATTTCTATGCAGTTTGGATCAATAATTAGCAAAGGGCAAACTTGAAAAAAGTATTTTTAGAGGAGTCTTCAAATTTTATCATTTGTTTTATTTTCGTTCAGTTACGTGCAAAAAAATAATAAGTACTTGTCAATGAGGAGAAATTTAAAAACATTATAAGAAAATTACGTCAATTAACTGCGGTAGGTTTCTTCAGTTAATGTATTTAAATATAATTCAAATACATATAAAATTGGTTATTTTCTGTAATAAGAAACTTTAACTACAGTTTTATCTTGGCTTTAATCGTCCCATCTTCTTCTTACAAACACCATCTACAAACACTATCCTTTATTACATACACTTATTTAAATTCCGAGTCACTTTCAAGGAGAAAATATATAATTTAGTTTTAATTCATTTTTTGTTTAAGAATTAAATAAAAAAGTAATTATTTTTATGTAGTTTTTAATTTACACTTTTTAAATTTTAAATATTAAAAAAAAAAATTTTTAAGGAAAATATTTATAGTAAGCTTTGTTCAAAGGCATCTTTGGAGCAAAAATTTCCTTCTAAGTTTTTATATTTTTTCCTTTATTCAATTTCCTTTATTCCTTTTTTCCATTATTCGATAATTTTTAAATTTTAGTTTTATGAATTAAAGAAATGTATAAATATTTTGAATTGGCATGATCAATTTACAGTACAGCAAATTTAAATAAAAAAATATGCATTTCTAAAAATATTTGTTCTAAGTAGCTTCTTTCTGTCATTTTCTTAGCTTTTCAGGCAGAGCTATCATTTGCATAACATGAAATTTCCGATTATCCCTAAAAATAAATTTGAAAAATACAAAATAAGTCTTCATTTAAATCTTAATCTTTTTGTTATAATACACTACTATAACTATGGTTATTGGATATAAAGCTGATGTCCAATGTATTTATAATAGATAAGTTTTTTTATAGTGATTTTCATGAAAATATTTTTGCAAATTTTTTACGTACTTGCATGAAAATAATCCCATAGTAGCTTAAATCAAATATTTCATTTATTATAAGAAATGTGAAATAAGCAAAGACGTATAAGGTTTAAATCAGTTTGGCCAGCTTACCTTTTTTGGAGCAAATATAGAGTGAATCATCTTTAAAAATCAAATTAGAGTTTATAAATAAGGTTGAAACATTTTTCAATAGAGATGTATAAGGGATAGTGTAAAAAGCAGAAATTTTATCCATTTTTCATATATTTTTTAAGGCATGCAAAGAATGCATGTTTAAGCTAAGAGTCAAGGATTCGAAAATTTTATTTTTATGTGATGATCACGGCCGTGATCAACGATTACAACATAAAGTGGATTTTGCGATTTCTACTTTTTTGCTTTCAAACCTTTATTTACGACAAACAACTGTACAAACTATTACAATTTAGAAGCAAATATACGTTGACTTTGAAATGCAAATAATTCTTCGATAACAAATCATAAGATAAATGAATTTCCTTAAGTACACAATATTAATTTCATCTATAATTTACTAACCATGTTCTAGAAATCCATAATTCACCTCAAATACTCATCATTTTGCTAGGAAATTCCTCTCTGGTCATTTATGCCTTGGGTCATTATATAAAGAAGAAAAAAGATTAACAAACTTTTAACTCGAGCTATAATTATCCACTTCATGTTTATGTCTATTTAATTTCAACTTTTAAATGTTCTTTCGTTATCAAATATGTATTAGAACTTTATTTTTGAGCGTTATGTCAATGTTATTTCCTTATGATCACACTTTTGTAATACTGCACCCAAACAATATATTTGAAATCGCTGTTTTATTATGCGTTTTGTTTCATAATCTAGATTGGTTTTGTAAAGTAATTAGGGGAGTGCCGGATACCCCCATCCAGCGGGTACCCCAGTCCACTGTCAATTTTATATGAATAGAATATTTTTTCAAGTCAATGGGCCATCGGACATTAATTGTTGTATTAAAAAAAGATTATTTTCAAAGTTTCAAGTATTTATGCAGCTGGTAACATGGTAAACAATAGTTTTTAAAATATATTGAATACAGTAGTCAAATTTTTTAAATTTCTAATTTTTTAAGTTAAACTATTCTTTTTTTTTTGGTTTATTCTATTTGCATTATTTAATTAGATGATAAAATGATAGAAACATACAAAAATATTGATTATTACTCAATATTATACAGAAATATAAGGAATACTCCTTAAGTGGGCGGGGCTACCCGACTCTCCCCTAATTTATGTTCATATTTTATTCCTCTATTTTCAAAAATTTTTTTTATTAAATTCATAATTTTTTTATCAGTTAAGGAGATAAAATATTTTAAGATTCCTTTTATGTCAAAATCTTGAATTTTTAGTTGCATTTGTAAACTCTGTCCTCCCAAAGTTATTTTAATTGTTCAATTTACTACATCACTAACATTTATATTAATTTAAAAAAAGATAGTTTTTACTATAAATATTATATGAAGAAAAATCTTGCTTCTTAGAAAATTATCAATTCAATAAAACTTACCAAAAGAACTTACTTGTGATTTTCAAAAACATGCATTTCATGGTGCGAAAGATAATAACAAAACTAAAAACAATCCAGCATATATCAGCATCTGATTTTAACCGTGTTAAATGACGTTGCTCTATTAATTTAAAAGCTAACCTGGATGACAAGCCCTGGATAGCTACACCAGATAATTTTAAATACCCTGATGCTACCCTGAATATTTTAAGAATAAAATTTAATTTATCTGAATAAGTTGGTCCACTCTTCAAACTTTATCCACCTTGATATTCATACAAGGAAAATAACATTCTTCTCAGCTTCGGGATTTATTTTTAAAATGTTCTAGCCACTTTACGAAACTGTGACATATTTACGTCGCAACAGGGTCACCGTGTGACTGAGTTAAGATGTGAATATGTCATATCTTCGTCACATAGACGTCATTTCGACAATTAAATGTCTCATTGCCGTCTCATATTGACGTCTTAGTGACATCAAGATGTGACGTCCCCTATTGCGAACAAAGTAACCGTTTTAGACCTATCATCGACGTCGCAAAAGTCACAATGAGACTTCGCAAATGAGTCCCTTTGCCAGTCGTATCTCTGTTGCACTTTGGTAGCAGGGCATTTTAGGAATCAAACGCTAAAATTATTATTTCTTGTTAATTTTTTTTTTTACAGTAGTGGATATTAAAACATTCATGCGTGGTAATCAAGAACATTTAGTAACTCCTTTCTGTAGCCGCCCTAGCAATGTAGTCACCGTAACAATTACGTAACAACGTAACCATCGTTTCTCTTCTTTCTCTTGAGAGAAAAGTCGACTATATCTATTACCAGCAGTTGTAAGAAAATTTATTATTACAGACTTACCTTAGGTATTTTTATTACTGTATTAGGTACATGTAACCGTAACAAATGAAGCATCGTTGACTTCAATAAGACTTCGGCGATTTTTATCTCACAAAAACGGGAAAAAAAAACCAAAAAATCTCATCCATAAAGACTAGTACCAAAAGTTCAAATGAATTCGAAGTTAAAATTGACTTTTTCGCGAAAAAAAGTGAATCAAATTAAAACTAAAAACATACACAATGAATAGAGAAGGTGAGTTTGCATCAGCATCATTTAACATCATACTGTGTATTCAAAAACATGTTCTATATAAAAGTTTAGGACAACATCCAGTACTAGTTTATTTATGATATTGTCATTAGCTGAGGTACTTTGTCGTCGTACCCATTTATGAGGAAAACACCTCACCCATTAGACAGGATTCTGTCTTTAGAGGTCACGGTAGGGATACTGCGTAATTTTGTCCACAGTTGGATAAAGTAGTCAACGCAACTCTCTTCCTTACTTCCCCAACAACGACAGCTGAGTCTTAGCTTAGATCAATTTAACACATACCCTTTGCTGTGTATTCTCAGTAATATTTACTAAGAATTCCAATTAGGACGCACTGTATTCAGCTATCCACCAGAATATGCCACGTTTTATATCACATGTTTAAATAAAATATAGCGTATATAATTTTCTTTAATATTGAACAGATCTTTCTGCAATTAAAAAGGCATGTGACGCGCATTTTTTTCTTTATTAGTCAGACAGGAAAGCAACAGCATTTACCATTTTACCAGAGTAAGCTGAAAAACACCCAGGTTTAACCACAGAGAAAAAAAGTTTACATATTGTCAAAACTTGCTTAATGTGGTAAAATTTACCGTGTTTCCGGTGTAATGGGAGCGCCGAAGAGCCCGGTTTATTTTACCGAATGGCTTTGGTAAAGTCTTTGGTAGAATTAATTATAAATTACGGCTTCATAATCTAGGTTATAGTTTGGCAAATGTTGTCAAATTTGGTAATATTATCATGTTCCCTTAGAGCATGGCACAAGAACCATTTATTCGGTTAATTTTACTTTTCAATTCAGTATTTTATTTTTTAATAAATGTGCTGTGATCAGGACTATAACTTTGAATATCAGAATTTCCGGTTAACTGTTATCCTATGAAGGGAAAAACTACCAAAATAATGATTTAAATACCTCTTATTTTGTTTTATTAATAAATTTTTTATTTTACAGGAAACGTCATTAACGTACAGTGGGGTAATTTTAGCAGAATATTTCCTTCCGTATAGATATCTTTTTTCCTGGTATAATGTTCGTGGTAAGTGGATATACCTTGATCTTCTTTTTTCACATGTTAGTAGCGTAAAAACATCACGGCATACAATTTTCTCTCAGAAAAAAACTAAATAATAGTCATAATTTATCGCATGTTTGAATACATTTTCACTGGTTATTTTCATTCGTTAAATTTCATAAATTTTTTTGTCCATCTTACTCAATTTCATAACTTTTGCAGCCATAATTCTTTTAATATCATATTTACAAATATTTCCAATATTTTAATACCGGTACTTAAAGATTCTCATAGTTCGATGTTTAAATGCCAAGCACGTCATAGAGAAAAACATTCCAATAATCGGAAATGCTTTAAAATCTTTTCACAGCTGCTACGAATGGCTATATCTTCACCGTCTATAGGTAAAGAAAAAAAAAACCTAAAATATATGATATTTTACTTATAAACATTTTTTTTTTCAAGTAGCAAAAAAGTGCAAAATTTTAGCAATGCCAAGAACAAAAGTGAAAAACGTCTAAAACGTAAAAACATATAAAATAAGTAAACAGATGCTTGTAGCCTAAAAAACAAAACTTACAAAAAGGGTCGAAAATAATATTGACATAAAAAATATGTTTTTAAAATGAACGACCGCTGTTTTTCTGGCCTTAAGCGCTCGGTTTCATTGTTCACAGCTGTTGCCTTGAATAAGAGAAGCGCTTGAAGGAGAAAACATTTATTTTTTTTTGCATAATCGATCTAGGTTTTTAAATCAAGGAACACAAAGTCGTAAAACCTCTTATCCCTTCAGGGTCTTAAAGTAAAATTCTAACAGCTAGTAAAATTTGTGGAAATAAGACATTAAATTCTGCCATGGCTACATAAAGCAGAGAAAAAAGAATTAGAAGCCACTGTTGAAAAAAAAAAAAGCAACCCTAACCCTTCAAAACTTCTTGAATGTTAAGTGGTGTTGTCAGATACAGGAGCTTAAGTTAATTTTCTTACCTTCAGGTGTCTGTCATTATTATTTTCACAAAACTTTTGAATGAAAAGGTGGCCTCAGACTTTGTAATCTGTCACGGATCTGCCTTTATGAATGTCTAATTAAGAATAACGATTTTGAAGGCTTAATTGCTCGAAGGGCCGTATTATCCACAACAAAGAAGTCTAGTTACAAAATGTAGCGACTCTGTTAACGAATTAAAAAGATAAAATTGGTTAAGTTAAGAAAAGGTGGCTCTCGGTTTGATTCATGACAAGATTTTAATGTAGGCAAACAAAATATTTCAAACTTTACTAATGAAAGTTAAAGTTATAAGTTTATATAACTCATCTTAACATAGATAATGTCATATAAACTTATGTATTTTATATAAAATTTTCGCATTATATAATGACAGTTTTTTTTTTTTTTTTACATTTGTAATTTTTCTTCTTGAGATTTATTAATTTTTATTATTTTTAATTTATGAATGCACTTTAAAAAAATTGAAAATTATAGTACGTAATATGTTACTCCATCTTCAACAAATAATTATGTCCATCTGGTGATTACTCTGTAAATTATTCCGGATCAAGTTACAGTAAAAAGTACCGGCACTCAGAGTGCCGGTACTTTTTATCGCAAATTCCATTTCTACCGAGACATATTTTTGATTTACCAAAACAACAAACAAACAATTGTTTGAAACAAAAATTTCATTTACCGTATTAAAACTGCGAAAGAAAAATTACGCAGTCATTTTCATGATTCTGAACTCGCGAACCGCATTAAACCTCATAAACCTCATTAACCTCATAATTCTACCCTTATCGTTATAGACTTCTATCTTTAAAGCCTTGTTAGTAAACTATTTTTCCATATAACTCACTGTACAATTGAAATATGACACCGGAATAATAATGTTTTTTTTTTTACATTTGTAATTTTTCTTCTTGAGATTTATTAATTTTTATTATTTTTAATTTTTATCTATGAATGCACTTTAAAAAAATTGAAAATTATAGTACGTAATATGTTACTCCATCTTCAACAAATAATTATGTCCATCTGGTGATTACTCTGTAAATTATTCCGGATCAAGTTACAGTAAAAAGTACCGGCACTCAGAGTGCCGGTACTTTTTATCGCAAATTCCATTTCTACCGAGACATATTTTTGATTTACCAAAACAACAAACAAACAATTGTTTGAAACAAAAATTTCATTTACCGTATTAAAACTGCGAAAGAAAAATTACGCAGTCATTTTCATGATTCTGAACTCGCGAACCGCATTAAACCTCATAAACCTCATTAACCTCATAATTCTATCCTTATCGTTATAGACTTCTATCTTTAAAGCCGTGTTAGTAAACTATTTTTCCATATAACTCACTGTACAATTGAAATATGACACCGGAATAATAAATTCAGGTAAAAAATAACCACACTCAGGTTGCCGGTACTTATTACCATATAACCCAATTTTACCGGAACATGTGATGGAACTAAATATCTGATATAACGTAATTTTTACATTAATAATCATCGTATAGTCACTGAATCACTCTAATTAAATAAATACTACTCTAAAAATTACTGTATAATATTTTATGGTAGATGCACCTAAAGTTCCTGTTGTTTATATCTAAATTTTAGTCGGATTTTTTGACAGTGTTAGATGTAAAATGTAGCTAGGGTAGATAAGTAAGATATTGTAATTACAGATACAGTATAGATTTTTCTCCCTGGACACATGAAATTAATTAATATTTTCGTAAAAACACATTTTGAAACCTGAAATTCATGAAATTTCATATAATGAATTGGAATTTTGTTCATATTCGTTGAAAAATATGTCCAAAATGTAGTCTATAAATTATGATTGTGAAATAACAATTCACTTTAAATAACTATCTTACAAACTTTAAACTAATATTTTGGGAAGATGATTATGGTTAAACTAAATATATCTAAATATATTTAGTTTATTAATATAATTATATAATTGTATTAATAATTATTATATTAATATAAATATATTATTAATATAAATTAAAAATAAAAATTGCGATTATTTTCTGTTGTGAATATGTATTTATGGATGGATATATTTGATTAAAAATGAACTATGTTTTAAATAATTAATTCAATTAAAACCTAAAGAGGAAGATTGTTTTACATTATTATAATTCATCAATGTGTACATATGATAATATTATGTCTATTAAACTTTTATTCATTTATTTACAATATTACGTTTGCCTTAAGTACATTTTTAGCCAGTTTACTTTATATGTGCATGTGCTTTTGCATTGAAAAAGAAAATAATTTTTGTAAATTATTTTGAATGTCTCCTCAATGAATAGTGTTTTAAACAATTCTAGACACACTGACTATTTTTTTTTAATTTTAAACTAATTTCCTAATCTTAAATTTAGGGTAAAGTTTAAAGATTCATAAAGAAATTAGGTTTTTCTAAAGAACGAAAGAAGTTAAAATGTCTACAAATATGAAAATAAAAATTTCGAGATAATGCCATTCAAAATTTTAGAAGAACTTATTTCGTCCTTTCACTGCAAAAAGAAATGTTATCATAAGGTACGGAATTTAGAATAGAGCAGTTAGAAATCTGTATTAACCACAAGATAAAATGTTTTGCTAACGAAAAAATAAATAAAAACATGAAGAAAAGGTATAAAGAAAAACAAACAAATGTAAAACTTAAAAGGTGCAATTACAAATATATGTTAGGTGAACAAATTATTAAAATTTGTAAGAGAATGTTAAATTTGTGAAAAAATTTATATTCTACATGGATATCCACCTCCATACCTTAGAAGAAAAAAATTTAGTAGCTTAAATGGAAGGAAAAAAAAATACAATTAAGAAAATAATTTTTGAAAGCTTAATCGATGAAATGTAAGTTTTTAAAACAATGAGGACTCACGTTTGGTCAGTTTTTTATAACTATTATTGAACAGCCAGCCCAATTTTGAGTTCACGACTACCAATGTTCCACTCCGTAACCTTTCAATTTCCCCCCCCCCCTCAAGGAATAACCCACATTTGAGTTACATGTAGAGGAAAACGGTGAAAATTTTCGACGGTGAAACTGCCGGCAAGAAAACTGTGAACAGCTTAATAATCTGAGGATATTTCACGTAAACTCTGTTGTTGGTGCAAGCCAGCTAAAGAATTCATATCCACCAGCCATCGCTGGGATTCGAACTTGGGTTCTTTTCATTATGAGGCGAGGACTCAATCGCTAGAGCCCCCATGGTCCTAAAATTTGAAGATTGTATGTGTAGTAATTGACACTAATATGAACTGTAGAAATTAAAATTGACGAATTTTAATCAATTTTGGACATAACTACGATGTTGGCATAAATAGCATTTTAATTTTTATAAAATTTTAACTGTCAAGCATTTTAAATTATAGTTCAAATGATTAGTTTTTCAAATAAATATTATTTTCGATACCTTTAATTTTCTTTTTATGAAAGTTAATATTACTTTGATTTATTGTGGGTTAGATTTTCGTAGTTAACTACAAAGCATGTTATCTGAATCTAATTATTGACTTTAATAATTTACGAAATATATTAAAAATACTAAACTACGATTAAAAATACTAATTTGGCGACATCACCCTGACATGTCATCCATGTATAACATACCTGGCACCGAAAATAAAATTCAATGGAATTATTAAGAATTTGAAATAAACTCCTTTTTCGGTCATAAAGAGCTGAGAGCTAGTAAAATTTAACTAGACTCACGGTATTAATTTTTTAATATTTGGAGAAAAAATAAAACTTTTTACTTCCTAACAATTTGTTTCAAACTTGTCGATGGTATTTAGGATCAGGAGCTAACATTCCACCGTAAACCTGCTGAACAAATTTAATTGCCCAAGCAATAACCAGTGCAGGAGTTGTAGAAAGGGCAAACAAGCACTTCGTTTTATTACAATAATATATATATATATATAAATATATATATATATATATATATTATATTTTCATTGTATATCTATAAATATATTACTATTATTTTATTGTTTTTATATTTGGTTTTATATATTTTTGGATATTTTTTTCACTTGCTTTAGTGTAACAAGTATCCCATTACATAACATTACTAAGCATTTGTATGTGTAGGTGGTACTTTTTAGAAACTTTTTAAAGGAAGCAAACATGATAGATTCTCTTTTTCCGTTTTTCATTCAATTTTTATTTCCCTGGTTTCGTTCATTTAGATAATTACTTATATATCTATTTTTTACTCATTTAGTAACGTTAAAAATTAATCGTAATATATATATATATATATATATATATATATATATATATATATATATATATATATATATATATATATATATATATATATATATATATATATATATATATATATATATATATATATATATATATATATATATATATATATATATATATATATATATATATATATATATCGAAATTGCATCTAAGGTTATATATGCGCGTTTTGTATAGTTGAATAAAACAGAAAAAAACCTCATCATTATTCAAACATTAAATAGTTAATAACGACTTCCATCCATGTTTCCTTTTCACCGCAATAATTGGTAAAATAAATAAATGCCAGATGTTGATATATTTTACGTAAGTAAAATATATCACCATCTGATGAGATTCATGCTATATTTTTAAATAGAAACTAGCTAAAAATAGAGTTCCTAGATTACCGCGGATGATTATAAAATAGTTGGAAGGATCTAAAAATAGATCTTCTTATGGAAAATAGGAAACGAGAAATAAAAGACACGATATAATATTAGCAGGTTGAAAATGGAACTTATTTTGAAATGAGGAACAAAAAGAAAATGTATCTCGACTATTCTGCAACACGACACTAAAGCAGTGAACATTTATGCCGAGATCAGCAATTGCTTGCAGCTACTACAGCATATTATTTTATATATATTTAATGTGCAAGTTTCCTATTCAAACTTTCGAAACTTTCATTGAGTGTCTGAATATTTTGAAATTTATTTTAGTTTCACTTTTTAGCAAAATATATAATATTCCAGTCCAAGAAAATGGGAAAATTATATGAACAAACTATTTTGAAAGTGGAGATAAATTGCCTGTCTCAAACTTCCAGCTTTTGAAATTAGTTCAATCAATGCATGTTTTTGATTTATAATAGTTACGGAGCATTATTTCTTAAAATATTTAGAAAATGATTATTAGTGTTAAGCTAATATAAATTTAAAATTTACTGTTGCTATAATTGAAAAGCATAACCAAAACAACAAAATAAACTATTTTTAATGAATACGGCATCTCAGGTTTTAACTCAAGCAAAGTTTTTCTCAACTAACTTGCTAAGAAAAAATAACTATTCTTTCGATAAACTATTTTAATAGAAGTTTTTGATACCAAACAGATGTCAACAAGGTTGAAATTTCAAGATGTGACCAACAAAGTAATTCAAACACAACAAAATATAGATTTTCTCTTTTTTCGTAAGTGTGACACGGTCGATCTTCACACAAAGTTTCTAGGATTTAATTTCAAACTGATGTTGAAAAAAAAAAAAAGAAAAAAATAAACCCAAAAAACTCTACAAGTTACTACCGGTTTTTTCTCATCGGCTTCCTTATCCATTGCTCTTCTATTTATTTATTTATTTATTTAGTTTTTTCGGCATTTTATTTTTCTATTGGAAATGAATTTCGAACCAAAAAATGTTTAACTCGGAGAAACTTTTTCAAAGATGAACCAAAGCGACAATTGAAAGTGCTGCGTCAAAAACGGCAGAAAACGAAAAATCTTGAAAAAAGATGGAATCGGGGAAAAAAGCGAACCTTCCAGAAATATCGAACTGGAAAGAATGATACGAAGTTTCGATCGATGTTGGATTATTGACTTATTATAATGATTGCTATTTAGATATTTATTAGAAATCTTTAATATTCAGATCGAAATTTAATTTGATTTAGTAAAAGGTTACTGAAGTATAATGTTAGTTATAGTAAAGATATTATTATGTAAAATTAATTAGTTTATATAATAAAATGTGTAATTCAACAATAATTAACATTGTGTTGGTTAAAAAGTCAATGATTTAGGGAGCAAGTGTGACCATAATTTATTATTTTCATTTTCAAGTTCAATCCTTTATTTATTTTTCAGTTAATGAGGAACAGGTGGGTTTAAGGAAATATCGAGCGCGGGATTAATTCCAACGAGCAATTTTGAGAAACTTCTCTTTTTCTTAGATGTCTCTTATACTTATTATAATTTTGAACCAAACTAAGCA
This sequence comes from Parasteatoda lunata, assembly GCA_949128135.1. Taxonomy (NCBI): domain Eukaryota; kingdom Metazoa; phylum Arthropoda; class Arachnida; order Araneae; family Theridiidae; genus Parasteatoda; species Parasteatoda lunata. Next base: position 38,652,926 of record OX421975.1, on the reverse strand, counting down.
TACGAATTTTCTTATTATTATGTTAGAATCTAAAAAGTGTTTGGAAATAATTCTGTCCCTTTGTATTGTTTCCTGTTTCTTACTTCACAAGTTTCCAAAATTTTTACTAGGGGGCAGTACAATACACATAAACAGTTTATTCCTCACATGAAAATGTAGGTATTTTTGGTCCAAAATGCTTTCTTGATTAAATTGAAGAATCAAATCTCAATGCTTCCAATGCAGCTAACTTTTCTTAGATTTATATCGTTTTATATCTGTTTTAAATCGGGATACTGGAGAGAAACAGTACAAGCTAAATTTTTTACTCAGCATTGGGAAAATTATTATTTTGTGCTTATTTTGATTTTTGATTTTTTTTTCTTTCGATTTGGAATTTTTTCTTAAAACAGTCTTACACAGGCTTTGTCTACTTTTATAAACGTCTTCGTAAGTGCACAATTTTATTGGTATTTGCGTGTCTTAAACGATATTGTTTGACATTTTTCAATAATTGTTACAGTAGCTGTTTGAAAACTAAAAATTGTTGAATTGAAAAAAAAGTATTTTTTATTTTTTACAATCTGTTAAGACATTTCAACTCCGTATCAGCTTCTATAGAAGTTATGGAACTCGTTCTGACTCTTTTAGCCTAAATGAATATTTTAAATTATCTTTCATATTAGAGAATATTGCAGATTAATTATTTCACATAAATATAACTTAAACATAAAACTCGTCCGCAGAACAGTAATTAATTGACGTAATAAGAGTTCGAAACATTAAAAACCAGGATGAGGCCCTTTATATTGATTAATTTTATCAACGGTCATAGTAAAAAAAATGTGCTAAAAATTATTCATATATAAAGTAAAAAGAGGCTCTGTAACTTTGAAGATCTAAACAATGAGAAAATAAAAGTTAGCAGTAAAAGTTTTGTGTGTGTGTTTAAAAAGGAAATAATTTTAAAATACATAGTGTTTTTTTCTTTTTATTCATTGGAAAGATAGGGTATACCAGTTTAAAACTTCATGATTCCCAATGTGGTTTAATTTTTTCTATATCTCTGATGAACTCTAAAAGATCAAGATTTAATTTGCACGTTTTATAGCTTAACACGCATAATGCTAATTTCACAATCACGCTCTAAATTACTTTATAAAGTTAATAAATTATTCTAATTTTAATAATGGAGATGTCTAAGCTAGCGTGACTTCACTTACATGTCCACTGGAAATCCAACAACGCTCAATCAGTTACAGATGCCACCAATAGGAATACGTTTCTATTGGGGTAGGAATATGAAACGTCCAATCGGAATATTGCCCACGAAAATTGATTGATTGATAGTGAAACATCTAGTTCATCTAGTTCAGAATCTGTCTTAGACACCACTATAAAGTAAAAATTATAATTATTTAATAAAATATATATTTAGAAATCTTTGGAAGCATTTTTTGAAACTTCGATGAATAGTAAAACTGTATAAAACTATACAAAATATAATTTTTCTTTACCGGTGCGTTGTATAAAATTTGCCATATCTATAAAGACTTTTCTTTTTCTTGCTTCTTAAACATGTCGTCAATGATGAATTGGTCTAGTCTAGATGGTGGTTTAAAGATCAATATATCCAAGAAAACTCTGGGTTTTTTTTCAACTTATGAGTAATTTTTTACTACATGTTTTTTATGACAATTGACAGGCTTCTCAGCGATGCGAGATGAGCTCGAACTCTATTTTACAGCTCCCAAAATCCTAAATTTTTAAGTCTTTAAGAAGCTTCAAAGGACTGTTCAGGTTCATCACGCTATGCGAACGGCTAACAGTTACTCATGATCAAAGTAGGTGGCTCTTAATTTGTATGGAAATTCAAATAGGAAGATTCTAAAATTAAGTTAGAGCTCATCTCTCAATACTATGCACAATGTTTAAAAAAAAAGTAGCTAACAGTTTTCCTTATTGAGAAGCCAGTTTGAGAATGTGATAAAAGCTGGAATATTTTCGTCTCTATAGAAATAGAATTAGAAGCAATCCTATTTGTACATAAAAAAAAGTTCTCCCATAACAGCAAGTCCAACTGCAAATCTCTTGAGTCATCAACGTTACTGTTGCATAACTTCAAAACTAACCACACGGTAGTGTTAATATGGTCAGCATGAGTTGTGGTCAGGGGTTAGAGTGTTTGACTTCCAATGAGGTGAACTGGCCTCGAATCCCAGTGATACTTCGTCGATACGAAAATATCTTCAGTGGTAGACGGATCATGGATTGGAGTCCCCTTGCCATCAGGCTAACTATGGGAGGTTTTCATGGTTTTCCTCGGCAAGTAGCGCAAATACTGCTTAGTTCCAACAAAATGTCTTCCATGGAGGCATATCTTTTCCAGTACTTGATCCAGGAGTTCCCTCATTTCCTTGATTGGGTACAAAATTACAAGCATACGGATTTAAAAATTAGTAGTTGTAAACCCAAAATTGGGTCAGCTGTTCAAAGACGGAATGAAATAAAATATGATAAAATGAAGCAAAATATGATCAACGTCACACGCCAACTACTACTCATCTATCTGAATCTGCTCAGGTTTCAAGCCGCTCCCTAGATGTGTTACATTTGATAATAAATTAAATTTTTTTTTAATATGGTCTTCTCTTATGAAGCTTTAAATAATGAAATTAATAGCCGTTGTGACTCAGGGGATAGAGTACTCGCTTCAAAATGAGTTGCACCGGGTTCGAATTCTAGAGGAGGCTGGTCGATGCGAATTCCGCTCCCGGCTTGCACCGACCACGGTGCAGAACTATCCTCAGTGCTAGACGAATCATGGGTTAGAGTTCCCTTTCCATCAGGCTAACTGTGGAAGGTTTTCGTGGTTTTCATCACCTTGTAACGAAACTGCGGGATAGTTCAGTCAAAAAAGTCTTCCACGAAGGCGCATTTAACTCCATGCGTGATCCAGGAGTTGTCTTGCCATATGAATGGGGTTTAAAATTACAAGGCTACGGAGTTGAACATTGGCAGTCATAAGCCCAAAATTGGCTCTTCTGTTTAATTACGGTTATAAAATAAAATAATGAAATTAAGCCGCGGGGGATCAGGGAATAGAGCGTTCACTTCCAATGAAAGAACTCAGGTTCGAACTCTAGCGATGGATTATGTGAATTCAGCTCCCGGCTCGCATTGACCTTAGTGCTGACCTGAATTATTATCAGTGATGGACGGGTTGTAGTTTAGAAATCCATTGTTATCAAGCTGAGGAGGGGCAAATGCGGGATAATTCCACCAAAAAGTGATCCACGAGGGCTAGATTTTCACAATGTTTGATCCAAGAGTTCACTTGTCTTCTAGGTTGGGCTCACAAATATACGATTACGGGATTAAATATTTACTGTCGCAAACTCGAAATTGGGTCGGCTATTTAATGCCGGCAAAAAAAATGAAATGATGTTACAACTGATAAATAAAATACTCACAATGTTTACAGAAGGTGTTGCAGTTCATTATAGATAAAAAACAATCTTATAAATTAGATACTATCCAAGTAAAAATATTAGAAACAACATAAAACCTTTATCTCAGCTTAGTTCACTCTTCCCCGTAGCTTCATCGAAAAAGATGATATTAGATCTCAAAATGTATCTTTATTTTTCTTTCTTATTTGAAGTATGAATTTTTTCGATATATTTTTTTCCCCGTCAGAACAGTAATAAAGTGTGTCAACCTCGGACAGTAATATTGTGAGGTTGGGTTCGTGTGTGTGAGTGTATGTCTAGTTCTTCCATTAAAAGTCTCCTTTCTCAGTTGACATTTGTAATATTCTTCTTTTTTTTTTTCTCACCTGAAACATAATTTACTTATTTTTTTTTTTCAAGTCCAACTTGCAACTGATGATATTAAAGCCTTTCAATAGAAACCCTAAAAGTTGCAAAATAAAGCTTTTTTTGTATGTTATCTAATAAAACTTCTTCAACTTCAAAGCACCGAACATAATACATTGTAGAAATTGTGTCTCTTTGAATTTAATGTGGAACAACCCAAATATTTGGGTGAAGTAATTCTTCATTTCGAGTTAACTCCATATTGAGCGCACATACACAATTTATAGGGTGTGGTTAAATCAAAATGCTTATAAAGATAATAGTATAAAACAACCTCATTTGCTTTCACACTATACGTAAATAATTTGCTTTCGTTTTCAAAAACTCCAATGTTGGCGCGATTTGAATTTCGTCAGCAGATTGCTTACTATTCTGCGTGATGTTTTCTTCCATACAGTTATACATACCAACACAAATAAAATTTCATCGTTAAAATTAGCATGCGTGTTTTAAGTTGCATAATAAGTATCTTAAAATTTTAATTTTTTAATTTCTTTGAACTGTAATATTTAATTTTATAATACATAATTTCTAACCATTTTTTTCTGTTCAGCCAAGTTTGAATTTAGTTATTTTGTTTAATTTTTAGCTTTATTATTAATTTTTTTTATTTATTTATTTTATTATTAATTAATTTTATAATATATAATTTATGTCCGCTTCTCTTATGATTATTTAAGGTTGAATTTGTTTTAACATTATGCCTCTGCTACGTTCATTATTGATTTTAAACTAATTTTCTTTCATGATTTAATGCATACATGTATCATATAATAGCGATCATTGCTTTTACAGTAGCACATTTATATTTCTAGGATCTTGATTGTACGAATCGTTTCTCTGAGTTCGACAAACCCTAGTTCATGCACTCAATGATAGTACACTACGGGTACAGTCTACTTTAGCAGGTACAGGTAGCTTTTTTGGTCGTAATGTATTGTTAATAGAAGCACTTTTCCAAATCGGCTTTTTGTTATGATCAATTAGAGTAAGGATCAAGTCGCCAAGAAATTATTTTTCCTGCTCGGTGATTTATATATTTAAAAAAAAATATTGTTGAGATTAAAACAAGGGGAAATTAAAATGTGGAAAAAGGGAGCTAAGCATTTTTTCCAAGTTAATTTTAAAAAAATACTAGAATATGGTAAAATTTAAGGTGTTTCCGGTTCTGAGAGAACACCAGAGGGCATATTAATTTTTATCAAAGTGCTTTGGTAAAGACTTTGATAAAATTAACGGTAAAATGTTATATTAAAAAAGTAGTTAGAATTTGGTGAATGTGGAAAAGATTGGCAATTTTATCACGATAGCTTAGAGAATGGCATAAGAAAGCTTTAATCGGCTAGATTTACTTTTAATATTTTTTAGTTTAACAAAATGTGTGATAATAAATAATATTTTGCATGTTCTATTACCATACGATTGTTGAACTACCGTATATTGTAATTTTATTACTAAAATTACGTTTTTTTACGCTTGCTTTACCAGAAATGCTTTATGATTTGTATGATAATTTCATCAGAATTTTTTCTCTTTGCAAAAACTTGTATCAGTAGATTATGCTGTCGAATTATCTCAGTTATTGCACGTTTCATTAAAATTCTCTGAACCAAGAGAGCCAGTTCTAAAACAATTTCAGAAACCACATTGAAACAGAAATAATTGCTAGATGATTTTATGTTATTTTAAAATATAAAATTGAGAAAGTTTGACTTGTGATTTACTGAGTTAGGCTCTTTGTGAACATTTTCAATCAAGTCCAATGGACCGTTGTTCCAAGGTTCAACACAAACCCGTACAAAGCGCAAAAGCTAAAAATAAATATCCTGAATTATTTTTGCTCTAATGATTGTACTTTTATGTACTAAGACCCAATCCTGATAGCTTTAAGGATTTATGAAAACGATATTTTTAGTTACGAAATCAGCCACCAAAACGTGCTTTTTCTGAATAAACATAATTTTTTTTTGACGAAATTGGATTTTTAAACTACGAAGTGTGTGTGGGGGTAGCCCCATTTTCTAAAATGAGGTCACAATGGTTTAAGCAATCGAACATTCTTAAGTTTGGACTCTTTTATGTTTTTGTTTATTTCTCTATGTTTTCAGAACCTTTTATGTGAATACGAAACAAAAAAGTTCGTTTATCAGAATGTTATTTCAGGTAAAGAAGAAAAAGATAAACAATTAGGTATAAAAAACAATTAAGATGTTGGTGAGCGAACTGAGCCGGGGTGCGGAACCTCTAAGTTTATAAAAAGAAAAATTATAAATTAAAAGAGTTCCTACCCACTACACTCTCCCTAAGTGTTTTTGATTGTCGTCAGAAATATGCTATAAGTTTTCATATTAGCGGCAGCACAATACCATTTAAATGCAAATAAAAGCAAACGCGTTGTCATAAACAGATGAATAATGACCAAGCTTAATTAGAACAGAAAAAAAAATACCGGAATAAAAATTGTCAGTTGGAAGAAATATTTAACTAGAATTTGAACTTTATTTTTTTAATATTAAGCTGTTCCGCCATTTTTCTTAAAATTAATTTTATACCCTAGACTATAAATAAAATAGTAATTCCAGAAGAAAAAAAAGATTCAAAAATTCTATAAAAAAATATATCAAACGGGGAATGTACGATATTTTTCTTACCTTTTATCATATTATCAGCATGGATTCTTTTTTATCTGAAGGAGAGAAAAAAAATAAGTTGATGCCATAAAATACACTTCTCGAAGCATTGGTGTAAGAGATGGGTCTTGTTTTTGTCTTTATTATCCCTCTGTGTCCCTAAGAAATGTAAACAGAGGAGGTCTGAAAAAGCAAATATTATTCCAAGTCGGTTCTCTTTGCCGCCAATATTCTTCGGATATGTTACGAAACGCGAAGAAAGATTCGTAGCTCAATAAGAATTGAGTGAAATTTCATTTTACAACTAAAATATTGATCTGTTCATTCTTGAATTTCACTAGAGTTTTTCATAAAATTCCTTTTTTGAAAAAAATCTTCTTTCGAAAACTTTTGTTTAATCTGTTTTTTTTTATTTATTTCTATCAATTAAGTAAAAGATATTCTAAGATGATTAATTTCACATTATTCTAAAAATTAGCGAATTTTGTTAAAGTTGTTTTTTTTTAAATTTAAATATAGTTTTGTTTTAGTTAATTGATAAATAAAGCATGAACTAATTAAAAATATTGAATTAATTTCTGAGTTGCATTTCTGAGCTTGATAAATAGTGATTGTTAAAATGGTAACCCTTCTATTATTATTGTTTGTTAATAACCTCTTTTCTAGCTGAAAAGGTTTTGAAAAGTTATAGATTGCGAAAAAAGAGAAGGAAACTATTAATGCATTTTTAAGTCTTTGCACTCAGAATATTTTATAATGCTGATTGAACTATATAAACACTAAATCATTTAAAAATATAGATATAAATTATTAAGGTATAAAAAATGAATTTCAGAACAGTGATTGTTTACGGCTTCTCAAAGGTGACATCGGAGTGCAAAAGGGTTAAAGGTTATAATTAAATTTATTTAAAATTAAGCATTCTTTTATTCCTTTTTTAATTTATGAATAAAGCCACCGTCTACTTAGAATATTCTTTTCTTCGATTTCTGTAAATGTTATAGATTGTGTTTATTAGCGTAAAACATTTATGCAATGGAAATAACTTCACCTATAACTTATATAATAAATATTGTAAACTTTATTAAAAAAAAAATTGCTAAAAAATAATCTCGAAACTTAATGTTTGAAATGTAAATTAAATAAGTATTAATTAACATATATTGCGTTAAAACTTTGAACTTTTAATCCATAGTCTAAAAAATAAAATGCTATATTCACTTCAATTACGTCCTGTTTGAATATATATATAATATATATATTTGAAAGAGTATCATTGCATAAGAAACTCCCTTCTATAATGCAACGTATAGGCGCACGTATAAACTTCCATTTTAGTTTGGCGTATGAAATAGTGCGCCAGACCTTTACAGTATATTATAGAATGGCATTCCTATTTATACCGAATATCGCTGATGGCACGTTTGCTCGAAACATTGGCTGCTGAAAAGTTTCAGGCGGTGGAGCTATTCACGGAACTTTGTGGGCTATGAGCTGTGAAAGTCTTTTATCATATTTTACTTCCACTTCTGAGAATTTCTAGAAATATCTTTCTCCGTTTTGAGAATAAGGGAGCAAATACAAATCAAAGAACATATGAGAATCATCAATAAAACTTTTTTCCTTTGATAAAGTACAAAATAAAACGTTTAAACTTCATGGAGATTCGTATAAATATTGAAAAAAAAAAAAACTTGATAATTAGGTATTACGTGTTTTTAAATAATCTTATTTACTTGTTCAACTAATTATTATATTTAGTAGAATTGGTTGAACATTGATACTCAAAAAAAGCCTTGGTAATAATAATTTATTTGGAATGACAAATATTTTAATCGTCTAAAGTGAAGAAAAATAATAAAAAAGAGATTAAAATAAATATAGAAGTGCTTTCACATAACCTTTACGCCTTAAATGCCAAATTTTAACATATACTATTAATAACATGTTTGCAATTAAGAAATAAAAATTAAATAACTAAGTATTACTATATGAAAAGAGTAATTCTTAATTTTATTAAATTTAGAATTATTTTTATAAGAATCGTGAGTTGTTTTTGTTACAAAACTATAGTGACTGCAATTAAAAGTACATCGAAATCTTTTTAAAAAAATTCATAATTAGCCATTGGAGTATAAAAGGGAAACCAATTTGACCCATCTTAATATTTCGCAGGTTTCAATTTATATTAATTTTTTTAAAAAAGAAAATATTTATGTCAATAGCTTTTGAACAGTTTCATTTGTTTGCTTAAATCGATTCTGGGAACGAAACGAATCGGTATGCATCTTGTGTAAGCAGACGAAATTCGACCAAATATGTTGAAAAACAATGAAAATAATATAATTTTTACTAGACCAAAAAATAATACAATGTATCCTAATTGCAACAAATGCCAGATGCAACAAATACAATAAATGCTTGCATAATCAGAAGACTTCATAAAATAAATAAAAACAATAATTAATATAATAAGTTAAAATAAGCAAAAAGTTGATAGCAGTTAAAATTATTCTTTTAATTCATCTACTTACTTTTTTAATTTTTCTGGATATTTTTATAACTGTTTTTCTTTCATAAAATTGCAGAACCCGACTGAAAAAAATTATTAACATTGCTTTTAGTGGTGTAAACCAAACGCAGGTTATCAAAGCTAAATAATTAATAAAAAAGCGCAATGAAACTAACTTATTGATTAGAGCTGCAAACTAGTAAATCCTTTTATAAAATGTTTAACAAATCATTCGAAATATTTTTCTTGAGGATTTACCACGCAAACTGGAGATCGGACTGAGTTTTAAATTTGACAGTTAGGTTCGCCGTGACTTAGAACGTATATATAGTAAATTTGGTGCAGATCGATTCAAAATTGCGAATTTTTATAACGTATATATTTATAATAATTATATATTTATATTTATTAATATTTATATATATATATATATATATATATATATATATATATATATATATATATATATATATATATATATATATATATATATATATATATATATATATATATACACCAAAGAGCCATTACATTATGACCACCCTCTATCAAAAACAATGGGCTCGCCCAGGTTTTCATAGTTTCTCACCCAGGAACAATGTTTTCAAGGGGCACATTAGGACCCATAATCCTCATAGAACAATTCCTGACGTCTGTAAGCTACTTGACCAGTTTCACTCATTCATGGCAAGAGTTTTTCCTGCGGGGGATGGTGTTTACCAACAGGATAATGCACCCTGTCATAAGGATCGAATCGTCATGGATTGGATCGAGGAGCATTCAAGTGACTTTCAAGTCATGTCTTTGCCCCCAAATTCACCTGACCTTAATCCAATAGAGCATTTGTGATCCTACTTGGAAAACCAAATTCGTGCTGCTACGCTACCCCCTCGCAATGTGAGGGAATTGTGGACCAGTTGGTGAGCGCTTGGTACCAGATACCTCAGACTACCTATCAGCACCTTGTCGAATCAATACCATGGCGGGTGCCAGCAGATTTGAGGGCTAAACATGGTCCTCATGAATTGCCTGTTTTGCACATACTTTTAGCCACGGATGTTCCCGAAATGGATTTGCACATTAAAAAATTGTACAAATTAACAAATAAATTTTTAGTAAATAATTTTGCCCGCGGATTTACCCGAAATGGATTTGCATTAGGGAAAACTATATAAATTATCAAAGAAAATTTTTAGTAAATATGTAAATATATCTACAATAATATACAATTAACTCAATGATTTTTTATAGAATTTAATTATTTTAGTTGGACATCCATCCCCTTTTTTCATTTGTCTGTAATTTTCCATTGTTTTGTCTTCATTTTGATATATATATATATCACAAACGACAACAAAGGTTACAAAGAAAAAAGAGAAAAACCAAAAAAATATATATTGCTGCTTTGTTGATTTATGCCATGAAAGAAATGTGAATTCAATTTTAATATAAATAAACTAATTACTTGAAATTCTATTGTTTAAAATAACATCTATTTAAATACCATTTTTAATCAAATGAATTGAATTAAAAGAATATGTATTAATGTTTATTTATCCAAATAAACTCATTCAAAATTTGATAAAAAATAATGGATACCCAACTAAACTAATTAAATTGTATATAAAATCATTGAATTAATTGCATGTTATTATTATTAAATTTACTAAATTTACTAAAAACTTCTTTGGCAATTTATACTTTTACAATGTGCTAATCCGATTCGAGCAAATCCATGGCTAAAAATCTGTGTAAAAAGTGGTAAATCATGTTTCTCTCTCTCTTTTTAAATAAATGTTAATTTTCCAAAATCATTAAAATTTTATAATAAAATATCAAACTTATTAATTAATAATTTCTTTAAGTTATACAGTATAATATTATTAACTTGCGCACATCCTGAGCCAATACTTGGTAAATAACAATTCAAACGGCATTCAGTACTACAGTAAGAAAGCGCCATAAAACAAAATCCCTCTACTTACGCCTTAAGCTCCATTTGCGCTTCATACATTTTGTAATCTGGCAATCTTATTACGAAAAGATTTTAAATCCTTCTTGAAAGTTTCCAATATATTCCTGTACATAAGTTCATTTGAATGCGCTACTCTCTTTATAGATTCCGTTTTGTGTTTTGTTCTGTTTTTTTTTTCTTTTTATATTTTATTTTCAAATTTTTACGTGATATATTTTTTACTCCATGTATTCTTCTTTGTTTTAATACTTTTAGTGCTCCTCACACTATTGTATCGATATATTGTACTGTGGCTATGTTGATACAATATTAGAAAGCCCTCGTTTTAGCGGATATAATCGTGGGAGCTGATGAAGAGAAATATATTTTCATTTTTCTTTTGTTCTCCGACTTTTTACTATTATTTTTTAAAATATTTTTTCTTAATTTTTATTTGTCTTTCCACTTATCTTTTCATTAATCTTAAATCCATGTTCTCCGTAACTATATGTGTCGAGGAACGTAGTTTTAAAATCCCAGAAGTGACTATTTATGATTTTGTTGAAATTATTTTTATTATTATAACTTCATTGTAACAGTTTCGATTATTATATCCACTCATAATTCAAATCACAGCTTTATTGTTGTTTTCGATAAATTTAAGCATTATGAGTATGAAATTTCAATTAATTCTATCAACTATTGAACTCATGATGGTATATAATTATGTGATCAATGCTCATTACTTACCATGCTTGTTAAGTAGCTCTTCAGAGAAGGGGCGTATTCACCAAATCATCCTTTCAATTGCCGAAATATCCAGTAATCGAAATGTCGAAATTGTTTTACGCAGTTGTTGCAAGAGTAGCCTAACAAACCAGAACATGTCGTCCAATATATATCTAACAATTATGGGATGGCAAATAAATAGCTATCGTCAGCAAGCCACAATCCGGATTGTTTGAAATATGTTTGGAAATGACATTTACTCACTAATCATATTTTAATTTCGTACGTTAAGCGATGGTTTAAATGGTATATAATGTTTTCTCAAATGCTCGTTTGTTTTAAAAGAAAAATTTATTTCCTTGAAATAAAGTTTGTTCTTTTAGTAAATCTAATATTTTTTTTAAATACATCTGCTGTAAATATGATTTTGCTTCTTAAGTAATAACAGAAATATTATATAGAAAGTTCGAAAATAAATATTTTTATCGCAACCAGCATAAAACAAAAAAATATATTGTATGAGATGACACGCTTCCTTCTTTCTTGGTCATGAAAATTCATGTAAACCACAGCACATTGATCACTTAACATATTTTAATTTTGTACGTTTATTGATGATTTAAATGGAATTTAATACATTCTCAAATAATCGTCTGTTTAAGAAGAAAAATTTATTTTCTTAAATAATAATAGTAACTCTGATAACTTGAAATAAATACATCTGTAATAAAATCCTATTTCTTACATAATGACATAAATACTACATACCAAGCTATGAAATAAATCTTTTTATCGCAACATTAAACAAATATATTTAATAATTATGCTTCTTTTTTCTTTAGAGATAACAGTTCTTGTAAATAAAAATCGGCTCTTAAACTAAGATTTTGCATCAGCACACAGAGCTAAAGGCACTCAAGAACGGTACAAACACGTTTTCCATACATTCTAACTGCAAAAGAAAAGGGCAACTTATTCATAAGACTTCAAGCCAATGCATTTTTCTATTTGAATATTTTTTGGAATATGGGTTTCTAAAAAAACGTGTACTACTTAGGTACCCTCAAGTAATGGTGCAAAGAATGAAACAGTAGGTAGATGAATAAAATTTTGTTCCCCATCCAGAACTCATCATTCACATGAAAGGATGCCAATTTGAATATTTATAATTGTATTAGATATTAATATCTACGTGTTTATATAAAAGTTTGGTTATGGCGTTTCAATAAGTATTTAAATGACAGTGTACTCATATAATGACGAAATTTGATGCGGTTGAAGCTGTATGGCTTAATTGGCTAATTCAAGATTGTGATGAAATCAGGGTCATGAAAATGATAGTTGATAAAATTTAAGTGACTGTTTATAAAAATTAGAAAAATTTTATTATAGTAGGATTTTCAAAGCTCCAGTTGAAAAATTAGAAATATATTTCTATCCAGTTGAAAGAAAATGATAAATTTTGTATAACATCAATAAGGACGGGTCATAGGAGATAAATCTTACATGACCCTCCTAATCAAAAGCCAAATTCAAAAATGATTGAATTGTTCCTAACAGACAGTTAGGAGCATGGGAAGAGATCCAAAGTTGGTGATTTATCGAAAAATGAAATAGCAAATACAAAGACAACTGCGCGAAATTATTATAAAATTTCAAAATAATTGGACAACAGCTTAATCACCAAAATAGAATGTGGGAATTAATATAACCCTATAAATGAAAACTTTTTTGCGGTAAGAGAAATAAAGAGTTATAAATGGATTTTGGAGTTCAATTTATTCGCGACAGTGAATTAGTGAGTTTTTCCTTTGTAATAAATTAAAAAATTAGTTATACAAATAATGTTATGCAATTAAATAATTGGATTAATGTAATTAAAATTAGATTAGGAATCATTAAAAAAATAAATTAATGAAATTGAAGAAACATTAAAACCTAGGAAACATTTTATGCCAATTATGGCATCACAATTCACAAAATCACTGTATAATTGTACGCGCTGAAACAAATTAAGGTAAAATGACCATGATAATGTCATTAATGTCATGTCTGATAATGTCATTTCTCGAAGAAAAAATATATAATTATTGGTAAAAAACCGAAGTATACGGTATTTGCATCATTTATTTAGTACTTTTTTCGTTTTGATGTTAACGGTTCCCCGGAAACTTTAGTTCACAAAATTATATTTCTTATTACGTTAATGTAGGAAAAATTACAAAACTGAAAAGTAAATTTAACCGAATAAATGGTTTTTATGCCATGCTGTAAAGTATCGTGATAAAAAATACCAAATTTCACCATGTTTGATAATTTTTATCACAGATAATACAACTGTCTTTCACTGTCAGCTTTCTTAAAACCATTATCAAAGCACTTAGGTGAAAAATATTGAGGTTTTTGGTGTGCCGATAGAGCTAAAAATACAGTAAGTCTTACATTTTGGTAGTTTTGATCATATTTCCTTTTCTTGGTGTAATAGAAAAAACATTAGTAAGAATAATATTCCCAAAATAACTTGAAATTATACAAATTTTTCCGAATTCCGAATTAATTTTTGACACAATAATGTCAAAATTTATATGATATTAAAATGCTATAATTAATAATTTTAAAAAAAATATACAGTGAAACCTTTTTTTGTGCGGTGGATAAGGACCGCATAAAAGAAATCGCACAAAAAAAAAATTCGAAAATTTTATAAATTCTTACATGTAATAAACAAGTTTTTACGATATACTACCTAAAACTTTTTTTATGCGGTTGATAGGGACCGCATAAATAAAGTCGGACTTAGAAAATACATGAATGATTTATGAAAAAGAATGCCTTCAATGAATGCCTTCAAATGAATGAAATAATTAAATTAGACCTAAAGAAATTGTAAAAATATTTAATTCTTCATTGTACATATACCTGGAGACGTTTTCCAATTATACATTAAATAGTGGAACTGTCTGCCTTTTTACTTTCTTTTGGCTATAATTATTCATTAAAATAAAATAAAAAACATTAAAACTACATATAAATAGAAACAAAAGTAACTAATTTATTTATCTTTAATCTCACTATAAAATGAATCCTTAATCACGTGAATCGTGTATAAAACTCTGAATACGAAGCGTATATTGTTCTCGCGTCAAGCGACACTATGTACGTAACTGACTCTGCCTTGCCAGGAGATTGTTTAAAATAAATGAACAGAGCATCGCGAAGTCCAGATACATCGTTGTCAAGGAGGCCACGTAATCAGAGTTCGTCCACATCATGTATATGTAGTACATTGATAGTAAACATAAACTGGTGCTAACGCCGCTAAGATTCATATACCGCATAAAAAAAAAAGTCGCACATAAAAATCGCACAAAAACAAAATCGCATAAAAAAGGACCGCGCAAAAAGAGGTTTTGCTGTATAAATAAATATAACTTTCTCAGTTTATATAGAGATGTGAAAAAATTTTGAAAAGTACTAATAAATTTGAGTTATAAGTAATTAAATATTTCTTTGCCCTGTAACATTTCGCTAACTTAACTCTGCTCAGGAATAGTAAATCCACTTCGTAAATCCAAAATCCAAACAGTCATGTTCTTAGATGTGAGTAACAGCTAAATAAATCAATTACAGCTAAATAAATAGAGAATGAGTGTTTGGGCTTATAGTACAAAATTCAATTTACTAAATAAATGTTCTTATTTATTAAAGAATAGTTTCAGGCTGATTCTAAAGAAATACTTTTTTTTAAATATATGTTATGATATATACAAATAACAAATATCTATCCATGGAATAACTGAAATTACGTATTTTTTTATACAAAATATAATTAAAAGATATTTGTATTGTACGTAAGATTTGTATTTTGAAGCATTTTTTACTTGATCGTTATAGCTTAGTTATTAAAATAATATCAAAAGTTTAGCCTACCCTATTTTGAAGAAAGCAAAAATAATCATAAACAGTATGCTTTTAATTAAAAAAATATCCCTTTGCGCCTATTAATTTTGTTCTATGGCGTGTATTCTTCAAATATTTTAAGAAATTCCAAGTAATTTTTTTTTTAAATTAAGTCCTATAATTTAGTTTATACTTTTCTGGTGTATAATTTACTTGTACGATATTTAAATATCTTACGATCACGAAAAAAATAAGTCTCAAATTCAATAATAGTGATTTATAATGCAAGCTAACATTTTGAAGGTTTTCAAACATTTATATATTAAGGCTTAAATATATTTTAGTCAACTACTATTTTTTTCTTAAAAGCTTTCTATGTTAATAAATATTTATATTAAAAAATATAAATGAAATATTTACGTTTACTGAAGTTATGCATCAAAGATTCGCAGTCAATATTTTAAATTTGTAAAATATAATTACTCCGTGTGTTTAAACATTACAAAGAGTGAATTTTTATCATTGGTAATTTTCCTTTTCTTTTGATCAAACGACTTGAAAGGCTGAAAATTAATCAAACATATTTCTTTCTTTCTACTAGTGAATAATTAAAACTATTTATATGTATTCAGAGCATGGTAAAACGGAAGCAAGGTAATTTAAGTTATAATGAAAAAAATAGTCATAGAAATTTAAAATACGAATTACATCGTACGCCTCACTGACATCAAAGTAAGCGCTGCAAACTTTTCATACGATAACAATTTAATAATTATAGTAGTTTTTTATGCTTTTAAACTGCTTTTCAGAAAGTTTCTTTTTATTTGTGAATTAGTTTTGGAAGACGACGCGTCATATGAGTAAGAAAAATTGGAAACGATACATATAAAAATAAAGTTACAAGGCACTTTTAATTTTAATTATACAACAGTTCATGATTTTAAAATTTATTTTTGTCATTCAGTACTTTATTTAGTCTTCTTTGTAGTCCGTAATTAAAATGTTAAGAAAAAAATGTATTTCCTAAATAATGCATATTATATCCATGTACTTTACTTTCATGAGTTGAATAGTAATATTTAATTCAAATACGGTTCTTTTATAAATTAACACTAGCGGTTATTTAGTATAAGGCATGCCATCTTTGGAACTTTTGATTAAAAACTTTGACAAGCGAGACGCATGCGAGGAAACTAAAATCATCGATTGCTGATACACTGATTTGTTTTCGTTAATATAAAATAATTAAATTATTCTCCATTGATTAAAGCTTTACAAGTAGTAAAAATCAACAAAAAAAAGTTGAAATTTTTCTAATCAATATCTAATTATTTATTATTTGGATTTCTAATTATTTATTATTTGGATTTTAAAAATTTAATCCAAATAAATATTCATCATTTGAAACGTAAAAATTCATCATTTGAAACTTGTAGTTATCTATTATAAAGCTATTAAAATTTAGTATTTTTTCATAAAAATGATAATGTAAAGGAGTTTGGAAAATAAAAATCACTGATTTCTAATGGATTGGTATGTTTCAATAAATGTGAAACAATGAAGTTATTCTATATTGTTTAGAACATGATACGTCATAAAAAATAGCTCTATATAATTACCATTTTGCTAATTAAATATATAGCTTCGATATATAACTATTTTATAATATTTTGATGTGCTATTTTCAATGCGGAAAAATTTAAAAATTCATTGTATTGGCGTGTGAAAATTCATTATATTTTCCTAATTTCGCAAGTGTACTAAAATTAAATAATGCTGAAACACGTGTTTTGTGAATGCAGAAAAAAAAACAACAACTTATAATTATAAATTTGGTTAATTTTAATTGTTTTTTTATTTATAACATACACTAGTAGGTTACATACATGACTAAATTGTTATATAGTTATGTAGTTATATTAGAGTTATATTTCAAATATATAACCAAATAAATAAATAATAAAAAAACATGTATAGTACTCTCACAGACATAAATTTGGTTTCATCCATCTTGGTAAAAAAACATTGCATATTTAACAACATCTGTTTTGCCCACACACTAAGAAAATTTATTTCGTCTTTTTACCTTAATATTGATACTTTGAACAATACTAGGGTTCAAATTTGCTTAATCTGATAAAAGTAAAGAATCGTATAGTGATGTTCCCAGATGATGTTTCACAGACAGTGTCCAATAGCCCATTGTGAGTTTTTCTGCAATGTTAATAAAATAATACTACAGTTATCTCAATCAATTCAATTTTCTTTCAGTCTGGTTAAAGTTCTCTTCAGTCTGGTCTAAACTGTCGGACTAACCTTAAAAATCTTCTTGCTGAACCAAGATATCGTACAAACAAGTTTAAGGAGTAAGATACTATAGATCAACTTACGTGGCATGGTAATTAGGATTTAGCAAAGGTGAATTATATTAGGCTTCAACATGCAGTTTCAAAATTTTAGACAATGTAGATATCAAAACCTATATTGTTCACATATTTCAGCCCTACAAATGGTATAAAAAAGATGGTGCCTAACTTTGTCACACTGTTGATTGGGGAACTTCAGTCCTTCATATTGGTTTTAACAGAAGTTTTTCAAAACACTTTCCAGCTTTTTTTCCAATTGTTTCTGAATTTGGCGCTTTTTGTTGAAACTGAAATAAAATTTTGAAAAATAAAAATATCTACAATAATCTTAGATTCATAGTCTTTTTTATAATATTTTTTTTTTGTTACACCGCTTTGAGCTGCATAGAAAGAAATAATAAATAAATAAATAAAAGGGAAGAATGTTTTGGAATCTTAGCATTAATATTTTGGAATTTTAGCATTTTTATAAATGATAAAAAAAAAAAAAATCGAAGGTTTAACATTCAACCATGATACCATGAAAATATGATGCAATCTTAATAAGGTGCTAAACTGAAATTTCTTTCAGTTCAAGTTAAACCATAAGAACGAGTAAAAAAGTTTAAAAAGGATTAAATGTTGCTTTCATAGGGTCCATCTTGACGCCTTATTATGATTTCAACAAATTTAAACTACACTCCTCAAAAGTGAAATTGCAACACCAAGAAATAATGCACGTAGCGTCATGCAAATTTCAGGAGCGAATAGTAGTGAGATGGATATGCAAATGATTAAAAAAACAGACTAATCAGATGCGTGCGCAAATTTAATCACTTGCATATCCATCTCACTACTATTCGCTCCTGAAATTTGCATGACGCTACGTGCATTATTTCTTGGTGTTGCAATTTCACTTTTGAGGAGTGTATGTTATAGTTCACTTGGATGAAAAATTCCTAACAGTACAAAAAAAAGTATTTTTTTTTCATCTCGATGCCCTGGAATCTTATTTTCCAATGAATGCTGATTCTCTTATTAACGATACCAGTTCCTTTCAACATCTCCATAGGGCGTGGAAATGCATTTTATCTTGATTTACCCCTCTCGCCCACTACGGTTTTTCCTGTTCTGCTTTTCACCTTTTTTTTTTCTCTCTCTCAGCTTCTGTGGTTTTTCTAGTGTTGTTTCTTACTTTTATTTTTTCATTTCTTGTTGTTGACTTAATGTTTTATTTTTCAAATCACTTTTTTTTCTCTCATTCACATCTATCAAGTCTTGAAAACGGAAGCCTGCTCTTGAGCGTTTGAAACATGCTTTTGTTATTTCCAATTTGTGTATTTGTGAAGTGAATGAAGTAATTAGTAAATTAATACATTTTACATAATTCACTTTTAATTATCTGCCATGTTTTAGACGGTTTAAGCACGAGTTTAAACTTACCGCCTACTCATACCCTAAAATTACCATTATATTTTCAGAAATAAATAGACAAGCAATTAAAAAATTTTCATGAATATAGCTATGATAAAATTATAATGTGAATTAAAAAAGTAAATAACCAAATAAAGTGTAAAGAGAGCATTTCTTACTTTCTCCGAAGCAGATCCAATAAGATCAACAAGAGTTCAGGGCAAAGAACTCAATAATAAGGAAAAAGAGGATCTCGTCTGTTGGTATCCCAGATGACTAAGCACTTGGGGATTGAATTCCTGCGAGGGACTGGCCATTGAATCTGATTTAGTGGGGGGGAGGAAGAATCAGGAAGGGGGTTATACCTCCTATTTGGGTGAGGGGTCTTCGTTATTAGGTTACATGGCCTCTAAGGGATACACTTCGATCTGATAGGCTTCTGCTGCTAAAGATCTGCAAGAAATAACTCCCTAAGGCTACAGAATACTCATATGAAGCTCAAATGCCCGCCATGATCTCTGACAATGAGAGAGAGTGTGTGATTAGGGTGAATGGAATTTCATCTGAAGGGCGTACTTTTCGATAAAACATAGAAGATGATTTTTTGTACACTTTTTTTTAGTTGACTGTAGCAGAAGTCAATGGAATTTTGTATATAATATATAATAAGACAATACATTTGATTTAAATATAACTGATTGTAATAATATAAAATTAATTCAAAAACTGAATTTTTACTAAGAGTGCATAAAAATAACACTGAGATGGTGTTCACCAAACATTCTCCAATTCTACCTCTTTAGTTTTACCCCTTTACTCACTTCAGCATTTTCACTCTTTTAACACATATTTAAATCCTTCAAGTTCATCTCATTATGTAAGCTATAAGATAATTCTCTAATTCAGGTTTTATGCTTTGAATGTTTCGATAATTTTCTAGAGGTCAACAAACAGAAATGTCAGTTACAAAAGTGTTGTGTGGTATTTTCTCGAGTAATTACTTAAGTTTGTCTATAAATCGAAGAGTTATTTGTTTAGAAGATATAGAGAGATTGTTATCAAAATAGATTACAACTTATAAGTTATACTTAACTTCGAATGATAAAATAACAGATATACATACATAATGTCTCTTAAAGATCCTTTTTTTAAGTTGCTTGTGAAATTTTAAAACGTTGCAACTCTCAGACAATGTGATTTTTTTGCTTGAGTGATAAAAAAATACAGAAGACCGAATTGAAAATACACATACATAGAGATTCATATAAGGTATATTTTAGTGCGTGATATAAACAACAAGAATCCTCTTAAGTGTGGATTGTTTTTTTTTTCGGTTAAAACTTCTTTTTACCATGTTTCTTTCTTTTCTTTCCTTCTGTATATCCCTTGTATTAAATTGAGATTGAATTTATTAAATTCTGATTAGTCAAGTGAATGTGTATCAGGGCCTGAAATTTTGAAATTTTTGTCTCAAACGCTTTCAAGTCTGAAATGGTCATTATTTAGCGTGAGCCCAAACATTCACTTTGAGGTGTCGAGATTTAGAATGAAGAGAAATTATATGTGACACGAGAGAAGAAAAATCACAGTCCTGATCTGTTATCAGCCCTGATAAGTTTTCATAAAATAGGGTTCTGATTGTTCAATGTCTTGAGTTAGCTTGCGAGATTCAAGAAAAGAGATTAAAGAAACTTACGTGACAGTCTAATGCAGAAAACTTTAAAAAAGTGGTAGGAGACCTAAGGGTTGTAGGAGACCAAAAAACTCTCCGGAAAATGATAGGAGACCTAAGGATGGTTGAAGACTTGATATTCTAATAGAAAATATGTTAAAAAACTTCGAAAAACGGTAGAAGATCAAAGAGTGATGCATTGAAACTTAAATGCTGTATTTGAAAAAAAAAATCATTTTATTCACTTAGTTGCCCAACAAGTTGATTTTTATGGCTCGTTCTTTTTGGGACAGGAATTGTATATTTTACCGCGTTTTTCTACCTTTTTGTTTTGTATATTTTAAATTAAATATCCTTCATAAAAACACCTCTTAATTTTTTATGTTCAAAGTAAAAATTGTCTTTTCTTTTGACCCCCCGCCCACCGGAAAAACATTAAAAATTAGTTTTGATTTACAATTGTTTCGACGATTTCCATTCTTATTAAACTTGATGTTTGTTATTATGGTGCATAGGAGCCATGAAATTTATAGATATTTATTTTTAAAATATTTAACAGAGTCATAATACTTTTTCTTTACTTATACTCTAATACATTTTATTTTCATAGCATACTCTAATTATACACTCTAATGGTATTCCCCGTAACTAAAAATTAAACTATGTCGAACAATAATTTTAATGGTATTTTAATAACATTTAGTTCAAAACAATGATACAATTAATAATATTCTTATTAAGATTCTATATTGCTAAGACTTAAACATTTAGACTACTATGACTCAAAACTCATCTAAGAAATAAGTACAAAGCTTTTACCAAATACATAAATTTTTCAAGATATGCATTTTATCGAAATATTATAATAAGAGTTTAAAATACTCATTAATTGCAATAATCATGATATTAACTCCTAAAAGCAGAATAATCGAAAACACTAAACTCCTGTGGCGTCATAACATTAACTGCAATTGGGTAAAGGCACATATTGCTATAGTAGGTAACGAGGAAGCGGATCAGACAGCCAATGGAGCCATCAGTCTCAGTCAGATTAAAGTAGAGGTCCCGAGTTCTAAGTTCCAGATCAAATCTAGTGTGAATCTTCAAAATTTAAGAATATGGAGTCTGGAGTGGCAGGACTCCGGGAAGGGCAGGCAGACTTATTATTTCTTCAAAGATCCATCAATCAGGAGATTACAGGCCGACTTTTATCTGAACCAGTTTCTAATGAGACTCGGAGTGTTCGGAAAGCATCAAAATAGACTTTTTAATAAAAATCCAAGCTGCAACTATTTTGGGGAAACACAAACTATCGAGCATTTAATTTATCACTGTCCCAATTCCGGACACTGCGTGGTGACCACCTTGTTGAAAAGACCCTTCACCAATGTTACGCAGAGTTGGCCTGAAGAAAAATTATTAAAAATATCATCAAAACTACTCTTGAAGATGTTTTAACAGACCTGTAATTCTCGGAGTCTGCAATACATAGTGTTTTTAATTCTGGTTGATCTTGACTATTTTCACCTTATTTTAATCGACTTTAACTTTTTATGAACTTTTAAACTCTTTACATCTGGTTCTAATTAGATTTTATATTGACCGCATTTTTAAACACTTCATCTGCTTTGGCTGATTTGTAATTTTTTTTTTTTTTTTTGATCTTTTAAACCTCTACTCCAGTTTCCAATTTTAATTACTGAACATTTTATCTTGTGATCCAGTTTTTAATTGAACTGAACTTTTAACTGAACAAAATTACTCATTTTTGTTTTTACTTATTTCTGTTTGTGGGCTGTTGCCATGTAATTTATGTATTTTATGTTTTGTACTGTTCTTTCGGATTTTAATAAACATTTACCCGCATGCCCTAAATTGGGGCAGGTCGGGGAAAAATCTTTCAATAATCATGATAATATACTACATACTAAACGAAAAAAGAACTATTATGATCAAATTTTTCACTTAAATAAATGAGCTGGAATGTCAATAATAATGTTGAAACACCCCTAGTAAATTTTTATTATATACGGTGAAGTATTATAAATATCATATGAAACCTTTAAATTCCCTGAAAAATTTTATTCAAGCTTCAAAAATTATCATCTAAAATTATCGTTACACTATAAAGTTAGAGAAACCTATAATTTGGTCATTATATTTATTTTAGAAATAAACTATATCCAATGTAATTTACCTTTACTTACACTGCAATTTTTAAAGGTTTTAAACAATTTTCGAAACATAGAATGATTACAAAACGGAACAAAGCCCTTATTTTGAAAGGAAGTAATTAAAATTGATTTATATTTTCTTAAAAACTGATATCAAATCCCCCCCCCCCCAATTAACTCGTGAATCAAACCTATCTCATTAAAGTTCATTGCTTGGATAAATGTATGTGACTTTGAAGTTTCGTTTCCAAAAGGTAAATTATTTAAAATTAAACCTTTCAATTAATCAAAACTTTCATCGCAGTAATATATGATGAGTGTTATACTAAATGATAAATATAACTGATGCTGGTTAAAGGAGAGACATGATTTAAGTACATGCTTACGTGTGAGATATTATATTTTATTTTAAGAAGAAAAATAATACTTTTAAAAATGAATGATTATTCAAAAAAATATATATATTTCTCTCTGATTTCGTAAGTTAACTTTGTATCCACAAATAATTTAGCATATTTAATATTAGTCTCAAGAATCATTACGATAGATCATTTGATTTATCATTAAATCGTAAGTTACTACGGTGTTCTATATTCATCTTAACACGCTCTACAAAATTGAGACATCATTGAGCCAAAAAATTTGTACCTTGAGTCATAATGATCCTAGAGACTTCAATATGGTAATAAATTAAAATATGATTCTGGTATAGCATATAATAGTGTTAATATGTTTAATTCGCTCGAAAATATTGTTAAACATGTCAGAGTATAAAATTGGACAAAAATTCAGTCTTACATTATTTAAAAATTCCAAAAGTGTATTGTGACAAACGAATCAGTTTTAAATGTATTACTTAAATAGTAACGTGAATTAAAATGCTTGTGCAGGTAAAAAGTTGTTCATTATAAGTAATTTTTTTGTGTGCTTAACAACTAAAATCAATTGCGCTTAGATGCTATTTTAAAATTTCAATAAATAGGCCTTTCCTGACTAAAAATAAACAGAAAGATTGGGATTAAAACGAGGTATGAAGGAATAATTAAAGAGTAATATCTATTAAAAAGATAATTCGTTATTGATTAAAAAATATTCTTTTTTTCTTATCTGGGTACACTTAGAGATAACAATAATTTTAGAAATTAAAGTTAATTTTATTTTAGTATCTTTATTTTATTTTGGATTTCGCCCACTTAATTTAAAAGGTCCAATAAATTATGGAGGTCACGTTTAAGAAAACAGATTTAAAAAATATATAAATTTCTTTCTATGTTTTATGAAGTATATGTTTAATAACAAAAGTAATGGTACTTACACTCGAGAACTGAATTTGAACACACAAAGAACCAAATTCTAAAAATAACAAGTAACGATTAAATGTAAAATAACTTGAAAACTATTCAAAGCTTTCATGGTCTTAAAAAAATCCTGATAAATAACTGTTATTCAAACTCTGCTTTTATAAATCGTGAAAATGAAGGATTATTTTTCGTGAAGATTCAAAATAGCAACAATGCTTAAAATAATTTAAATTAAAAAAAAACAAAACGTTTTTTACTTATTATTTTGCTCCATGTAGTTAAATGTACTTCTAATTACTAAATTAGACTTGTGTTACCAACAAGAGAATAAAAACTCCAAAAACAAATAATGAAAACGTTTTTATGCTCTTTTCAAAAAGTCAAAGTATCAAAAACATTCTATTTTCCAATTTATTATTTTCTGAACATTTTCACTAATGATTTAGTATTAATGCTAAATCACTTTGAGTATTACTTTATTCAATATTTATAAATACAGAATGCATGCAAAAGAGATCGAATTTTTTTTATTTGAAACAAAAATTTTAAAAATATTTATTCCTTAAAAAAAACTGTTTTAAAAACTACATAAAATGAACAGGTGGTAAGCAAACTTATTTTTACCCTTTTGTTTGTAGCTTTAACACAGTTTTTATAACAACGGTTTCATTCGACTAGGGTTTTTTGTTGAAAGTAACTTTAATTTAAACACGAAAAGAATTCTCAACAAATTGAATTAACTCACAGTTTTTGTCAGCGCTTTGTTTTATCTAGCAACGTTTCATTTCTTTTTATTTTTTTGTATTTTTGTGTAATGTATATTCTGAAACTTACGTGTGATGAGATATGCATGAAGTGCATCCTGACACACGGCTCCTCTTCAAGTAAAGGAGAGAAGTTGGGGAGATTCTTGTAACGGCTTTCTAATGAAATTAAAATTCTCAGCATTTGTATCTATCCGTTGGCAACAAGGGAAAGGAAATATTTTATTCATCATTGTGATCTTCTTTTTTCTTTGCTAAGTGGCTGCTAGACGTGTATCTAATGTCTAATTAGATAAATGAGAGTGCGAAAAGAAAGAAATTCGTTGTTAAAAATGACAGAGGATGTTTTCTTAGATTTAAATATTCAATTCCCCGAACACGATATCTTAAAACTAATTA
The DNA here is from genome assembly GCA_949128135.1 of Parasteatoda lunata. Lineage (NCBI taxonomy): Eukaryota > Metazoa > Arthropoda > Arachnida > Araneae > Theridiidae > Parasteatoda > Parasteatoda lunata. Next base: position 38,627,276 of record OX421975.1, on the reverse strand, counting down.
ATAATATTTATAAATATCAATAATATACAAGGCTCGTTATTTATTTCCCTTTTTTATTGAAAGCATTTTATTAGATCAGCTTTAAAAATTAAACAAAAAGGTTTCATGTTATGAATAAACATTTCCTTGTTAAATTTGTACTGCTTTTTTTAAATGAAAAAAAAATTAAGTTTTTAAATATTTTTTCATTCAGGATACACATAAATTGTGTTAGCAGACTATCAATTATTATAAATGATGTTGAAGCAGCAAAAAGTTAAGCTCGTTATGGTGGAAAACAAATATAAAATAAAAATATTAGTGCGCCAAGTAAGATCAAAACTACCAGAATATGATCAAATTAACCATGTTTGCTCTATGGAAACACTAAAAAGTTGAGTAATTTTTACCAAAACTTTTCCGTAATAGTTTTAGTAAAATTAACAATAAAATATGGTTTTATTTAAGTAAAAGTATTAGTAAAATTAACAATAAAATACGGATTTGGTAATTTTATCATGGCACTTTAGAGCAAAGCATAAAGCCATTTATTCGATTAAATTTACTCTCCAGTATTGTATTTAATAACTGTGTGGTTATTAGAACCGTAATTCTGAATATCAAAATTTTCAGTAAACCGTTGTCATATGGATGGAAAAATTACCAAATAAATTATTGAAATATCGTATATTTTGGTTTTATTAACTAGATTTCTTTAAACTATTATTATCATTAATATTTAATGCGGTAATTTTACCAGATATTTATTAATAATGTGAGTAAATTTTATCTAAAACGTAAATAAAAATTAATAACAAAAATACATTCTTGGGATACGAATTTAAAGACAACAATGTGGGAAACATGAGATATAGGATTTATTTTTGTTGTTTCTTGTTTAATTTATGGAGAAAAAAAATTTAATTTGAAGTTGATTATTTTTGTAATAATATTTTATCTCGCGCTTATTTTTTCTAAGCTTGATATAATTAAAATGAAGAGGCAAACTTCATAGTTTTACCAGAAAGGTAATTTAGTTTTGAGATGTTTCATTTCTTTTCATATTACTCTAACCAGTTTTTTTAAAAAATATTTTGCTTTATTCATAACACGAAACTAAAATTAGCATGTTTTAAATTGCAGGCAATAATAACTTCATTCTTAATCAATGCTTTAAAAATACATATTAGTGGTTGTTTCAGCAGAAAACGATGTGTAATAAAGTCAATTAAAGAAAAAGAAAATTAGCAAATAAGCGAATTTTGTCTCATGATATCAACAAACGATTTCTAAAACAAATTGCATCTTCTTAGACTTAACTAATTTCTTCAAGTACGATAAAATATTAAAGCTCTCTTCTTTCGCTTGTAGGAAAAGGATCAATTTCGAAAACGCATTTGTGAATGTTTATAGATCATTACGAGAAAACTCGAAAACTTACGAGTAAAAAAAGCTTGTTTTACAAATGAATATAATTATCCACTGCAGCTACTGTCTGCGATAAATCAAAACGAAAATGAAATTAACAACATAAGTACTGTCCACGTAAAAGAACTTTTGAAGAAAAATAATGAAACGATGGAACGTGATCCGCCAAGTACATAAAATAAAAGATATAAAACTCTCGAAAATTCTTCTCAATGGGAAATTTCGTAATCCTTCCAAGCAGCGGCTCGGAAATAATTCCTCATCAAGTCAAATGAAAATCATCAATTCGAAGAAATTAAATCGTGAAGATATTTGGGAGGGACGAGAGTAAGAAATCCTTTCTCCGATAATTGCTTTCTTGAGAGTATTAAAAATCGTATAAAAGCAATGAGAATTATTATACATGGCGATTCTAGGAAACAGGTGCGGTTGTTATCTTTGGACTTTATTTCCAGTCCAATGCATGGGGAGGGGATGAAGACACATGGATTTAATATCTTTCAATGTTGTACTTTTGTTTGTTGGAATGGAAATATGGTTGTAAACTGCATGGAATGCAGTGGCGCAGTTTCCAGGAAGATATGAGCTGGGTTCCTAAATCGAAATCGAATTCATTTTGTAATGAAGGTTGTTTAGCAATCACATGCAGGTGTGGAAAAGATTTTAAATGAATGTCTTAAGACTCATAATGCTTCGAAGATGATAAGGTGATGCTTAATTATTTCCTCGAATCTGGTGCAAATATAATTAACTAAAAGACATTTTCCAATAGCATACTTTATAGACAGTGTTTCTGTGTGACTTTGCATCTTAAAGATTTATAACGAGTTCCCACATTAACATTTAAACAATCAGTTTGAATCTTACGATTTGATTGCGAAAGTGATATGTCCCGTGGAGGATAAAATGAGTACAAATTGAGAAACTAAAATTAAGGAGAGATAGGTACATTTGTTCAACCGTAGTTGAATAATCGAACAATCACTTATGAGGAGAGAACTTTTTTTAGTTGTTATTTGTTAATCTGTTACGCATGCGCTCTGAAACTCTTGTTAACTCGAATATTTTTGCCTACTCACCAGTCAGTTGGATTAGCGATTTCACGAAAAAAATTACAAGGCTACGGAGTTGAACATTAGTAGTCGTAAACCCATGAAATTGGGTCGACTGTTCAACGACGGTTATAAAATAATAAAAAAAAATGGCTCGACACTGGATCCGAACTTTTGTTTAAATATATCCACGTTAGTTCTTTCGAAGGTAACAAGTATTTTGCCGCAATACAAGCTTGACTTTAACGAATTTACCTACTTCAAAGGATTTCAACTTGCTGATCCAAATTTCTATCAGCCAAACAAGATAGACGTGCTATTAGGAGCAGATGCAATTCCTAGTGTTTTTCTAGGTGAAAAGCATAAACCAGCTAAGGTTAATATTAATGCTTTCCGAACTGTATTCGGATGGGTGGTCACAGGAAAAATGAGTTTTGCCTCTACAAGGAAAGTCAGAAATTTGCACGTTGCTTGCTGTGATATCGACAAGAATTTGCAAACCTTTTGGGAGCTAGACCATATTCCATGTAACAAAATTCTTAGTGAATCTGAAAAGTATTGCGAAGAAATCTTCCAAGAAACTACGACTAGAAATGCATAAGGAAGATTTGTTGTTCGATTACCATTTAAAAGATCAAGTCTTAAATTGGAAGCCTCTAGAGAGTTTGCCATTCAACGTTTGAAACGCATAGAGAGAAAATTTAAATACAACCCTGATCTAGACAGAGCATACAAAACTTTCATGTGGGAGTATATGTCCTTAGGGCAAATGGAATTGGTTCCTCCAGAAGAACTATTAAAACCTATTCACGAGACCTTTTATTTGTCACATCATGCTGTTACGAAGTGTGAAGCTAGCGCTACAAAATTCCGAGTGGTTTTTGACGCATCGGCTAAGTCTTCAAACGGAATATCTTTAAACGATAGACTACTGGTTGGACCTGTAGTGCAGGATACTCTTGCTGACATACTTCTTAGATTTCGCATCCACCAAGTAGCTATTGTGGCAGACATCGTAAAAATGTACAGACAATTCAATGTTGAAGATATGGATAGGGACTATCAAAGAATTGTTTGGAGGGATTCATCGTCAGATCCAATTCAAGACTGGAGGTTACGAACCGTAACATACGGTACAGCCTAAGCTTCACATCAAGATACAAGATGTTTGAAGCAACTTGCCCTCGACGAAGCAAAGGACTTTCCATGTGCTGCTTTAATTGTTCAACGAGATTTCTATGTCGATGATTTAATGAGTGGTGCGGATAGTGAAGCCGAAGCGTTTCAGCTTGCACAAGAAATTATATCTCTTTTGAAAAGGGGTTGCTTAGAACTGAAGAAGTGGTCATCAAATTCACCAAAGATAATTCAAGCAATGGACCCTCCAATCGAAGACATAAGCCCACCTCGTCGTATTGATATTGATGACTCAGTAAAAACGCTTGGTCTTCAATGGCAACCATCTTCTGATTGCTTTTCATTCAACGTGATTGAACATTTATCTGCATCAGTTACGAAACGACAACTCTTATCTGAACTATCTAAAATTTTTGATCTACTTGGTTGGTTGTCACCAGTAACAGTTAAAGGAAAAATCCTAATGCAAGAGCTATGGAGGGACAATCTAAACTGGGATGAAACTCTGTCGACCACGATTCAACGGGATTGGTTGACTCTGTCCTCGAAACTTAAAGATTTAAAGAATATCAGAACTCCAAGGTGCATAGTGCTGAAGAGCTCCATAAAAGTTGAAGTTCATGGATTTTGTGATGCATCGGAGAAAGCCTATGCCAGTGTAGTTTACTTACGAACTAGTGACAGCCTGGGAAATTCGTTGACAAGATTAGTGGTAGCTAAAACTAAAGTAGCACCGCTGAAGCTGATTTCCCTGCCTCGACTGGAGCTATGTGGATCATTACTTTTAGCTCGTACAATACAACAAGTTCTGGAATCTCTTTCCTTGAAATCGCCAATCATTCACAGATTCCAAAATTATCTTAGCTTGGATAAATAGTGATCCTAGTCGATGGAAAACGTTTGTCGCAAAGAGGGTAAGCAAGATCCAAGATATAATTCCTCAAGCACAATGGCATCACATCAAAGGCGAACACAATCCTGCAGATTGTGCTACCAGGGGAATCAATCCTATTGACTTGAACTATCATAATCTGTGGTGGACAGGTCCAGATTTATCCAATATCGACACAAGTTCTTCAGTTAATGATTTGACTGAGGAAACACTAAGTGAAGTAAAACCAGTGAAAATTCATCACACTATCCAACCAGAGAACACAAACATCTTTCCGTTTGACAAATACTCAAGTTTGTCTAAGCTGAAGAGAGTATTAGCATACTGCAAACGTTTTGCTTCTAATGCTCACCCTGGTAGTTCAAAAAAATATGGTTTTTTAACAGCTCAGGAATTAGAATCAGCCTTGATTCACCTCATTCGTCAAGGGCAGAAAGATGAATTTCAAGATGAAATTGCAACCTTGATTAAACATAAAAATCTTAGTTGCAGATCAAAAATAGCCCCTCTGAATCCTTTCTTAGACGAGAAAGGAATTCTTCGAGTAGGAGGCAGACTACGTCACAGTAAGCTATTAGAGACTGAAAAGCATCCAATTTTACTTCCCAAACACCACAAGTTAACAGATTTGATACTGTCTGATATTCATCTCAGGTACTTGCATGCAGGTCCCCAACTGATGCTTTCAGTGCTAATTCGAAAGTATTGGATAATTGCAGCTCGGGATGTTGCAAGACATCACGTTTGGAAATGTGTCATTTGTTGCCGACATAAAGCTCAAACCATGGAACAACTTATGGGAGATCTACCTACAGATAGAACTTTACCATGTAAGGCCTTTCTAAAATGTGGCGTTGACTATGCTGGGCCATTTTCACTTAAAGCTTCGAAAGGAAGAGGTAGATCCACCTACAAAGGGTACATCGCACTCTTCGTGTGCTTTGTAACAAGAGCTATTCACCTGGAGCTAGTGGGTGATATGACTTCAGAGACATTCATTGCTGCTCTAAAGAGATTTATTGGTAGACGTGGGCAGTGTACTGATCTCTATAGTGACTGTGGTACTAATTTTGTAGGTGCATCTAAAACACTGGAAGAGGATCGCAACTGGAGGTCTATAATGAACACAGATAAAGTATCCCATCATCTAGCAGACAATAACATAAGTTGGCATTTCAACACTCCGTCAGCGCCTCACATGGGTGGCATCTGGGAAGCAGGTGTCAAATCCGTGAAATACCATCTACGCCGCATTCTGGGACACACCATACTTTCTTATGAAGAGTTTTACACGCTTCTAGTGCAAATTGAAGCGTGCTTGAACTCAAGATCCATTACACCAATTTCAAGTGATCCCAACGATTTAGCTCCTTTGACTCCTGGTCATTTTCTAACAGGACAATTCTTAACATCAGTGCCAGAGAGGGGTTATACATCACTTCCTGACAACAGGCTATCTAGATGGAATCTATTGCAAAAACTGATACAAACATTTTGGGATCGGTGGAAATCCGAATATCTATCTCGGCTGCAAAATCGTCCAAAATGGTATGCCAACCAACAAAACATAAAGGTAGGTGATTTAGTGATCATAAAAAATGACAATTTACCACCACTACAATGGAGCTTAGGAAGAGTTATTGAGACATTTCCAGGTAGTGACGATAAGATACGAGTTGTATCTTTAAAAACTGTCACTGGTATAATTAAAAGACCAATAGTAAAATTATGTCTATTGCCTCTTGACTCTAAAATTTAAATACCACTGTTTCAAATATTTTGAGTCAACAAATCAACTAATTTATTGAGAATAATTTAGAATTGAGTTTTATGTTTTTGTGATCTTCAAAATATATACTCTAAGATATTTGAGTTTGTGATTCTAAATTTATGCTTATTTAATTTTTCTATTAAGATTGCTAAATTTAATACTTCTTGAAAATACTACTCAGAAGTGTTTTCAGTATTTTCAATGTTTTGAAAAAGTTTAAAAAATTGTGATTTGTTTCATTTTCTTGTATAATTGTTTAATTTAATTTATTAATTGTTGAAGTTAGTTACTTCAAGGGCGGCGGTATGTTCAGCCGTAGTTGAATAACCGGACAATCACTTATGAGGAGAGAACTTTTCTTAATTGTTCTTTGTTAATCTGTTACGCATGCGCTCTGAAACTCTTGCTAACTCGAATATTTTTGCCTGCTCACCAGTCAGTTGAATTAGAGATTTCACGACAGCATGTTTTACTCTGGCTTTAAGAGTTTCAGAGCGCAGAGCCCTTTTCCCAAATACTTTGGAAGTTTGAAGTATGTTATTATTAAAGTTTTTATTTTAAAGTTTTTAATAAAAGTTTATTTTTGCAATTTAGTTTTATTTCGTTATTAGATGGCTCATATTAGTTTTAATTCATGTTAGTATTCCCCCACAACATTTAAAGTAGAATTCATTTATTAACTTTTTTTTAAACATGATTTGAATGAGAGAAAAGCATTACAGTTCTTTACATATAATTTTTGTAAACTTTATCTATCTATCTATTTATCTCTCTCTCTCTCTCTCTCTCTCTGTGTATATATATATATATATATATATATATATATATATATATATATATATATATATATATATATATATATATATATATATATATATATATATATATATATATATATATATACATACAGGGTGTCCCAGGATTTGCATAGCAACCACTAGGTGGTGTTCAAAAGACAGAGTGCATCGTTTACCTGGCATGCACGCTATCTCCTGATTTTAGCTGCATGCTCTTAGAATTGCACTAAACATTTATATGTACGCACCATTTGAGGATTCCGAAATGAATCTGGTGGCAAGAATCGTCTGTGATGCTACAAATGTCAAACAAAATCAAGGCGTATTTTTGCAAGTTCAACAATCCATGGTGGCCCTATCGTGTACAGCATGCATCACTTGCAATGGAGGAAACTTTGAACATCTTTTGTGAAATTTTTACTCATCATTTATCTCAAAACATGTAATACTTTTGACCAATAAATATTTCAGATGATCTCAGTCTTGTGTCCTTTGTCGTACCTGTCATGTAATTTTCTCGTAAGGCTTCCGACCATGGGATGCTATGCAATTTTGGATCTTTATGATGTCCTTTATCTTCCCTATATATATATATATATATATATATATATATATATATATATATAGATAGATAGATAGATAGATTAAAGATAAAAGATATAAAGATTTTATAACGGAAATGAAAAAATTATAAAACGATAAAAATGTTTTTAAAAAAAAATTCGCAAATTTAAGAAATATTTTAAATTAAAAAAGGGAAAATATTATAAGTAAAATATATAACCTCGTCATCAGCCCTCACGATCATATCCGAAAAAATAGTGTTTTCTAATATCAGGACGACATAAATAAATTATAGTGATAAATCACGACATTCATTAATCATGACGATAATATTCATTTTAAATTTTTGGATTTAAGTTTTAAAAAAGAAGAAAATATATGTATTGTTGATTTATTCGATAACATATATGATTTTAAATTTAATATAAATAAACTATTTACAAGGAATTCTAATGTTTCTAAAAACATTTATCTAAATACCATTTTTATCAAATGAATAGAATTAAACGGATTTGTTGTAATGTTTATTTATCAAAAAAAAAGCAACTTGATGAACTCTTAATTAAAAAAAAAACACTGAATATGCAACTAATGTAAATAAATTCTATATAAAATGACTGAAATAATTGAATGTTATAATTAAAAAAATTTCTTCGTTAAATGAATTTATATTTTTACGATGAGCAAATCCATACCTAAAATTATTATAATTTTTATTGAATAACTTTTTTAAATAAGTAGAAGAACTTAAAATAAATTAATTTTACGTTAAATGTTAATAATTTCTCCAAATTCAAACTCATTAGTATTAAAATTTTATAATCAAAATTCATCCTTATTAATTATAAACTTTGAATTATATTGCATGATATTATTTCCTTATGTACTTCCAGATTCGACCCAATCTTAGGTAACTGACAAATCAAAAGCGCTTCTGTACTTAAGTATGAACGCACCATATGTTGTTTCCTATATTTACGCTTCTATTTTCATATTCTTTAATCTGTCAAACCTAATGAAAAAAACATTTTAAATATTTTTTAAAAATGCCTGTAAGTGAAATTACATTTAAATTTGCTTTATACAGGGTGTTTATAAAGTCCCGGACCCATTTTGATGTTTAATAACTCATAAAATAATAAAGATAGATTAAAATTAATAACATAAATGGTTAGATAGACTCAAAAAGTTTCATGACCCTTGTCAATGAACTTCCACGTGTGCCCCCTTCGTCGCACAGAGAATATCAAGTCGATAGTCAATTTCACGCCAGGTAGCGGCAAGCATGTCGGCATCCACAGAGACTATTGCGATTGTAATTCTGGCTTTTAGGTCATCAATGTTAGACACGATCCTCCTGTAAACATGACGTTTATAAATCCCCCAAAGAAAAAAGTCCAGCGGCGTTGTATCAGGTGATCTGGGTGGCCAAGGAATTGGACCTCCTCGTTCAATCCATCTTCCTGGAAAATGGTCATTCAAAGAACTACGAACGATGATACCCCAATGAGGTGGTGCACCATCTTGCTGCAAAAGGACATGTGGCTGAAGCTCTTCTAAATGTGGAAATACGAAGTTTTCCAACATGTCTAAGTATACGACTGATGAGACCGTCTTTTCTGTAAAAAAAGAAAGGCCCAATGACTCGGTCGTGCATTAGTCCACACCACACATTAACCTTTGGGGAATCCCTCTGTGCCTCACGGTATTCATGGGGGTTTTCAGATCCCCATATGCGCACATTATAGCGATTAACAATGCCAGAACATGAAAGGATGCTTCGTCGGAGAACATTATGCGCTTCTGAAAATCCGCATCATCTTCTCTCATTCCTACCAGATCTGTTGCAAACGCCATCCTCCTGGGCTCCTAGGAAGTTCATTGACAAGGGTCATAAAACTTTTCGAGTCTATCTAACCATTTATGTTATTAATTTTAATCTATCTTTATTATTTTAGGAGTTATTAAACATCAAAATGGGTCCGGGACTTTATAAACACCCTGTATATTACATTTGGAGTTTTTTTTCTGTATTTTCTTTATTGTTTTTTTACTTTACTTTATTGTTTTACTAGCTGTACCCTACTTGCGTTGCAAAGCTTTCAGTTTCAATTTTAATTTTGTAAGGGTGTAAATGAGATTTGCGATTATGATTTGAAATGAGAGTTTTATTTAATGGTGAAAAAACAGTGATAGTCTCAGCAGTTAATTCTCTAGGATATCGTTCGTGCATTTTCAAACAGACATGTATGGTGATGCACATGGACAACATATTTAACAACATACAAACATATTTTGGATGATGCTGATGCTGACCAATATTTCTGCTGATATGAGCTGACCAATTTGGCATGGCATGATTTTTTCAATAAGCCAAATCATGTGACAATCCTCTTTATCGCCATTCAATAGAATACATCAGACACCTGTCTCTCCAAAAACATGACGCTTCGCAATGAAACCAAGAATAGAGCTTAATATTTGTTTTAACTCACATGCGGTAATATCATGAAGATCCGAAGATGTTTGCCTAGGTGACGAAAGCTGCTTAATTTCAGCTCAAGCAGGATTGCATGTGAATGTAATAAATAACTCTGGTAGCCCATATGCGCACCGATACTTGTATTACCGAATGAAGTCATTAGGAAACACGAATAGTTTCGGCATAAATTTGCCAAAAAATGTTTCGATTGGTTTGTTTGACCTGATAAGAACGTTGACAATGGCTCGGCTGGCGACGTTAAATCTGGCAGCTTTACCGGGCTTCCAGAACAGCAAATTCCAGCTGTTTCATTCTTAAATTTGAGAGCACTACAAAACATACATAAATGATCCTTTGGTACTTACGTATTAACGCAACCAGGCCAAATTTGGCGACCCTACTTACGGCAACCCTAAGTGATTTATATTATTTTTCTTCACACATCTTGAATAAATGTATACCGGGCAGTGGCACTTGAACTTAAAAAAACATCAGTGTAGGATATACCGGGCTAATGTATACCGGGCAGTGGCACTTGACCATAAAAATATCAGTGTAGGGTATACCGGTCAAATATATACCGGGCACTGGCACTTGAACTTAAAAAAACATCAGTGTAGGGTATACCGGGCAGAGGCACTTGAACTTAAAAAAACATCAGTGTAGGATAAACCGCGCAAATGTATACCGGGCAGTGGCACTTGAACTTAAAAAAAACATCAGTGCAAATCGCATACATACAAAAAACATAACTTACAAATCGCGCCAACCAGGTTGCGTAGGTACAAAATATGATAAGTAAGAACCGATAATACGTAAGAACCGATCCTTTTTTCCAATGATGACGCTTGGGTGAAGACTATAGTTGGTTGTTGGATCATAGTGAAATGCACTGAGATTTAAATCAGAGTATTGGCAGCATCTGAATAGCAAATTGCGTTCTTGATTGATTTTCATTCTTGCTTCCTGTTGCTTTGATGTTTCCGACGAATGGGCTTGAGTACTGCGTAGTTGATTCCTCAACAGTCTTCTTTCCCGTTGCTCTGAAGTTTCTAAGGAACGGGCTAAAGCATTGTGTTCTCGATTAGTTTCAAGTCTTTTTTCCCGTTTATCCGATGTTTCTGAAACACGGGTAGTTCTCTTTTTGCGTGCTTGAGATGTTAATCGACTAAGAGCGATTCGTTTAGGTGGCATATTTTTGCAAATATTCTTTTTCAAGCAAAAAGAAATGTAAAAGTTGACAGTGGTCACAAATTTGCTAAATCGAAAATTCACATATTTATTTTAAATAATAAAAAAAGCAATAAAAATGAAATAAATTAAACAAGAAATAAAATAATGATAAAATTTAAAACAAAAATCTATTTTTTAAATGGAAGAAATAAAATGAATGTGAATTCGTAAACTTGATAATGATAAACAATCTAATAGTTTTCAAATCACAACAACTGTCAGCAACGAAACTTTCAAAAACTATATTTAATTGTATTAACCTAAAATTGCATATTAAATATAAGTAAAATTTGAAAACGTGCAATTTGAATGAAATTTGCTTTCGCCTTTATTTTTATTAAACAGTTTTCACAATTCGCGATCGCAGCGCCATCTAGCGGGAGCTTGAAAATATAAGACAATAATTTATTTAGTTCCATTAAAATCATTGACAGAATCAGACGCCATTTTCTTAGCAGCAAATACGAAGCAAAATTTCCCTAATGAAAAAGCTAAAGAAATTGAAAAAATTCTCCAGAATATTGGTAAATCTTTCAGAAACAGAACACGCCAAACATTTAAAGAAAAATTCCTCAATTTTTAACTTCTATAATCAACAAACTTGCAACTGATAACTATCGACTTCGGTATTGCATACTGCTCAGATGTGTGTATTACGGTAAAATACATTTCTTCTGTCTTCAATTCATTGCAAATTAAAGTGAAGTCAACATTGCTTTCTTCATTCCAATGAATAAATGTGAACGTACGGAACTATAATAGTTATAGAATATTCCTCTTCTTTATAGAATAGTATATATTTCTGTATCTACATAATTCAGAAAACAACAATAAAGTATCATCCGTATTACTTGAACTATTATCATTTGTGCTGATTATTAATGCATTTTTATCGTTTTCTTGGTAAGTAATTTTTAGTTTTGAAAGAATAATTTCAACTAGAATTCAGCTATTCTGTTTTAAAGCTACATATTAAAATTCATATCGAGATCTTACAATTATAAAATTTTGCTGCGTGGTATGTTCTCTAAAAGTTATGAAGACATAATCTATGTATATATTATTTGGAAAAAAAATTTTGAAACGAAGAACAATTCATTTTGAAATTCTCCAGATTTATAAATCAGGTAAGTGTTATGGTTTTTATAATAAAAATTTTTCTTGTAAATATTTTTTTTTTTCTTATTTGATAATAGTTCTCTGCAGAATGGTTTTTTACGTCTGATTAGGAACTGTAAGAATAAAAAAAGAAACAATATGAAAGTTTTTTATTTCAATATAAGGAATTATTAAAATCGTTTTTTTATTTTAAAAATTCTTTATTTTACGTTTTTTACTTTATAATTTTTTGATGAAAAATTGTAGTTTAAATAATTATTTTGAAAAATTAAATGGTATAACATTATGTGTTTATGTATACTTCCTGCATATTCTAATGTTTGAAGTAATATGATTCAGAAAAGTATGGAATAAAATTTCGGTACTTACGTATTAACGTCCCCGCAACTACAGATTTGGCGGCTTTTAAGTGTCGCCAATACACACCAAAAATTTTTGCGACAAATCATAAAATAAAACACTTTATTTAAAATCAAAACACTTTCAAAATTCAAACCACTTTATTTGAAATCAAAGTAGTCAATCGGAATTCGGTGGAAAATGGGCCGATACAGAGTTTAACATAGATTCAAAACAATCTCTATTTTATTTCACCTGATGTGCTGTTGCCATATGAACTCTAATAAAATAAAATTCCAAATGAAATTACATTTCCAAAACGTACGTTTACCATAATAAAGTTTCGTGGCAAATTTTCGTTTTTTTTTTTTTAATTTTTTTTTTTATTTTTTCTTTTTTTTCTTTGGTAAAATATTTTGCTCTTGAAAAAATAAAATTGCAACTAGTTCTATTTTTGGCAAATCCTAAAGACGCATTCTCGTAGTACTGGAAAACGGCGTTAAAAATATGCCAGCAACAAGGCAACAAAGAATCCAAAAGATTATATCCAGGATTATTTGATGATAATTTTCTATAGAATGGATTTCTACTTCCGATTATGAATAAAAACAGAAAAAATGAAAGTTTTTTATTTTAATGTGAGGAATTTTTAGAATTGTTATTTTTTCTTTTCGTAAGCATTCTTTATATTACGTTTTTTAGTTTCTAAATAATGATTTTTATTGAGACTTAAAATATTTTGATAAAAATTGTTGCCAAAAAACTTTTTTTACAAAATTAAATTATATAAAATTATGAGGCTTATGTATACTTTTTGCTTATTTTAATTTTTGAAGTTATATGATTCTTGAAACTATTGAATGTGAAATTTAAATAGGCATTTTATGTTATATCATTAAATTTACTAAAACTATTTTTCAGTCATTAGGTTTTAACTCTAATAAGAAGATACATACTTTTTTTCTGTTTATTTACAAATATTTTTCCGATGTATTTTGGATGTTCCTTCTCTTAAAAAAAAAGAAAATACCATTTTGTTTTCGTTTGCATAAGAAAGACTGTGAAACATTTTTCTTTTTTAAATTTAATAAGCCACAATAAAGAAGGAACGCTACAATGCTACACGCTACATTAAAGACGTCTCCAGAGTAACTGAATGGCTGTTCATATAGAAATCGCAGGTATTCGTTTCATACAACAACGCCCATTGCGATCGCGAATTCTAAATCGGTGATACGACCAATAATTACGAAATCTATTCTTGTTGATTTTACGTGCTTGTGCTCACCTGACATAATGAAACTTGCGCGAATTATAATTAAATATTAAAGTATATGTAATTTACTTTGCTAAATGAATAGAGCTATAAGATAAAAAATATCACTGTTGTTATTTTCAAGATATTTGAAAACTGAATCGTTTATATCAAAATTTAAAACAATGGCTAACTTTAAACCAACCAGAAAATTCCATTTCGATTTTCGCTGATACCGCTAGAACGGTTTGTTGCAGATTGTTTTAATGTCGACAGAAACCTCCCTCGTGCATTGAACTATCTGTATGCCAAGTTTCATAGCTTTCTGTCGGATTGTTTAGGAATCTATAAAGGACAAACAGACACGCATTCATTTTTATATATACAGATTTTGGATAGAACTTTTATTTTTATTTTACATTTTTTTGCTTTATAAGTTCCATTTTCGTTTCATTTTTTTCGGTGCTCCTCACACTATCGTATTGATATGTTTTCTTTGGCTATATTAGTACAATATTAGAAAGCATTTTTTTTTTTTGGATGTAATCATGTGAGCTGATGAAGTCCTATGTCTTTTCCTTCTTTTATTTTCTATTTTTTTAAATGTTAATTGTTCTTTTTTAAAAACATTTTCAAATTATTTTTTTCTTCCCCTTCAAAAATCTTTAGATATTTTCCTTGTTTACTCTACATTTTTAACTTTATATATATATATATATATTATATATATACAGTCACTGGGCGAATTATTAGACGCACAATAAGAATTTATGCAAAATCTTAATTATCAGGTGATACTATATAGCTGCATTATTTTTCCGTTACCACTTGTTTACGTTCATGTATCAATTGGTTAACATTGTAATGCAATACATTAAAAATTAATACAAATAGGAAGTACATAAAAAATCTCATCAATAAACCCCGATTACTTGTATGTTTAAATATAAAAGTATTGCATATAAACTCATGCAAAACATGTAATTATAAAAAAAATATAGTGCATCTGATAACTTGGTCTAATTATTACAATATGCTTCTATAATACCTG
The DNA here is from genome assembly GCA_949128135.1 of Parasteatoda lunata. Classification (NCBI taxonomy): domain Eukaryota; kingdom Metazoa; phylum Arthropoda; class Arachnida; order Araneae; family Theridiidae; genus Parasteatoda; species Parasteatoda lunata. Next base: position 38,612,177 of record OX421975.1, on the reverse strand, counting down.
ATATAATAAATATTCTATAATTACATAATATATCGTTTAATTTATCTAATCGTCGAATTTATGTTATATATTGTCTAATTTCTGCAAGTGATGCGCGAATGCACGCAAGTACAAATCGGTTTATAGTATCGCCTGATAATTAGGATTTTACGTAGAATCTTATAGTGCGTCTAATAATTTGGACAGGAACTGTATATATATATATATATATATATATATATATATATATAAATGATTCTAATGGAAATAAGAAAAGTAGAAACAAAATATTTCACCCTTTGATTCCACCTACTACTTCAAAGAGCATCTTAATGAAATAAAAATATTGCAAAAGTAGCTGAAAGTAATAATCTTGATATTAGCGAACGTGATTTCTTCCGGTTGACTGAAAGACCGAATTTCCTTTATTGAAGATTTCTTCCTTTTTTTTCTAAAGATCCAATTTGGAAAACGAGAATTTTCCTAAGAAAAAAGAAGACCATTGTTATCCATTTTGGTCATTAACAGTCCATTATTGTCAGATGCTGTTTGATGGAGTCAATCGTTTGGAAAAGGCCGCTTTTACCCTTCCCACCGCAATCCTCTTTTTTGGAAAACCGAAGTTTCCCTTTTGCAATTTATAATTTTGTTTGTTCAAAAGAAATCGGTGTATTTTTTTAACATTCAATGAAAAGCTATTGTTGTATAATGTGATGTTCCTCTTCAATAAAATCATAATAGAATAATGTTAATATTTTTTTTCTCTATTCCATTCTCTAGGAAATTAATTATTTGTGCATTAAGTAATTAAGAATATTTTTCATTTTAGTTATTAATATTTCAGTATAGTCAATTTCATTACAAAGCATCGAATACAAACTTGTTAATTTTGTTGCATTGCGTATAAAAAAATTTCTTCTTTTTAAATTAAAATTTCTTATATTGCAAGGGCATCAACTGATATTGTTGCTTTATTTATTGTTTTATCACTTACCAATGCTAGTAGGGAAAAATCATATCTTTATCTGGTTACCTAATAATTATAAATATTTTATTTAGTTTGCCAGCGAAACTGAATTTAACATGCGATTTATTCTTAACGTAATTAAATGGATTTGAATTATTTAAATGGATCTAACAATAATGACAATTCATGTACCTAACTAATGAAAAATTTTGATTTTCTATATTTTTTTAGCAGATAACAGCAAATATTTTTTTTAAATAAGATATAATTTGCTTTTTATTTATTTTCCTATGTAAAAATTCGAAATCAAAATTACTATAGGGTTGTTCAGAAAGTAACTCCATGATCTCTGCGTTTAACATTGTTGTAAACTATACTTTTCTCGTCCCCAGTGATGATGCATTTTTTAAATTGAACATTTTCTTGGCATTTGATAAGCAAATTGAACATGGCAATGCGATGGAACAAATTTCTATACGTAAAAGAATATATGTAATCCGTAAGACGAAAAATGAGATTTAACCCAGACGTTTCAACTGATCATGAAAGCTTGAATTTGATAATTTTAATGTCTCAGTGATTTTACTAATTCTCATTCACCGGTTTGCGTGAATCAATGCCCTCCTTTTGCCTCTATCAATTTCAACTGGCCTTTCAATACAGGGAACAACAACAAATTTGTCGGATAAAAAAATTGCAAATCAGTTCTGCACTTGAGTATTGTCAAAACACTATACACAGGGGAGAATTTTTGTTGTTGTTGCTCGAACAGCATTTTCGTGTTTTAGATAGTAAGAAAGTAAAATATACTGAAAATTCTGCTTTGCACTTCCTATAATTAAAAGGATACCAATCAAGAACTACTGCACAAAATCAATCGAACTTTTTCTCTAGCAAGCCCTGTCATATCAGCTTTTAAAATATATAATAATTACGTTGATTAATGTGACGTTGGCTGCAAAAAAACTATAATTAAATCCCTTGTTAGGAAAAAAACTGAAATTAATTTTCAAGCAAACAAATACTTTTTGTTGTGTAGTTTGCAGTTAGTTTGTTAGTTTGCAGTAGAAGTATTTTAATTTACATGCACAATGAACTATTGGCGACTGTCTGAAAAAGATTCCTGAGGATAATTCGAAGACATGACATCCCTATTTGGAACATTCCACGGAGGGGATGGCTGATGTCCTATTTAAGTAGCTCAATGACCTACCTGCTCGCGAAGTTGAGTACTTCATAGTAAAACAGTTTCGCTAGGACAGATAACAAATACCCACAGTCCCTTCGAATACTTATCAAAGTAGTACGATAAGACTTAATGATAAGTCCACTGTTTGACCTGCGCAAATTTAAAATTAATAAATTAACATCAAAATGTATTCAATCTGATATTTCTCAGTTTCATTTTCTCACTATAAATTAAATTGAGCAAAAGTAATTATGTCTAAATATAGATTATAAATTTTTAGTCTGTACATGTATGCTTTCTATTAATAAATTCGTCAGGGAAGCTTCTAAATCTCCATTATATTAATCAAATCACCATTTCCTTTTCTCATTTTTGTAACTGTTCTTTAACTGTTCTGTTCGTGTTAAAGAACTGTTTGTAACTGTTCTTTAACACGCAGGTATTAAGAACACTGATTGATTTAATTCAACAAATTTGCTTTTACCATCAATAAACTTCTATTGTCACGCATCGAATCCATTACACGATTCCCTTTTTTTTTAGATATTTTAAACCCCCTAAGGAAAATGTAAGAATTAACTGAACTCAAAAATGGAACTTTGTAATATATAATGTATTGTACGTTAGAGATATTCAAAGATGTTCTGCTAGACACATTATTTTCTCTTTTTAAAAGGAAAGGTGAAACAGATAACGAACTAAAGTTTCAACGAATTTCGTAATTGACTTATAAACCTGAAAATTTAATAAAAGACATTCTTTTCAGCTTTTACGTTTTATTGAAATAATTTAAATAACCCAATTTCCCATAGGAAGATGGCAAAATATTTAATCCCTCAAAAAAGTCATTTTCTTCATCTAACCCATTAGGTTAGGTAAAAGTGGTGATTGTGAAGGATAAAAATATAAATCAAGAAGGGATTATTTTCAAAATTGCTGAGAAAGATTTCCGTTTAGTTACTATAAGAAAAGTGGAACGATAATTCTAAAAATACAAAAACCTATTTAGTATAAGGAAACGAATAACCATTAGTTTTGCAAATTGAGGAGGATGATACATAAAATCGCATACGAGGATATGACTTTTACTTCATAATAATCCCTGAAACACTAATACCAAGATATAAAGGTTTATTGACGGATTGTATAAGACTTCCTTTAATTTCACAGCTCACATCACCATTTTGGATTTAAACTAGTTTATAGGTTTCCCATCATTAATTGGAGCCTAAAGTGATATTCAAATAGCACCAGTAAAAGTAAAATCCGGTAATGAAAGGTGGGAAGACGGTAATGAACATGGACATCCAAGCCAAAAACATATGTTTACATTCCACACTTTTACTTTATCAAACTGTTAAAAAGAGAACTTCTCCACTATTTCCAGCCACCAACTCTGCGCTGGTTGAATAATGTCTGTGACTAAGCTTATCTAATATTGGTAAATAAACTTTAAATCTCATATTTTTCAATATTACGGGTCAACATTAGGAATAGAGAAAAATATATTATGTTAGGTTTACATTAAGGTTCACGATAATAAAAGTTATAAAAATGGCCGGCTTTGGATTTGGGTTAGTATTATGATTGTAACTAATGCTGTTGTAAAAATTAATATTTTTTTTATGATAGATGTTATTAACTGTAGCACATGTTTCGGCAACTTATTTAAATATAAAAACTGGATTTGTGTATCCAATGTTATATTAAATTCAATGGAGATGTAAAATTCTGAAGTAAACCTTAAATTCCAATCAAACTCATTGCAGTGCCTCTATGAGCACCAATGCAGACAAATTCACAAGGATGTACACAGGTCTTATGGGCCCTAAGACGAAAATTATTGCAGGTGACATCCACAAAACACAGAAATGAATTTTCCTATTTGGTAGAGCTTTTTAAGATGCTTTATCTAGAATTGTAGTTTTTATAGACATATAATGAAACTTTCTGCAATTTTCTCTAAAAAAAATATTTTAAAGTTACTTAAAAAATCACCAGGCCCTCAGCAGTTCCGGTGAATGGGACATTTGTCCCTTTCTATCCCCATTTGATTACGGCCTTGAAAATTCAGAAGCTTTCCCTCCCTTTAATTTTTTTTTTTTACTAGTAGGGGAGAGTTGGGTCAATTGTAAAATTTTTCACTTAATTATTTTTAACTAAAAAAAAATCCAATATATTATTAGTATCAATTTACAGACAAGTAAAGTAGACTATCCTCTACTAGAAAAAAATAAATACCTTATTTTAAATGTTATTATATTAGTTATTAACAATTTTTGACAGTCGTGCACTTGTTACAATTGTCCCCACTTACGGGGTCAATTGTAACAGTTCATAAATTCAACTAGAACATAGTTAATTATACATATTATCATGATTGTGACATATTTTTTTATTGATAAAAATAGTAGTGATATTTTAGGAGTAAAAATAATAATGAGCAGAGACCTAAAGGGTTAAACTTTTAACTTTAAGGGGTTAAAAATTTTAATTTATGCTGTGAAAGGTGACAAATAAAATAATGCACATGCAACATAATATAAATGAAATCTAGAACCCGACACTCGAAATTTTTACTCTGTTACAATCGTACCCTGTTACAATTGACCTCACTCTCCCCTACTGTTATAGGCAATCTAATTTGAAAAAAAAAAATCCTGTAAAAATTCGCAGTTAGAAGTGATCAGGGCTCACACACTCATTGTATTTTTTTTTATTAGTTTTTGTTTTTTGTTTCATGAGATATTTTAACAGATCTTAGATACTTTCATATTGCTGATTTTGAATTTGTTATACGCTTCTCTCTACAACAAAAGATTTTAGTGACATTTTTAGTCTATTTTTACACTATTCAAAACTTTATATATAATACGGAGTAGCTAAAATGTTGCAACAAACTTTAAGGAGAGTTCAGAATCTACATCTGGATTAAAACTGCATAGCAACATGTGTTCGGAAAAGTCGCCGTACGTTGCTAGGGTAGTTTCTCCGCTGTGACCTGTTCAAAAGCACACGAAGAAACTATTCCTTATAGGGGAAGTCATCTGATGACTTTTCGGGACATGAGTTGCTATGGAGTTTTAATCCAGATGTTGATTGAAACTGCATAGCAACATGTGTTCGGAAAAGTCGCCGTACGTTGCTAGGGTAGTTTCTCCGCTGTGACCTGTTCAAAAGCACACGAAGAAACTATTCCTTATAGGGGAAGACATATGATGACTTTTCGGGACATGAGTTGCTATGCAGTTTTAATCCTAATGATGATCCTTAATTCTCTTAGAAGTTTGTCGCAACATTTACGTGACACTCTATTATAAACTAGCCGCTTAAGGCGGCCAGCTGTCCGCCACGCTAAAGGTTTTCAGAAATAAAGTTTTTTAAAACATAGCAGGAAATCTGAAGATTAGTGGACAATTAAAGTGTTCCTGTCCTGCAATTTTGTCTTCATATCCAGTTCTGCTGCAGATGTGTTATAGCTTTTGAGGATGTTTGAAGATGTAACTTTGCTTTGGTAACCTAAGGCCTATGGTAACCTAACCTATAATATAACTATCAGGTGGAGACTTGTTTTTTTATTTTTTTATTTATTTATTTATTTTTTTAAAGTCCCTCAAAAATTGTAAAAGCATACAAAAGTTGCTTTCGAAATCATCATTGGCCAATAGTTGAAAACTAAAACGCAGTTAATAACATATTTAAGAAACAGCAATAAAATAAAACTTGTTTCAGTCAGCATACAGATAGTATTTTTTTATGGTATCAACTTCTATTTCTATATAATTTTTTATGGTATCAATTTCTAGTTCTATATCGCTACAAAAATTATCGTCTTCGCTTAAGAAAAAAAAAATAGAGCGTGGAAAGAAGAAGAAAAACTTATTATAACAATTATGAACAGCGACAAATATATCAAAGCGAAGCGTTCTATTTACGTATCGAATATGTTGCCACATTTTTAATACAAAAGTTAAACTTTTCTCCACTTTGATAAATGTAAACTAATGCGAACCTTACAATTAAATTATTAATTCCTTCGCATATTATTGGTTTAAGTTATCGAAAATTAATATTTCAATTGTAAGGCTCGCATTAGCAAACATTTATAAGAGTGGAGAAAAGTATACGCATTTTTTAATAGTTTTTTGAATATGGCTCTTTGAAGACGATAAAGCATAGATTTTCTTACAAAATGACTGATAACTAAGAAACTAATCCAAATTTTTGAAAAAGAAAAAAAATACTTCTTCATTATGTCAAAACACAATTATGTGTCGAGTTTCGTGCCTGGGTGAGGCTTCTGGGGCGATATATTGTGATTACAGACAGACAGACAAACAGACACACAGCCGCGTTTATTATTATGTATAGATAACGTAAAATAATAAATAAAACTTATGCATTAGAATAAAAAAAAACGCTTTATTTTAAAATAAATATCTAGCTAAGATTTGTATAAATGCAACAAATATTTTTTCCCAATATTATCCCTGACAATAGGCTGTTAGATAATGACCTATGAGAAGGAAATAACCTATCCTTCTCATTGTTCAAAAATAATGGGATTTAAACACAAATTCTATCTAGCGGGCCAAAAAATTTTTTTAAGCAATCTGAATTTAAATGTTACTCACGCATATAAAATATGTCACAACGACCTTTATATATTTTCTGGATAAAACAAGTGAAAAGAAAATTTGATGAAACTTTTACAGAAAATTTTTTCTAAGATTGCATTTAAAAAATAATTACTATTTACTTTAAATATTGATAATAAACTTACTTCGAAAATTTAACCTATACACCAAGAAAACAATTTTGGTTAAATTACCTTAATATATGGTTATAACATTTCAGGTAATAAAAAAAATAATGAAAAATAATAAAAAACTCGAATTTTTGTAATGAAATCTAAAATATACGGTTTTTAAACTATTCTTTGGTAATTTTTCTGCTCATATGTGGGACAGTTTACCAGACTTGTTATTACACATTTAATAATAGTATAAAAAATAATAATAAAATGTAATTTTAACCGAATAAATGGTTTTTAAGCTATGCTCTAATTTATCATGATAAAATAACCATATTTAAAGAAATTTTATCACATATTATAGAAACATTTTTTATTGTTATTTTTACCAACATCATTGCCAAAGCTCTTTGGCAGAAATTACTGAGCTTTTTGGTGTTTCTATAAAGCAAAAACATGGTAAAATTTACTATATTCAATTAGATTTTGACCATGCATTTTTTCAGTGTACCTTTACTATATGCCAAAAATATTTATTTCAAAGAGAAAAATAATTATAATCGTTTATAAGTAGTTTATATGCAAAAGCACCTAAGCACTTTTTACTAAAATGATAGTAGGAGGAAAATGAACATTGCATCCCATTTTTAGGGTTGAAAACCTTTATTACTATAGTGGTATGGGAGGGGCGCTTCACCCCACTTCCTCAGTATGGATGAGAGTTCAACCCCACAGATAATTTCTTAGGAGTTGTAGGAATGACGTAGCATGTTTGGGATTAAGCAAATGCTTCTGAAAAGTTTTGGGTATTTTTTCTTCACCACTATGGGTATATATAAAAAAATTGAAGCAAACTTTTTAATCTCAAACATGTTTCAAATGAATTCCACAACCCAAATAATAATTAAATAAAACAGCAAAGTGTCTTTTATTATGATAACCATATATATGCTCTTAATGTCGCATGTCTTAGACTAAACAAATGCTTCTTACAAAAATATTAGTACTTATTTCTTCACAACTATGGGTAATTAAAGAAAAAATGATGCTTACTTTCTAATCTGAAACTGGTTTCAAAGGAATTTCTCATTGGGAAAATTTGCAAAGTGTCTTTTTTTATTTTTATATGTATTTTCTGAACGTAGGTAGCATTTCTTACACAAAAAATTGCATTTTAAAAATTTTGAGATTTTTGACATATACGGTATTTGTGAAAAAATTTACAATAATTTTTTCATCTTAATTAAGTTTCGAATGAGTTCCACATTGCAAAAATTTTAAAATATTCGCAAGTTGAAAATCTTTTCGTCAATTATTCATTGAAGTTAACAAATCCTTCTTAAAACATTTGATTACTTATTTATTTACAAATATGGGTATTTTTGGAAAAATTGACCATCGTTACGTAATTTGAAACAAGTTTCAAATGATTTCCTCATTGCAAAAAATTATAAAATATTCCTAATATATGTATATATAAATATTTTCCAATGCCCATCTGTGTTAACATCCGTCAATTCAGGCATATACAGGGTGATTTTGTTGGCCTCTCTTTCAGGGGCACCATATTAGATGGGCCAACGTCGCTCAAATAGTGAGGACCGATACTTCGGAGAAGGAAAGAACATCCATGCCTTGTCTGGGATTCGAACCCAGAACCTTTCTGATGCAAGGACTGATCCCTGCCCCCTACATAGACCGGTGGGCTATTCCTAATATATCCTTCATTATGTTAACTATAGTAATGCTTTTATCGTAGCATGATTTGGACTAAGCAGATGCTTCTTAAAATTTTGAGTATTTATTTCTTCACATCTATGTGTATTTTCGAAAACATTGACGCTTATTATGTAATCTGCAACAATTTTCAAATGAATTCTTGATTTCCAAAATTTGTAAAAAATTCTCAAATTGTCCTCCAATAAGTTTACCATGAATATGCTCTTAACGTAATATTGTTTGGAGTGAGCAAATCACCCATGGCATAGTGTCATGATCGAAACCATGTAATGTTTAAAAAATACCCATAGAATTGAAGAAATAAATACCCGAAATTTTAAAGAAACATTTGGTTAGTCAGAACCACGCTATGTAAATTGCATAAACATTGTTAAAAAATGGAGGACATTTTGCAAATTTTTTACAATTATTTGCGATGAGGAAAGATACTTTTTTCTGATTAAAAAGTGAGGCTAAATTTTTTCGAAAATACCCATTTATGCGAATATATTTCCATTTTTTTAAGTTGAACTTTTCAGTTAAAACAATGCTACGATAAGAATATGTATGTAATTAACATAATGGAGGAGATTTTTCGAAGTGTTAGTTACTTTTTCCTATGAGAAATTCATTTGAAACTTGTCTCAGATTTGGAAGTAAGTGTCAATTTTTTTTAATACAAAAAAAAAATTTAAGAATCATTTGTTAAGTCTAAACCATGCCACGTTAAGAGCATATATATATATATATATATATATATATATATATATATATATATATATATATATATATATATATATATGATTAGCATAATGGTGGACACTTTTTGAATTTTTCATATTTTTTTTTCCATGAGCCTTCCATTTGAAACTTGCTTCAAATTTCAAAGTAAGACTCACTTCTTTTCATAAATTTCAATAAGTTTCAAGAAATAAATACTTAAAAATTTTTAAGAAATTATTATTAATATTTAGAAATATTAGAAATTATTATTTATAACTATTTTTAACTCGCCGTGTGAGCATATTTATCAATAACATAGTGGAGGACCATGTTACATAAAGAGCCATGCTACATCATCCCTACTACGAGCGTATCAATGGGGTTGAACTCTCATTCATACAGAGAAAGTGGAGTATGGCGCGCATCCCATAGCTCTATAGTAAGAGAAATCATAAACGCTAAAGTGAGTTGTAGCACTAGTTTTTCCTTTACTAGTGCTCTATTTATTATACAAAATTAAAGGTACTTAAAATGTACTTAGGGTGAACTTATCTTCGTAAGCTGGTACCATCGCGTAGTTTAAAGCAACAAAACGCTTGTCTAACAACAAGAAATAAATTGAGATGTAACTTTTCCTCTTTTCATGATATAAGATAAAGAAATAAAATATTTAAATTATACATTATTAAAGAAAAGGAATTAAATCAAACTTATACCTTTAGAATATATCTAAAATAATTATTTTATCAAAAAAAAAATTATGTAGAATTATTTATAAGTGGTCTGTATGAATCAGTACATTTATCAAATGCATTTGTAATTAAATGCCTTATTTATCATACAAAACTAAACATACTAGTACTGGGTACTTAAACGTACTTAAGGTGAATTTATCTACGTAAGCTGGTACCATCGTATCATTTAATCGTAAACACCTGTCTGACAACTAGTAATAAATTGAGATATAACGTTTCTTCTTGTCATGATTGAAGACAAGGCAATGTATTAAAATCATATAATTACAATATGCATAAAATATTTATGGTAAAGAATTTTTTTTTAATAATTTTTAAGCGGTCTGTATAAGTGAAACTATTATTATCAATTTTGCTTGTATGCTTTATTTTTTTATCATACAAAACTAAAGGTACTTAAAATGTATTTTATGTGAATTTATCTACTTAAGCTGGTACCATGGTATATTTTAAAGTGATAAATACCTGGTCTAACAACGAGTAATAAATTGAGATATAACATTTCACCTTTACATTATTAGAAATACGTAAATAAATTAAACCCATACCTTTACAATATGCATAAAATATTTATGTTAAGCAAAAAATAATTAGAATCATTTATAAGAGGTCTGTATGAACCAATACAGTTATGAAATGCCATTTTACTTAAATGCTTTATTTATCATACAAAACTAAAGGTACTTAAAATGTATTTTGGGTGAATTTATCTTCGTAAGCTGGTACCATCGTATAATTTAAAGTGATAAACGCTTGTCTAACAGCAGGAAATAAATTGAGATATAACTTTTCACCCTTTCACGATTAAAGCTGAGGAAAGAAAATATTTCAAACAATATCTCTGGCCTTTTCAAGAATATGTTTTTTAAATTTTTTTTTATTTCTTTACAGTGAGCTCTCCCTAACGCCTTTTAGGAAAGATTAATAGTGCAGCTGAGACCATGTTGTCCATCAAAATATTGGACGAAAATGTTTTATTATGCGGCACCTCACGCGCACGCACTGACTTCCGAACATTATGCTCAACCCCCTCCCATGGTGGAAATCATCTAAATGAGCTTAATGTTGTAATGGCATCAAAACTCGTGTTATGATGTCAAAAGAAAAAGAGCCAATGACAGGATTTGACTCGCGAATAAGAAAACGTAAATTGACCGTCTTTTATCTCGCTAAATAGCTGTTGAAACGGGCCAAATTGTTGGTAAATGATGGAAATGAATTTATGGGGAGAGATGTTATATTTTATTATGATTGCCACCCATACATTAAATAAACGTTACATCTCTTGCATTTTCATTAATGTTGAGTAATTATTTAACCCGACTTCATTGGCGGAGAATACGTAGTTTTGTAATGTAATTAATGTAAATGTTCGATAGCATGCACGTACGTGTTCTAGTATGTTTGGTTATTTTGAAGATTCTGTGGTTATTTTTTACAGGTACAACTGAAAAAAGCTTAAAAAAATTTATGTGATGATTAGCGTCAATTTGTTAATTAAGGTAAATATTTACAATGGAAAAAAGATAGAAACATCACTCTGCCATGCCATGGTCATGACTCTAAACTCGTGAACTCGTTTAAGTAAACACTATTGTTAGGCAAAAAAGATATATTAAATACGTGTCTTTAAAAAAGATTTAAAGCTTCCAAAGCCTTTTTTTTTAGACAATTTATTCCCATATTTCTCAATATGTAATTAAAATAGGACATCAAAATCTTTTCACTGTAAAAACTTCCAGATCAAATTATAGTCAGGGTTTCAATACCTTTTACCATAAAATCCATTTTTATTGGAACATTTGAAGGAACAAAAATCTGATATATCGTGATTTTTGCAGTAATAATTACCGTAAAATCTCTAACTGATACTGTAAAACTGTGGTTCAATATTTTAAGGTAAAAATTAATTTTGCGGATCATGCACTCTAAGCGATGGTACTTTATACCTTAATTTGATCCGTATATCTTTACAGTGTACAGTAAAATACATTATAGGCTACATTATTTTATACAATTTACCTTAAAAGTTTCCTGATTTCCTTACAGCGAAATATAATCGTTGTAAAAAACAAATGTAGAAACACAAATGAAAAAAGGTAAATATAAAGATGTTTTATCGAAACAAACTTACAGAAGTACCAAAAGCAAGTCAATAGAAAAAATCAGAAGTTTAAATTTTTATTATGACAAAATATTCAATAAATAAATAAATCAAATATGTTTAGAAAACGCAGTTCATAAAAACGAAATGAAGTGAAATTTAACAAATATCTCTTTCGAAACACCCTAACAAAGAAGAAAAAGTTAGTCGTAAACTAATTCTTCATAGCTGTGATATATGTAATATGTCTGGGAATCATAATGCTATTGGTTTATCTAAAGAAGAAGCTTCTTTAGCTTTAAAAGAAGAAGCTTTAAAGAAGAACACTTCTTTGTTTTTAAACGATGCATTTTTTTCTCTTGTCACTATCTTTTTTGAAAATTTTGAAGGAAAAATTCAAACCAATCCAAACAAATCAAATCCCACTTAAAATACCTCTTGGTTTTCAATGCAAACTAGGGCATTTACACAATCTAAAATTCCACAAGCATCTACACGATCTCGAATATTTTTTTTATGCCAGATAATTCAATTAAAGAAATTTAAATTTTCTTTAAAATCTTATTATTTAAATTCTTTTTTGTTGCTAACAGCGGACTCGGATAAAGTAATCTTGAAACATTTGCTTTTAAAACAATAAAGCTAGCAAAAAAAAAAACATTAATAAGTATACACGATTGAGAGTTTATTTAATTTTGCAGTGAATACAGTTCTCAAACTTTTATTAGATATAAACAATGTTAAGCCAGTTGAGTTACAAACCTATCTACACAGTATTTGTATAATTTCATAATTAAAAGTTTATTAGTATAAAATCAATTTAGATACATATTATAGAAAGTAAAGTGATCTACTCTTCTAATATACTATTTAGAGTGGTAAACCAGTTGATCATATTATAAAATCATATTATACTTTTTGTAAATTTTTTTACCATTAATCTTATTACATTAATATTAAATAATCATATTTTATAAGTTCTATTATTGATTGTTTTTTCTCATCTTTTTTATTAGAACAAAGTATATCTTGAATAAGAAACTTATAAATCGTAATTTATAAATAAATTTGTCTTCATGTTTTACAAAGCTTGAATGTGAACTCTATTGAATATGAATGTGATATATTATATGAATATGATAAGAAACATTTCATACAACAGTGAATTATTGAATAAGAATTCATAAGAATTATAAACAACGTGTTTATGACAGTTAAAAATCAATTTCCCATTCTTCGCTGTATATCGCGAAATTTTGTGTAAAAAAAAAAGATTTATCAAACATATAATAATACGCATGTTAATGTCAAATTAGCAAAAAAAATTCTAATTCAAAGCTTTAGTTAGTTTGAAATTATTTTTGCTTTAGAAAAAGGGGAAGTATTGTTTGGTTGAAAACATTAAGGATATTGTTAGTTAGTTAATTATGTAAGTGATATATATTTTTTTATATATATCTGTATAAATTTAAAATAAAAAGAAAACATGGGGAAAAAAGTACTTCAGACTTATAAAAATAGATGAAGAAGAATTATTCACATAAAATATTTAAAAAAAAAAATAAGAATTTTATTTTAATAAAAAAAAATATCAGAAAATAAAATAATGAAAAGTTCTAAAAAAAGAGTGCTTAGATAATCATGTGTGGATATAATCGTGAGAGCTGATGGCGATATTATATCTTTTCATTATTTTGTTTCCCTACCTTTAGATTTGTAATTTTTTTTAAGTAGAATTCATAAATACTTTATTTTCTTAATTTTCTTCGCTTTCCCCCTTTTTTTATTACATGTATATATATATATATATATATATATATATATATATATATATATATATATATATTTATATATATTGTCCAGCCTTTTTTCATTCTTTCACTCTGTGAAAAATTATTATATATTTAATAAAAAAGATTAGTGGAAAAAGTGGTGAAGGTAAGTTTTAAAGTATTTATAAGAGAAGTTACTGCTTGCATAACATCACATCGGAACACACCTTAACCATCTTTATGAGGATTTCTCATTAAGTATTAGGTTTTATTATTTCATTTTTAGTTGTGTATGCGACATTGTTTATAACTATACATGTAACGGCTTTTAAGAAAAAAAAGCTTATGTTCTATAATTACCTAATGTGAGCTGCGCTTAAGTTGACGTACGTAAAACAACGTTTCCATTGTATGACACGATTCAGATGTGGAAATTTTAAAATGGGAATAAAATTTTCGAAAAATTTCAAATACTTTTGAAGGTGTAGAAGTGAATATTTTATTAAACAGAGGCCCATACAAAAATCAAGAAGGCCTTGCAAAATCTTTGGAAAAAATAACATTTGGAAAGAATAAAAAATTTTTGACAGTGCTAGAAAGCGAAAATAACTTTCATTACTCCGCTCACCGTATTCTCCAGACTTGAATCGATACAAAACTATTCAGTTGTTTAAGAAGCACTTTCATTTTCTGTTCAAACTAAAACAAAAATTTTCTAAGTTTAGATTGGTTATTCCCTGAATAGTGCTATTTCTTTTACTTATTTGAAGAAATAGATCATCTGAGTAGCATTAAGACTTTTCCCTTCATTATTGTGTAATTGGTATGATTACTGAAAGATGAAGAAAAGTAATGGCTAACCAGGGGCAATAATTTTAATAAAAACCCCCCTTTTTTTTAAAAAAAAAAGCTTCTACATATACAAATAAATTTAAAACTTACTAATGTCACCAATAATGTTAGAAAAATATAGCATCTACCTATATATCTTCTTTTTATATAAAATACTAATGTGTATGCATGTAGATTGCTAACAAACAGTTAAAATTTCTTTTTCGAATTGGTAACAGTGAATGAGTTAATAGAATAGCAATTGAACAAACAGTCGAACAATTGAACAAAAAGTACGTTCAAGACTATCAGAGTATGGTAAAATTTGCTTCGTTTCTGGTTCCATGGGAGCAACAAAAAGACCGGAAACTTTTAAAGAACCTTTTTGGTATTGATATTGGTAAAATTACAAACTAATAAGTCCTCATGAAATGTGATATAAATATCGTAAATTTGGTAATACATGGGTATTTCATCATGATACCTTAGAGCATGGCATAAAAACCATTTTTTTTATATAGATAGATAGATAGATAGATAGATAGATAAGCAAATATGCTTGGTATAAATTGAATTCTAACTCTAAGCAGAAGAATAATATGTCAAATTCAAGATGAAAATAGTATCTACAATAATATATTTAAATAGTTAATTTTTTTTTTTTTGGTATATCAAGCATTCGAATGCAAATAGAAGTAAAAGGACAATAAATTGCCCTAAGACATAATTAAAGCTTAAGTTATTTCTGGCGGTGTTGTTTCATAAAATAATACTTTCTTAAAATATTTTAGATGCTTATAGAACAATTCAGAGATTCTAGATTTTTTTCAAAATAAAAAAATTGACAGCTCGTTACCCGAAAATGAAAAATTTAAGTTTTGTTAACAAGCATACTTTCTTATCGTATGCTAAGTAGGCGACATTTTTTTTCCCTTACAGCTTTCACTTAATAGCAAGAACAGAAGAGTTTTCGAACTCATCGATTTTTTTTTTTAAAACTTTTCAAAATAAAGTCAACTAAAATGTTTTGCGAAGAAAAACAGGCTTATTTGTTTTTGAAAAACATTCTGCAAATTTTCTAAAATAACAAATTATATAATAATGGAAAAAAACTATATTTAAATGACTAAAAAAATTTTTTGTTTAATTTAAATTTAATTCTAACATATGATATAAAATGGTCCAATTATAAAACAGTATTCATTAAACTGTAAAAATTAATTTATTACATTGCATAAATTTATATATGTATTTTTAAGAAGAATCTCGTAGTAGGTGAAAAAAAAATCAAGTTTTCTGCTTAAAGCATAATCTTTAGACAGATTCTATGTCAGGAAGAGAATCACAAAAATTTTAAGCTACAAAACAAGTAGATTAGGGCAAAATATATTTTTTGTATGAACATTTCTTGCCAAATTATTTCAGTTATAAATCGATCAACTCAAAATAATTTTGAATAAATTTATTTATTAACTTTATGTATCATATGTAGCACGATACCTTTAAATCACCCTTTGTTTTTGTTTTCCTTATGATATACAGTCAGCACGCACATTTATATTATAACTACATATACCTTTCAAGCTTTTTTTTAAAATTAAGTTTGCTGGAAAATTCTTCTTCTTCTATACCTTCCAAATTCGTGCTAGTTCGCAATTCTATTACCTCAAACGTTTTATTGCATTCAAAAAGTTTTATATACTTGAAACAAAGATATGATCATAACTAATTCTTCTTCTTCTATACCATCCAAATTCGTGCTAGTTCGCAATTCTATTAACCCAAACGTTTTATTGCATTCAAAAAGTTTTATATACTTGAAACAAAGATATGATCATAACTAATTCTTCTTCTTCTATACCTTCCAAATTCGTGCTAGTTCGCAATTCTATTAACTCAAACGTTTTATTGCATTCAAAAAGTTTTATATACTTGAAACAAAGATATGATCATAACTAATTCTTCTTCTTCTATACCTTCCAAATTCGTGCTAGTTCGCAATTCTATTAACCCAAACGTTTTATTGCATTCAAAAAGTTTTATATACTTGAAACAAAGATATGATCATAACTAACCGTTAATCATAAAATTAAAATAACATTGTATGAAATCAGATATCATATCTTCATTATATTGATATTCTTTCATTTTTATTTGTGCCTTCAAATTTCAAATTCTTTGTAAACATTGCTCTTTGAACAAATCAGTTTTTTGAAGAATTCTCAGGACTCAATTTGCAAAAAAAAGCTTCATTCACTGTATAAAATTCTGTTAAATTTAAGGAGGAAAACTGGCTGGTGGGCCAGTATAAAGCCTTTTGTTTGGTCGAAAAATACTATTACTTACAAATAGACGCCCGTTTTTGAGTAGATTTTAAGAAACAAATTCAGTTATTTTAACAATAAAACTCTGTTTTTTAACAAATACTTCATTGCGTTGCAAGCCGAGCGTAATTTTCGTACTACCAATTGACGCTGAGATTCGAACCCGGGGTATCAAATTAGCAGACTGACGCTCTGTCCCCTGAGATGCTGCAGTCTTAGTGTCTGAGTGTGAAGGAAAATTTTAATCGGATTTTATCTAAAATGTCCTACTAATTGAAATAATATTTAAGTGTAAAAACGCTTAAAATTAAAGTACCCCACACTCATAAAAATGTCTGACAACTTACAAAACTTATATCTACAAAATTATTATATGTTTCTTTAGATAAATTTTACAAAAACTTATATCTAAAGAAACATAATAATCAGACAGCAAATCAATTTGACAACAAAATCGAATCACAGTTTTATTTATTCGATGCGCAAAACGATCAAATAATTGCTGAAAAATAAGATCAATTATATAAAATAATTGTAAACTCTTCCGAAAAAAAGTAGAGTTAGTGCACGCTAAGCCAATTTGCATAGGTAGAAGCTAGATTTTAAAGTGACAATTTTTATTTGTTTATGATTCAGATAAAAAAATAGCAAAACCGTATTTTCAACAAAATAGCTTAAAAACCGTCAACAACCGTCATACAGAAAAGTCTATGAAAAGAAGGGGGATTTTTTTTACTTAGCGCGAATAACGCATAAAGACAGAATTTTGTTTCTTATTTTTCTTAAATTAGTTTTTTTCCTGTGAAAAATATGTTTTTCTTCTGACAAATTTATGACAATTTTTACACTGTATGACCACCCTGTTACTTTTCAGCTGAACATTTAATAAGAAACATAATTTGCCAGTATAAAGTGAGAACAATAAAAATATGTTTCGCTTCTCTCAATTGTTATGTTACGATAAAATGTTACTAATTAAATGGTGAGCTTGTATGTATCCTATAACTTTAGAATGACCTGTCCTAGGCTCTTGAAATTTGAACAACGTGTGTTAGAAGCATATATAACACCAAATATGAAAATCCTTTGAAATATTTTTATTCGTACGTTTGGGAGAAATATATGAATAACTGTTTTTCACACATGATTAGCAGTAAGCATTGTTGCGAATTAAACTGTAGAAAAAAGTAACTCACACAGGGAAAGAAGTACCTTTTCTCATGGTAAGGACATTTATGATAAAAATATATATAATTCTAGTTAATAAAACCAAAATGTTTATTATTTCAACCATTCATTTGGTAATTTTCCCATTAATATGGTAATGATTTACCATAAATTCTGGTTTCCAGAATTATGATTAACTAAAATTACCAAATTTCAACCCATTTACTATTTATCACATATTTTGCAAACCATATTTAATTGGAAAATTTGTCAAAATCATTTCCAGAGCAATTTTTTACCAAATTCCTTCAGTAAAAACTGCCGAGCAATTTGGTACTCCCATACAACTAGAATCCCGGTAAATTTTACCGTATTTTGGAGATTTTTACCATATTTTTCTTCTCAGTGAAGTTTTCTTTAATCAAACATGGACTCCACAGAGAGTTATTGCACGATCTCTAATAATTATTTATTTTTAATTCATTATGACACATAAGAGCAAGTAAAATCAAAACGCATGGCATATGTGGCCAGTATCACTAAATTAATATTTTAAACTTTTCTAAACCACGCATTAAATTTTTGGTAATAGTCACGGTTTTCGATTATATTACAACAAACCTACGTACTGGAAAACACAACATTAGCTGAAATAAAAATATAAACTCAATACTAAAGGGTCAATTTAACAGGAAATTGATTGCAATAAGACTTTAACATTAATAATCAATCTCATCATTTTCAGTACAAATGACGCTGTTTGTAGTTTGTCCCTTTTTTTAAATGAAATCTTGTACATGTTTGTAATACATGTTTGTTCTTAATCTAAGAATGTCAAGTCGTGGAAAGGGCAATGACTAATAATAAATATTTATGTATTTTAAATTTTTAAATCGTTTAGATGCATGCTAAGCAAATAACAATTCATAGGTTATATACCATTTTTCCTATCTGTCACCTAGAATAGGAATTATGCAAGTAAAAATAGCCTTTACAGATATTATTATTCATTTAACTTCTATGCCTTAATTTACGTGTGGAAAACTTGTGATACTAAATACTTTTAAAATGTAACTAGGAAAAATGACTTTTGTGGAGAATTTCCAAATCTCCAGACTCTAGAATATAGAACCTTTAGTTTCGGAAACTCTTATTTTAAAAGAAGAATTTATAGTTAGTATAAAACTAGATGTGAACTAAGATTCTCCTAAAATAAATGAAAAACGGATACTCTTAAACCATAACCATTGCTAACGTTTAACACTTTGCTACTCAAATAATTTTTTTTATAGAGTAGATATTAATATTTTTAAATATAATTTATCGATAAATTAGTACTAAATATCAATGATAGATAAAAATAAATTACAGTTTGTAAGGTGACTTTTTCAGGAAAATAAATAAAAGTGTTTTCTCAATGGCAGTTTAGAACTCTTGGTTTTCTCAGTTTCCAGATGAGTCGTTTTATGGGTCGGTTTTATTGATGTTTCGATGCACTTTTCGCTTGGATATTTCTTTTCATTCCATAAATGGTCCCGACATATTCTTTTGTGTTATTTCCCGAAATTTATTTTCTACTTTTTTCTTTTTTTTTAAGAAATGCATCAAACAAGCTTTTTCCAATGTCAACATTTTTTTCCTTTTTAAAGAATAAATGTGATGTTACATTTTTCATCCTGTTTCAATTTATCAAATTTCATCTGTATTATTAAAATTTATTGTATTTTAAAACAAATAAAAAGAATTGGTGGAAGAGTGTTAATTTTTTTACACTAGAACTTCGAATTTCCGATTTACCTTCAACAACAGTAGGGGACCAATTTGGACCACATAAGTAATTTATGTCATACTAAAGTGTATTATTCTTAAATTGATGAATATTGTAGATAATGTAAATTATAAGAATTTCTAGAGAATATAATAATTTTATATGTATATATATATATATATATATATGTATATTATATATATATATATATATATATATATATATATATATATATATATATATATATATTATATATATATATATATATATATATATATATATATATATATATATATATATCTATAAATATAGATATATTTCAAAGGATTCCTTAGAAGAATTTCAAGCATTTAAGCAAGCAAAGTCACATATGTTGTAATAGTGACAGACCTGCAAATTGTATATCTCAAAATGCAATATAAAAAATTTTCGACTATCTGAACACCAAAAATAGTGGCAACTACGTAATATTAAAGTGGTGTTCCACTAAGCGTGTCACTACATGAAATCCGAGGATAGTTCCTGTTGGAGTGAAGCACCTAGAATGTACTTTTATACTGCTTTACTTCCATTTATTTAGTTTAATTTATTTTACTATTTTGTATTTTTTACTTAATGTCTGGTAATGAGAACTATAATCCAAAATTTCAGGTAAACTGTTGCCATGAACTAAAAAATTTCCAAATAAATAATTTAAATATCGTATATTTTGGTTTTTATCACCATAATTATGTAATTTTTTATTTCTGTTTCTTATAGAAATGCCCTTGCCGTACAAAATGACATATCTGCTCTGAAAATTTTATCAAACATTAATTTTATTGTATAAGGTAATTTTAACAGAACGTTTGTTTTAAAAAAGTTTTTTTCTCCTTGTATAGATAGTGATATGCATGTTGAACGTTTGTAAAAAAGCTAAGGTTTAATTAAGTTTCTATTCAATGTATAATTTGTTGTAAATAGCTTAAATTAGTCTTTCGTAATTTATCACTAAAACTAGGACCTTGAATGCTTAACTATTAGAAATATAGATAGAAATATTTTAATTCTGTACAATAAAAAATAATTGTTTGATGAAAAGCAGTTTTTACTGATCAAAATATTTATCAGAGTTTAACAGAAAATATTCAACTAACAAAGAAAAAAACTAGTTTTTTTTAACAATTGTGCATAGAATACATTAAATTTTCAATTCAGTAAATAGTTCTGCTCTTGGTTTTTATAATTGAAGTTGCTATTTTGAGTGATTAACTTATTATCAAGCATTTTTAATTACTATTTACCACAATATAAATAATGTCTAAAGCTTGCAATTATACATTAATACACGTTTTCCTAGGTTATAAATTTGTCCTTTCATATAAACGTTACCATATCATTGAGGCGTTTCTAAACAACCTTGCAAAATCCTTGATTTCTTAACTTAAACAACATTCTAATTATTGCGTAACGATGTTGGGTATGTTATTATTTTCTAACATTTAAAAATGATCACGCCCAAACAAGCTAAAGGCCAAAACTTTTGGAATTTAGAAGCTGCAGAGGGAGGGAAGAAGATTCACAGTATGATTCCATTAATGGGCACCGCCAAATGAATTTCCAGAAAAGGTTTTAATGAATATCTACCCTTTTACCCTTTCATTTCACCCGGATACGGAAATAACTTAACGTTGGAGAAGAGGAAATGACTTAGTGTTGAAAAGATTGCCGGTTGAAGATGTAATCTGCATTCTACTAAGTAATCATCACTGTTGCTTGATGTTGAGAAATATAAGGTTGCATGTTTGAATCTTCAATTAATTTCTGATGCGTCAGTGTTTGAAATGTTTAACTTTTGATTTCGTTTATGCGGTTCAGCAAAAGTGGATTAAAATTTACAATTGCTATCGTAAATTTGTATTTTATAGAAGATTTTAATTTTATTTAGTTTAAATAAATATACGTGTTTTTTTTGTACTCACATATCAATGAAGTTAGAAAGAAAATAAAACCTTCGATTAATTTCAGAAATGTTGATATTTGAAACGTTTCACGTTTAATGTTGTTCATGCGGTTCAAAAAAAGGTGATTGAAATTTACTATTGTTATTTAAATTTGGCGTTTTGTGAAAAGCATTAGCATTGTTTCTTTTCCTTTAAAAATATTTTTTTTTCATTTTCAATTCAAATAAAACTTTTTTGCGCTTGCATGACAATGAAATAAAAACGAGAATGCAATTTTTTACTAATTCCGGAAATGCCAGCATTTAAAATGTGTGAAAAATAATGTTGCTTTGTCAATTGAGAAAATTTATTTAAATTTTGCTTTTTCTATCAAAAGTTTGTTGGATTACAGTTTTTTTTTTTAAATATTCAAACTTTTTATTGATATGGAAGTACATAGTTTTTCGTACACTTATAACATTAAAGTAAAAGGAATAATTCAAAAATAAAAAATTTTCTTGAAAGTTTTGTGTCCGTGTTTTGTATGGGTGGACTTATCTGACTCTATAACTTCAATGCCTACTCTGCGTCAGGGAAGTAACCTACAATTCATTTAAATATAAACTATAATGAATAACAGCGATAGATTTAGAAAATAAGCAGAAGATAAAATATAAGGCACAAGAAAAACATAAAATGAAAAACATAAGTTATAATATGCAATAAAATAAATTATAAAAATATAGAACGATAAAAATAATAAAATTTGAATGATTAAAGAAATAATAAAATAAAATATCGAGCCTAAAAAGAAAGTCGGGAAGCAAAAATTGTTCCAAAAGATGAAAAGTAATTTTAAAGAAAAAAGCATTAGTAAAAATATGAACCATACATACGAAACAGTAGCATAGAAAGCAATCAATGAATTTTATAGTATAAAACTGAATGATAAAATGAAAAATAAACAATAAACTAAAGAAAATGAAAGCAAACAATAAACTTTAGGGGATAAAAAGCAACAAAACTTTACTCGTCTCTATATTAAACGTCCTACTTATCAATTTTGTTACAAACTTTGTTAAAATTAGATTTTCAATTTGAATCAATTTTATGTGAAAATAATTGGAAAATCACAATGTCAGAAGTATCTATGACTTATTCTGAAGGAAAATTATTTACATTTGCGATTTACTAAAAATAGTCACTCTCCAATTTGAGTTAAGATGTATAGCCATTTGAGAGCTACCTGACGATACAGAAACATTATTATGAGTGAATTTAAGTTTAATTTGTTCCCAATTAAGGAAATATGTGTGTTTATATATTAACCTGTTTCGATCAACCGTCTTCCTCGAGCGATAGTTGATGCGGTGAGATCCAATGTTAAAGAGTTAAATTAGAAGTATATATAGTTTGTTATTTGGGAATAATTATTTTTATACTATAAATTTGGGTAAGAAAGAAAACTGCAATTATTGCAACTGCATTGTAATAAATATCTATTAAATTTCTTAAATGCAGACCGAATTCATATAAGTTTCTAAGGTAAAATTAGACAAATAATATGATATATGATAAGTGATACATAAGTGGTATATGATAAGTGATATATTATAAGTGATAATATGATTAATAGGATATATGATAAGCGATACAATAATATGCTAAGTAGCTAAGTGATAATATGACTTATGCATACCTTAAAAAATTCTAAATGATACCTAGTTATGCTTCGAAAAAACACAACTTGGATGGATATAATCGAATTGGCATAAATATTTCTATGATTTTCGATTGAAAAAAATATATATGCATGTTGCCTTTTTGCAAGCTGAATTTATCACCGTGGATTATTTTCTCTATTAAAAAAACGTATTTTAATAAATGAAAGATAAAAATAAAATTAATAAAATGTTGGAGTAGGACATCGGGGAAAACATCGATGAAAAGTATTAAATTTATAAGTATATCCGTCGTAATTAAAAAATGTATTAGTTATAGTAAGTTTTAAATTTATATGCAGGGAATACCCAACAAATATCAAATGTTTATTAGCTTTCATTTATAAATATAGCTGCAACCATATTTAAAGCAAAAAAACGTGGGTGGTGCAAAACAATGTTTTTGTTTTATTTTTTATTAATGTGAAAATGCATTTAATAAAAGTATAATAGTTTTATATTTAGTTGTTGTAAATCATTTTTAAATGAATAATTAGGAGATGAAAATGTATTTTATTACAATACATTCAACTATGTACATAGTTGAATGTATTGTAATAGTATAACTCTTTTGCAGTGTTTTTTTTTTCTGAACGAAAATATGAAATTGCCTTCTGTGAAACTTATTTTTAGCTGTTTTTTTTAAGCGTAATTTTAATTTTATGGAAGTTGATATTTTTGTATCTTGAATAAAACCTTTACCATTATACAAAAACTTACTTTTAAAATATTTACTTTTAAATACTTACTTTTTAATACTTAAATTAGAAGCAGTTATTTTTGTTTTCACCTCCATCCGAACTTGGAAATTGCTTCCTTCTTTAGATTGATTGTGACGATAATATTTTTCTGTTCCGCCTCTATCTGGGTGAAGTGTTATTTTCCTGATTATTATCGTTAAAAGACTTAAACTTGATGCAGATTTTACACCATTGCAACATTGTGAAAAAATTATGGTTAAAGCTAACAGAATATGGTAAAATTTAGCGTGTTATGTGAATACCACAAAGCTGGGTAATTTTTATCCAAGCGCTTTGGTAAACTTTTACGGTAAAACTACCTATAAAATATGGTTTTATAATATGTGATAAAATTTGACAACTTAATTTTGTTATCTTAGAGAAAGGCATAAAAACGATTTATTCGGTTAAGCTTATTTCTAAGTTTTGTATTTTTTTATGAAGTATTATGTGTAGTTATTATGTGTAGTATTAAGATTTATTACTTTGAAAGCTATAATTGCAGGAAACCGGTATCATATGAACGGAAAAATTATTATATGAATAACTTAAATATCATTCACTGCTAGAACTTTTATTTTAGAATTACGGTAAAATAACCGGCACCAGTCTGTCCTTTACTGTTGTGAAACCTTGTACAACTAGTATAATTAAGAAAACGCGCATGTAAATCTATACTGGTTTTTAACCATTTACAACTAGCACCGTCTCAAAACTGTAAAAAAGTTTGTTTTAGGTTTTCATTACGTAAAAGGCAGTAGAAAAGGTTGTGGTTGAGTTGTGTTTTATAAAATGAACCGTGGTATGTAATTTAATTATTCTTTTTCTGGTAGTTTCATCTATTGTAAGAAATGAGAAATATTAGACTTTTTTGTGTTTAGAAGCTTTATATTGTTGAAATTTAGGCGTGAGTGAGAGTATTGCTTTCTAATAGCCCAGGGTCACAAATAGGGTAGCACAACACTGAAAACTCTTTATGTATTGTATCGAATGGTAGGAGGGAGAATCGTGGTGTCAACGCTGAGCCTCGAACACCCGCTCTGTCAGTCATGGGATTCACAGATTTGCGCTTTCAGTTGTTGCATGTTCCCAGCTGCAGGGAACTACGTGGCTTCATTAGATGGATCTAGTTTGTGTGATAAAATTCTGGCTGTTTTACAGTATTAGGTGAATACAGTTAAGAAACGGTTTATTTCCCAGTTAAAAAAATTTGAATACAATCTTATTTATGGTTAATTGACTGGTTTGTTTGAATATATTAAAATAACAATTAAATCAATTATTATTTAATGAGTTTTTCCGAGAAATTTCTAACCATGTATATTTTGGTTTTATTAACACAATTGTGATGCGTTTTTTTAACCAGAAATTTTATAACTATGCAAAACGGTTTTTTTATCAGAACTTTTTCTCCTCAAATATATTTGTTTTTAATTTTCAACAGCTAACTATTAAAAACTTGGTGAATTTAATTGTGGTTTACTTGATTCATTTTGAAAAATTTTCTTACTATAGGAATAAAAACCGTCAGGAGAAAAACATTTAATTCGAATTTAAAAAAAAAAAAAAAAAACAGTATTTTTTAAGTATTATCGTGTTTTAATAAACAAACATGTTTTGAAACTAATTTTTACAATCTAAATAATTTAGCAAACCATTTTTTTATAGTTTTTTCAAGTCTTTCCATTTTATTGACAAAGAAAGACACGTGATTAAATCGTTTTTTTTTTTTTTTTTTTAGTTACTTACATTGCAAAATGTAGTTTATCTTTTGGGAGCATTACAAATTTTTCCAGAAAACAATTCATATTTTTTTCTTTATTTGCTTTTTTAAAGTATAATAAAAATATTTGTTTTGAAAGCATTATCTGCTAGTAATTTAAATGTTAATTATTTTTTACATTTCGATGAATACGTTTCTGAGATTTGATTTCCTTTGAGAGGAAAACGAAATTGTTTTGTGTTGAGAGAAAAAGAATGCATATTTTATTACAACAAAAAAATGGATTAGGTCCAATTAGTTAAAATGTAATCCGAAGAAAAATAGTTGACAATGCGTTTTAGATGTTCTTTTTTGTTTTAATGAATCTAAAAGGCGCTAGACATAATTCCCTAATTAAAAGAGAAAATGATTAGGTTGTTTTAATATTAATTTAAAATCGCTTATTCAAATAAAGAAACTTTCTCAATAATGTACGATAATTTTTAAAATTTATTTATGAACAAAATTTAATGATATCTCCTCGTATATTATCTGACTGTAATTTACGTGTTCTATAAAAACCTTTTTTGCTCTGTCAAATTAATCATTGTACTTTATCTATGCGATACTTACAAATGCTGCTATTTTATATTTTCATGTCTTATTGTCTAGGCATCAAGAATTTTATATCGGTTATGATAACACCAATAATATTTAGTTAATTAACTAGGTATAAGTTCATTTAATATTCAAGAGTAGTATAATTTGAAAACGTATGTTTCAATAGTACAGCCAAATGTGATTACCCATACCATCCGGGTAATATAGACTAATTTTGCATTTTAAACATTGAACATTGATTTTGCAATACTGTTTTGAATCTATGCAATGCTTACAAATGCTGTTATTTTTTTGTTTTATGTCTTATTGTCTAAACATCAAGTATTTCATATTGGTTATAATACCACTAATTATATTTAATTAATTAACTAGGTATAAGTTTATTTAATATTCAAAGTAGTATAATTTGAAAACGTATGTTTCAACAGTACAGCCAAATGTGATTACCTTTACCATCCGGGTTATATAGACTAATTTTGAATTTCAAACATTGAACATTGATTTTGCAATACTGTTTTGAATACTTTATCTATGCGATGCTTACAAGTGATGCTATTTTATGTTTTTATGTCTTATTGTCTAAACATCAAGAATTTCATATCGGTTATGAAACCATCAATCATATTTAGTTAATTAACTAGGTATAAGGTCATTTAATATTCAAGAGTAGTATAATTTGAAAACGTATGTTTCAGTAGTACAGCCAAATGTGATTACCTATACCATCCTGGTAATATAGACTAATTTTGCATTTTAAACATTGAACATTGATTTTGCAATACTGCTTTGAATCTATACTTACAAATGCTGTTATTTTATGTTTTTATGTCTTATTGTCTAAACATCAAGAACTTCATATCGGTTATGATACCATCAATCATATTTAATTAATTAACTTGCTATAAGTTAATTTAATATTCAAGGGTAGTATAATTTGAAAACGTATGTTTCAATAGTACAGAAACGGGGTTACCTATACCATCCGGGTAATATAGACTAATTTTGCATTTTAAACATTGAACATTGATTTTGCAATACTGCTTTGAATCAATACTTACAAATGCTGTTATTTTATGTTTTTATGTCTTATTGTCTAAACATCAAGAACTTCATATCGGTTATGATACCATCAATCATATTTAATTAATTAACTTGGTATAAGTTAATTTAATATTCAAGGGTAGTATAATTTGAAAACGTATGTTTCAATAGTACAGAAACGGGGTTACCTATACCATCCGGGTAATATAGACTAATTTAGCATTTTAAACATTGAACATTGATTTTGCAATACTGCTTTGAATCAATACTTACAAATGCTGTTATTTTATGTTTTTATGTCTTATTGTCTAAACATCAAGAACTTCATATCGGTTATGATACCATCAATCATATTTAATTAATTAACTTGGTATAAGTTAATTTAATATTCAAGGGTAGTATAATTTGAAAACGTATGTTTCAATAGTACAGAAACGGGGTTACCTATACCATCCGGGTAATATAGACTAATTTTGCATTTTAAACATTGAACATTGATTTTGCAATACTGCTTTGAATCAATACTTACAAATGCTGTTATTTTATGTTTTTATGTCTTATTGTCTAAACATCAAGAACTTCATATCGGTTATGATACCATCAATCATATTTAATTAATTAACTTGGTATAAGTTAATTTAATATTCAAGGGTAGTATAATTTGAAAACGTATGTTTCAATAGTACAGAAACGGGATTACCTATACCATCCGGGTAATATAGACTAATTTTGCATTTTAAACATTGAACATTGATTTTGCAATACTGCTTTGAATCAATACTTACAAATGCTGTTATTTTATGTTTTTATGTCTTATTGTCTAAACATCAAGAACTTCATATCGGTTATGATACCATCAATCATATTTAATTAATTAACTTGGTATAAGTTAATTTAATATTCAAGGGTAGTATAATTTGAAAACGTATGTTTCAATAGTACAGAAACGGGGTTACCTATACCATCCGGGTAATATAGACTAATTTTGCATTTTAAACATTGAACATTGATTTTGCAATACTGCTTTGAATCAATACTTACAAATGCTGTTATTTTATGTTTTTATGTCTTATTGTCTAAACATCAAGAACTTCATATCGGTTATGATACCATCAATCATATTTAATTAATTAACTTGGTATAAGTTAATTTAATATTCAAGGGTAGTATAATTTGAAAACGTATGTTTCAATAGTACAGAAACGGGGTTACCTATACCATCCGGGTAATATAGACTAATTTTGCATTTTAAACATTGAACATTGATTTTGCAATACTGCTTTGAATCAATACTTACAAATGCTGTTATTTTATGTTTTTATGTCTTATTGTCTAAACATCAAGAACTTCATATCGGTTATGATACCATCAATCATATTTAATTAATTAACTTGGTATAAGTTAATTTAATATTCAAGGGTAGTATAATTTGAAAACGTATGTTTCAATAGTACAGAAACGGGGTTACCTATACCATCCGGGTAATATAGACTAATTTTGCATTTTAAACATTGAACATTGATTTTGCAATACTGCTTTGAATCAATACTTACAAATGCTGTTATTTTATGTTTTTATGTCTTATTGTCTAAACATCAAGAACTTCATATCGGTTATGATACCATCAATCATATTTAATTAATTAATTTGGTATAAGTTAATTTAATATTCAAGGGTAGTATAATTTGAAAACGTATGTTTCAATAGTACAGAAACGGGGTTACCTATACCATCCGGGTAATATAGACTAATTTTGCATTTTAAACATTGAACATTGATTTTGCAATACTGCTTTGAATCAATACTTACAAATGCTGTTATTTTATGTTTTTATGTCTTATTGTCTAAACATCAAGAACTTCATATCGGTTATGATACCATCAATCATATTTAATTAATTAACTTGGTATAAGTTAATTTAATATTCAAGGGTAGTATAATTTGAAAACGTATGTTTCAATAGTACAGAAACGGGGTTACCTATACCATCCGGGTAATATAGACTAATTTTGCATTTTAAACATTGAACATTGATTTTGCAATACTGCTTTGAATCAATACTTACAAATGCTGTTATTTTATGTTTTTATGTCTTATTGTCTAAACATCAAGAACTTCATATCGGTTATGATACCATCAATCATATTTAATTAATTAACTTGGTATAAGTTAATTTAATATTCAAGGGTAGTATAATTTGAAAACGTATGTTTCAATAGTACAGAAACGGGGTTACCTATACCATCCGGGTAATATAGACTAATTTTGCATTTTAAACATTGAACATTGATTTTGCAATACTGCTTTGAATCAATACTTACAAATGCTGTTATTTTATGTTTTTATGTCTTATTGTCTAAACATCAAGAACTTCATATCGGTTATGATACCATCAATCATATTTAATTAATTAACTTGGTATAAGTTAATTTAATATTCAAGGGTAGTATAATTTGAAAGCGTATGTTTCAATAGTACAGAAACGGGGTTACCTATACCATCCGGGTAATATAGACTAATTTTGCATTTTAAACATTGAACATTGATTTTGCAATACTGCTTTGAATCAATACTTACAAATGCTGTTATTTTATGTTTTTATGCCTTATTGTCTAAACATCAAGAACTTCATATCGGTTATGATACCATCAATCATATTTAATTAATTAACTTGGTATAAGTTAATTTAATATTCAAGGGTAGTATAATTTGAAAGCGTATGTTTCAATAGTACAGCAACGGGGTTACCTATACCATCCGGGTAATATAGACTAATTTTGCATTTTAAACATTGAACATTGATTTTGCAATACTGCTTTGAATCAATACTTACAAATGCTGTTATTTTATGTTTTTATGTCTTATTGTCTAAACATCAAGAACTTCATATCGGTTATGATACCATCAATCATATTTAATTAATTAACTTGGTATAAGTTAATTTAATATTCAAGGGTAGTATAATTTGAAAACGTATGTTTCAATAGTACAGCAACGGGGTTACCTATACCATCCGGGTAATATAGACTAATTTTGCATTTTAAACATTGAACATTGATTTTGCAATACTGCTTTGAATCAATACTTACAAATGCTGTTATTTTATGTTTTTATGTCTTATTGTCTAAACATCAAGAACTTCATATCGGTTATGATACCATCAATCATATTTAATTAATTAACTTGGTATAAGTTAATTTAATATTCAAGGGTAGTATAATTTGAAAACGTATGTTTCAATAGTACAGCAACGGGGTTACCTATACCATCCGGGTAATATAGACTAATTTTGCATTTTAAACATTGAACATTGATTTTGCAATACTGCTTTGAATCAATACTTACAAATGCTGTTATTTTATGTTTTTATGTCTTATTGTCTAAACATCAAGAACTTCATATCGGTTATGATACCATCAATCATATTTAATTAATTAACTTGGTATAAGTTAATTTAATATTCAAGGGTAGTATAATTTGAAAACGTATGTTTCAATAGTACAGCAACGGGGTTACCTATACCATCCGGGTAATATAGACTAATTTTGCATTTTAAACATTGAACATTGATTTTGCAATACTGCTTTGAATCAATACTTACAAATGCTGTTATTTTATGTTTTTATGTCTTATTGTCTAAACATCAAGAACTTCATATCGGTTATGATACCATCAATCATATTTAATTAATTAACTTGGTATAAGTTAATTTAATATTCAAGGGTAGTATAATTTGAAAACGTATGTTTCAATAGTACAGCAACGGGGTTATCTATACCATCCGGGTAATATAGACTAATTTTGCATTTTAAACATTGAACATTGATTTTGCAATACTGCTTTGAATCAATACTTACAAATGCTGTTATTTTATGTTTTTATGTCTTATTGTCTAAACATCAAGAACTTCATATCGGTTATGATAGCATCAATCATATTTAATTAATTAACTTGGTATAAGTTAATTTAATATTCAAGGGTAGTATAATTTGAAAACGTATGTTTCAATAGTACAGCAACGGGGTTACCTATACCATCCGGGTCATATAGACTAATTTTGCATTTTAAACATTGAACATTGATTTTGCAATACTGCTTTGAATCAATACTTACAAATGCTGTTATTTTATGTTTTTATGTCTTATTGTCTAAACATCAAGAACTTCATATCGGTTATGATACCATCAATCATATTTAATTAATTAACTTGGTATAAGTTAATTTAATATTCAAGGGTAGTATAATTTGAAAACGTATGTTTCAATAGTACAGCAACGGGGTTACCTATACCATCCGGGTAATATAGACTAATCTTGCATTTTAAACATTGAACATTGATTTTGCAATACTGCTTTGAAACAATACTTACAAATGCTGTTATTTTATGTTTTTATGTCTTATTGTCTAAACATCAAGAACTTCATATCGGTTATGATACCATCAATCATATTTAATTAATTAACTTGGTATAAGTTAGTTTAATATTCAAGGGTAGTATAATTTGAAAACGTATGTTTCAATAGTGCAGCAACGGGGTTACCTATACCATCCGGGTCATATAGACTAATTTTGCATTTTATACAATGAGCATTGATTTTTCAATACTGTTTTGAGTTTGAGTGGGAATTTTCATGTCTTAATAATTTAAACTGCCTTTGTTAATAAACATTTAATAAAAAATTTAAAATTTTCTTAAACTTTTTAAGTTTTACAAACTGGAATATATTATTTACACTTCAATATTTGTTTTTTATTCAATTGTTTTTAATTTTTGTATAAATTATTTTTTAAAATTGAACAGTTGCTTTCAAAACGATTTTGGACTTAAATAAAAAAAAAATTCATAATTATGAACTGCAAAGTTAAGTTAAAAAAATGAGAATTAAGATACAAAATGTCGCTTACATCATTGACTTTTGTCCAATTCATACATTTAAAGTAAAGGATAGACATATTTTTAATTTTTTACAAAGTAAATTTTTCTCAAATTTCTAAATTAAATTAAAATTTCTTTTTGGAATCTTTACTGACCTGTATTATTGTATTGAAAGGATTCATTTTGAATTATTTCTTTCTTCGGTTTTAAAATGATTTTGAACTTTCAAAAATTCTGTCGTAATTACTTAATTCTCATTAACTAATTGTAGTTAATTAACTGAAATTTCACACTGAGGTTAATTAACTAAACTGAAGATAATTAATTTCGGAAGATAATTAATTGTGAAAAATAATAACTTGAACTTTATTATTTGAAAACTTTCATTGACTTACATTTACTTCATCGTTTTAAAGTAAAGAAGTTATACGTGTTTTCCAAGAAAATTTTGTGTTTCAAAATTCCAATTCGGAGTTTTTAATCACCTGCATTACAGAGTTTTAAGCGACTTATTACGAAATATTTCAATTTTTAGAAAACAAAATAAAGTATTTTATATTATGTTATAAATCTATCCCCCTTTTTTAAATTTATTCTACATTAAGTAAAAAAAGGTTGCTCAAAAAACAAAAAAACAACAACAACAAAAAAATAAATAAATAAATAAATTACGCTGAAATTTTTTTTCAATGGTACTCAAAGGAGCATTTTAATTGCTTTAAGGGAATTTAAGCATTTTTTTTTTTTTTGTGATTCACCAAAAAAATAATAAATAAATAAATAACATTAATTACTTTAAATAAATATTTTATAATTCACCATAAATTCAAACTCTTTTTAGACGATTTTTAACATTCAGAAAAAAATATTGTGGAGTAAATATAAAAGCAAAAAATGTTTAATGTGTAAACTTTTCTCAATGGAATTTTAAGGAGTCTCGCGCTTCATTGACTTTTCAAGAGAACTTTAACACCATTAATTTCCATTTCTACCATGAAAATAACATTAATTACTCCTTCTCACTAGTCAAGCAGACGCGGCAGAACAACAAATAGCATACATGTTATAATGGCCCAAAACAAAGGGTTCAATCAACTACATAACAAATACAAGATAATTTCGGTCACATTCCTCCATTTATCATTACAAAGACACCCCGTCGTTCTGAAACGACTTGAGCTTCTTTTGCCTGGGTATTCTAGCTTCACCCCATTATTCCCGAACCACCCTTCGCCTGAATACCAAAGCCGTTAAAACACAATGGAGCCAAAGTAATGTTAGAGTCAATGTTATCTCTATTGGTTTTAAAGCCTTCTTCCTCCCTTGCTTTTTTCCAAAATAAAGCTAATTAAAAGGCTTAAGCTCATTTTTCAGTGTCGCGCTCGAAAAATGGCTCACAACGCCATTTTCAAAAAGGTTTTATGCTTGAAAAAAGATTAAATGAATCAAAAAAGAAAAGGGAATTTTAGAAAATAGGAAAAAAAAAGATTCTAAACAATTAATAATTGTTCCCTGATTAATGGTCTGGTTAGAGAGCTTTTTAGAGGGAAGATGTGTGTAAGCATGAAAATAAAAAGAAAAAATAATTCTAGAACATTTAAGCTTTCGTTCTAGATCGTTGCATTGGAAGGGAATGTGTTATCGTAACGTCAGGCTTGAGAAACTTGTTTATTTTAGTTTACTTCATTTTGTTAACATGTTTTTTTTTTTTGTCCTTTTTGCATTGTTTGTTTCATGGCAGAAAGTGGAAGAAATGACAAAATTCTACATTCGCATAATTTAAAAAATAATTATTTTTAGAAAAGTTAACACAATTTGTTTTAGAAATTGGTTGAGTATTCCATTTTTTTTTAAATTCACACATTTGATAACTTTGTAATTATTGTGTACATGAAATATGGGGATCACTTTACAATTTATTTTAATTATTCTACTAAGTTGTTGTCTGTAAGTGATGTTTAGAATTTTTTTTTGCGTCTGTATAAATTATTAAAAATGAAAGGGTAATTTAACATGGACAATATTTTTCGCTCTTCCTATTTATTTGGTAAGTTTTATTATCTAACGCAGTGTATTTTAATCCCGTTAATTTAACTTTGTAATATAGTTTATTATTTTTAATATAGTTTCTTGTCTTTCTGAAATAGAAAATGACATTAGTCTGTTTTGCTTCACATGCTATTTTAACCTCCATGTTTGATTTTTTATTTATATTTTAAGGGAGCAAGTGAAAAGCAGAGAAATAATTATCCATAATTTTAAAGTATGGTGCCCTGAAAGAGAGGCCAACAAATCTGCCCTGTAAATGCCTGAATTGACGGGTGTTAACACAGGTGGGCATTGGAAAAAAAAATTTAAAGTAAAGAGCAGAAGTTCCTTGAAAAAGATGATTTCTTTAAACAGAAAATAAGGTGCGAACTATTTTTCATGCTGTTATAGTTTATAGAATCTTGTAAAGCACTTATCTGGAAGTAATGGTAAGGAACAATCTGATGCAAATATTTAAATTTTTGCGTCAGATGTCAAAATAATATCTTACTTAACAATACAAATTCCCAGCTCATCAAATCTGTGGAATATACGGGAAGTGAAAGATATGCTCTTATAGATTGACTATTTAAGAATATTTCAGATATGATATATCTTATATATGACGCACACTATTTATATATTTCACTGAGGATTATATTGGAAGCTTAAAATTTTGTGGCACAAATTATGGTAAATTATATTTTTGTGCTGGATCACAATTTCACATTTTATCTGTATTGAAACCGGAAAAGATAATTGTTAGGTTCTTCCTCCAAAAAATAAATATAAAAATTTTTTGCACGGAATTGCTTTAATTTTTTAGATCAATATAATATTCAGAAACGGCAAATATTAAAAACGAGTAAAAGTGTGCTCCTAATTTTTATTGGCTCAAGAATTATGAAATCTTCCCGATGCTTTTCAAACCAATAAACTTAGTACCGCTATTTTTATTTCTTTTAAAAATGTAAATAAATAGTGATTATAAAATAATTTAACCGATATATGATTCTCAGGAGAGCATACCGTTTTAAATCATGATATAAAATTTTATACATGGGCATTATAATCTATGAACTCTAAAATCATATCAAAAACGATTACGCAGCTCTCACGTTTACAATTACAGTGATAAAATTTCGAAATTTTAAAATAGTAATTCAAACTTTCTCAAGTCTAAATGTAATCTTTATAGTAAAAC
This sequence comes from Parasteatoda lunata, assembly GCA_949128135.1. Lineage (NCBI taxonomy): Eukaryota > Metazoa > Arthropoda > Arachnida > Araneae > Theridiidae > Parasteatoda > Parasteatoda lunata. The sequence continues at coordinate 38,576,271 of OX421975.1, read as the reverse complement.
ACGTAAAACTAAATTGTAAAGATATTTTTAGAAAAAAATTAATAGTGACTCTAGGCTTTCGTGAAGAATTTTATACCAAAAACTTTTTGAAAAATTTGATATTTCAGTATTTTGTGGACCGATTTCGTTCAAATTTTGTATTTTTCCACGTATAATCGTATTCTTTAAAATGATGTAGATAAATGTAATCTTTATGACTTTTATTTAAAAAAAAAAAATATTTGCTAAAGATTTTTTAGCAATGGGCAAATATTTTTCAACTCGCTTTAAAAATTCTAGAGATATGTTGAAATACTCAAAAAGTGAAATTAACATTAAAGCATTAAAACTTTGGACCGGTCTCCCAAACAAACTATTAGGATAATATTTTTGAATTTGAGGCTACCACCTAAATATTGGGGGAGGGGTTATAAATCAAAATTCGTCAAAAAAAAATTCACGTTTCTTCACAGAAAATAAGTTAAAATATCTGATTTCGTAGCTTAAAATATCGTCTGCACAAATTAATTTGCACAATTGAAGTCATTCCCTTAAAACATTAGGATTGAGTTTTAAAACATTAACACCAATGAATCAAAAGTTATTCAGGTTTTTGCGCACTGTATCGAATTTTATTCCTTTCAATCGAATGGTACTGGCTCATATTTAGGCACAATTATTTTGTTAGCAAACTGCATATGCCTACATTTTATGTAGAAATTTAAGAATTTTAAAGATAAAAAGGAAAGGTATTGCAAAGAGTAGGAAATCACTCATAGATAAGATTGAAAAGACATTCACATAATGAATTTCCTCTAACTTAGGAATCAGCAGCAACAGCATGATAATAACTGACTATCATCCGGACAAATGCACACTAATCACTAAAGTATCAGTAATAAGAATAAACGTAGACTATTTTTTATGAGACGAGACTGTTGCTAGACAACCATGGAAGGAAACTTGGTATCTCAGAGAGAAATCTAAGAATTTTACTAAGCTCTTCAAAGGTGCCTATTAACGGGAAGATTTTTGATAAAGTTTTTGCTAAACATCCTTGCAAGATAAATAAAGCCTTATCTTTAATCTTATTTCCAACTTCGAAATTTTTTTTTTTTTGCTTTTAAAAACATTATATTGCACAGAAATAAATAATTACGAGGATAGCTAATTTCAATTTTGGAATAAGTTTAGGAAAAATAATGGGAAGTTAGAGAATCGCAGTTTAATTTCCTACCTTTGGACGAAGAATTGTCAATCATCTCATAAATTTCTGTTAAGGAGATTTTGAAAAGTGTAATGAATTACGATAATGGTCAGGAACGTATCATTGATTCCGAGAATAAAAAAATTGTACAGCCAAAACCACAGTGAACGAAACTGATTCAATAGTTTTAAAAATGAGAGAAAATGATGCTGATTCATTTTTTAAGATCACTGATGGAAAAAAAATAGAGATATAAATTCTATTGGCAAATGAATTAACACAAACATTAAATTTACTGGTTTGTGATATATGTTTAAGCTCCAGCTTAAACTGATTGACAGTATAACCAACAAATAAAAAAAATATTGTTATTCACCAAACAAATTTAGTGTTCCTTCTTTCCGTACTTTTGGTATACTTTTAAATCTTAACACAAAACAATAAATTAAAATCTCATTCGTGCATAAATCATTGTTAAATAGCAAATATGTTGTTTTACGAGATTTTACTGATCTTGTTGTCAATTATGAAATCAGACATTTAAGTGCTAAAGGATTCCATTGGATGAAGAAATAATTTATATTATGAATTTTCTTATGAATACCTTTTATTAAAATGCTTATAATAGGAAAACATTGTGATTTAAAAAATTCATTACTTAATTGAGATTACAATATTTTTACTTATTTTTTAATACTCAAATATTTATTCGTATCGTCTGAGCCTTTTTTCTCTGTTCAATTATAAAATTTTTTAATCCCTTTCGAAAACACTGCAATGGAGAAAATTAAATGCTTCATATTTACAGTACTTTTATATATTTACACTACGGTATGCATCCATCTTATTTATTATTAATTCTATTTTGTTTTTGTAATAAATTTTACATTATTGCACATATCCAGTGGATTTGTTTTGCAATAATATAATAAATGTAAATTTTGATTTAGTTTATTTGCAAAAGATTGCCAGTTTTTATTGGTTAATTATATCCATGAATTTATTTTATTTCATTTTATTTGTTTAATCAAATTCCTCTTAACTTAATGTAATGTTTTTCTATAGATTATGTTGTGAATTCCAGTGTTAAAATGACAGTACAACTTTTTAATTAACCCACTGACGGTTCAGAAAATGGGCAAAATTAGGAAAGTGTTTCTCCCCAATACACTATTCTCCTATCTAATAACATAGAAAACCCTTCATGAAAAACTTAAAACGAAAATAATTATACAGTTACAGTCTCGGTAATATTGGAATAAAGGGAATAAACGAAAACATGAAGAAATGGAAATTTTTTGATGGATGGAGTCCTTTAAATTTAGTTTCATGAAAGGATTTTCCAACATTCAGAAAGTAGTAAGAACTACTTTTCCACATAGTTTTTGTTGAGCAATAATGCCTATAAAACTCATATCGTTATCCAAACATTTTACTGAGCATTTATTGTTTATAAGGAGTGCACACTAGTTAATACAAAGTTATTCTACAAATAGCTGCTCTTTAAAAAATTCCGAATCAAATTACGGCATAATATATCGGCACTTTGGGTGCATCATCTGAAAAATCCATTTTTAACTTAAAATATTATACCGGGACTTTTTGAGTAATATTTCTTAATTGTAATGATTCAGTAATTTTCGGGTAATAATTTCTGAAAAAATTACTGTAAATAATATTTCTTACAGTATTTTCTGTAACACGTTACGGTAAAAGATTTTACGGTAAAAAGTATTGGCACCCTAAGTACCCGTACTTTTTCCGTAGTTTGATCTAGAATTTGTACAGTGTAATCAACAGATGAAATAATCCTTTTCTTCGGGATAGTTTAACATTCAAAGCATTGCGATTTTCAATTACTCAAGAAAAATTACAAATGGAAAAAAAAAATCTGTCTTTACATAATATTTATATAAGTACATACATATGCATAATTTTTTTCTTTATTAGTAATTAAAAAAGTATAATGTTTTCTTCAGTTTTCAATAAAATTAATAAATTGTATTAAAAAAACGTTAAATTTTGTATGTAAACTATCAATTGTGAAACAGAATTAAAATCAAGTCAAAGTTTCTCACAATATTTATTCCAGCACATTCTTACAATTCTTGCAGCAGTAGAAGAAAAACACAATATCGAATGACATTATTCTTCAAAACTTTGCTTTCTTACAATATTTGAAAGTAACAGCAACAGTTTTAAAGGTATCAGAGCAAAATAGTAAGGTTGATAAGAAAATATAATATATCCAATAAAGATAATAATAGAAGATTGATAGATTGATTGATAGATTGATAGCTTGATTGATAGATTGAAATAAAGATAATAATAGAAGATTGATAAGAAACAAAATATTAATTAATAGCAAAAAATAAGAATTTTGCAAATATAAATACTATCCCAATTATCATTATTTTTTTCATAAATACATTAGTTCAAATGTTTATTGAGTTTAAAAGACATAAACGGATAAAAGTTTATTTTCTATTGAAACGGAAAGCTCAAAAACAATAGTCTTTTTTTACGATAAATACTATTCTAAGCATCTTTATTTTTTAAATGCATTACTTCATATGCTTTTGGAGTTTAAAATAATATGCATATTTTCTACTAAATTTGAAAGTTCAAAAACATTATACGTTTTTTTTTTTTTTTTTTTTTTTTTTTTTAATTTTTAGTTTCTTTCTCTTGCATTTTTGTCTTTTGTATCATATTTGCTTTTAATGTACATTAATAGAGTTCTCTTCAAAGAAGAATAAATATATATATAAATAAATACATAAATAAATATATAATTATAAACATAGGTATTGCGACTTACTGATCAAAGAAAAACTTATTCAAATATGTTTTTCAAACATATCCTTTCCCGCTCACTCAAAAATTATTCTGCGACCACTTTTGCATTGATTTCTTTAACTAAAGTAATATATTGAAAGTAATAACTACAGACAACCTTGCCATTTTTCATTTAATATGACATGATGGAAATTCAGCAAACATTTATGTTACTAATTTAAACTTGTAAATGTTAAGAATAAAACTAAAAGTTCACTAAGAACAAAACTAAAAGAGCATTTAATCGAATAAGAGTAAAATAAAAATAACTTCATTTACAACTGCCACAGATTTCAAATAACTTTAACTTAATCGATACTTAATAAGTAAATTAGAGATCAATACAAAATGTTTATAAATATTTCAGAACATGTTTTGTTTCAACACTTCTTACATCTATGTTGATTCTAAAATATGCTCTCACTCTATACTTCCCGAAAATTTCCCAGAGTGTTTAAATAAAAATGTATTAAATATGACATTCAAAATGCACATAAACGAAAAAACTAACGAGAAATATTTAATTACAATCAAAAATATCTTGTAAAATGTGCATTATTAAATGCATGTTAATGCTTAATCTAAAGAATAATTTTTATCTTTCCATTTTATTTCGGATGAATCTTTAAACACTGCAATTCACGATAAAATAAATTAATCTGGATGAATGCTCGCAAACATTAACGTGACAGAAAACTACTTTTCTGATTATACAAAAACTAAACAGCAAGTTAGTCATGATTTATTCAAGCCTTATGAATGTCAAATGAAATAAATATTCACCCATTTCATTTATTTGTTAATGAGTTTTAGAGAATAAAAGAGATTTTCTATGAAAACTAAATCTCATCTTAGAGAACTTAAGAATAATAATAGTTGGTTATCTGTCAAGCATAAAGCATATTTAGCTTTTATGGGGATTCACTTGATTGCAGAATTCTTTCCGTCACTCTTCTTTATTGATTGGCCAGAGTAACGCTATAGAGATTGACAATGGAATGTATCAATGTCGGGGAAAATCGATCTATAGATACAGGAAAAAAAACCTTAAAGTTAATAAATTTGAGTGAATTTGAATATTTCTCAAAATTTTTTACGCGGATAAAGTTTTATGCACTATTAAAAATGAGTATAATGTTTCTATGCGAGTCTTTCGTCAAAGTAAGGAAATGTTGAATATGTTTATTAAGTGATTTATATGGTTGTAGTTTTTTTTTAAAGTGATAAGCTTGGTCATGATTAATAACGATGATAAGATTGAAAGATTGAAAAAATGATTATTTCTTTAATGAAAAAGATTTTTCATGATAACTGCATCTCATCTTAGAGAATTTAAGAATAAAAATAGTTTGTTAGTTTTTTATATATATATATATATATATATATATATATATATATATATATATATATATTGTAAGTTTTTCATGGAAATAAGACACTGTTATAGTTTTCAGTAAAATAATTTATATTTATCTTTTACATTAGCATTATTTAATCCATATTATTTATTAATATTATTACTTTACTGCAGTAACTCAAATGAGAACTCCTTAGTTGTATTTTTATAATTTTTGAAACAGTTATCAGGCTTATAGTTATTAATGATAAATTAAAATATAAATTTATTAATTGATAGATGAAAGTAAATAAAAATGAAAATTATATTATTTTTTTTTTTAGAAAAAAGTTTACAATACATTTAGATGATTAAATATTAAAATGTGAAAGTAAATTATTATTTGTATTTCTTTTTTAAAGCAAAGCAAAAATAAATAAAACTTAATACAAAAAAAATGCATAGTTCGTCTTATGAATAGAAGGAAAAAATCTCTTTATATGCCTGTTATATGATTGAATGGGTAAAATAAATGACTAAGATTTTTTAATACCTTCAAAAAATACAGCATCTATTTTTAAAATAATTTGTGAATTTAAATATATTAATATTTATACATTTTAAAAAAGCTGATAAGTTTACTTTACTGAGGGATTCCTTGGAGATTATAATTAAATATTTCATTTTTGTGATTTTGTTTGTAACTTGTTTAAACACGTGAAAAAAAATCAATCTGAGTTAAAAATAGCTTATTTTTAATTGAAAATACTTTTTTTTTTCACTTTAAAATATTTTATAAAATTCTCATCAACCTTACTATCTGCATACATTTGGTAATTTGCTCATGTTCTTTAGTATTTCCACGATCTAAGCGCATGCGCATAGAGACTGACACGTTACACCACTTTGACGAGATACTAACAAAATCTGGAATGCATATTTTTATGTTGTTATGAATGATATATACACAATAATTTGTTCTATAGAAATGATAAGGATATTCTAAGTAAGGAATACAGGCATAGCACATTGCTTTCAATGATTTTGATAAGAGTATTAAAGTAAATAAGTATAATAATTATTTATTTTTGAAGAAAATCCAATATTTAAATTATCTCCAATAAGTAAACCATCATTTAAAAATTAGTGAAGTCGATATTTTAAGAATTAAACGTCTCCTCTATTTTATAGCTTGATTTGATTGACTAAAAAAATAAAAATAATTTCCTAAAATTTCAATTTTAAGGCTCGTTTCCTTCAAAATGTGAGAGATTTCTTTTAATTCATTAAATTATAATTACTTTAAAGTTTTTAATTTAAGAAATTTTTTGTTGCACAGGCATTTTTTTATTATTTAATACCCATTTAGCTATTTAGATCTAATATTAGGGTTTCTTATATATTTTTATATTCATATACTGGAAAGTGCGCGTGCTCTTTGAGGAGATTTGTGGATGAGAAATAGTTTTAAATGAACACAATATTTCATATGAATCTTTTTTAATCATTGTTTTACTAACATGATAGTTCGGATAACGGATAAAACAAAATAACCTCTTTTATCTTTTAAACATTATTTTAATTTACGGTATTTTATCTGAAACATTAGTTGATAAATAAATTTTATATTTATAGCAACAACAAAAAAATTATATCTTTTTTTTACACAATAAACTCCTATTCTATTCAACCTCAATGCTTAGTAAATGGGGTGGGAGAATATTTCAAATATATTATTTTTTAAACTTCAATCTTTTTTTTTAGTACGTATATATACTTAAAGCTGAAATATTTGCTTTTCAATTATTAAGCTCTCATACGTATTCAATAAAACAAAAGGAAAGCTGTAAAATATTCGGAATTCAAATAATAAATTAAAGGATATAAGAAAAACTAACCTAATAACAAAGGCGTCTTATCACGTTTTAGAATTTTACAAGTATGAGTATAATAATAATCGATAACAAAGAGTTCAAATACTGAGGAACCTGCACGTTTTTTTTTTATTTCTTATTTTTAAACTGGAACTCCATGTCTTTTAATGACTGACACCAATTTCAGTTCAATGGAGTTACTGTTATTTTGTAATTAATATTTGAAATTCACTCCAATAGCCCCACCCACTAAAACGCAGCTAACTAAGCCACGAAACATTTTCTCACCTCCTGCTGATGTCAGAAATCAGGACCGCTACAAAAACCATCACCTTCGAATAGAGCAAAAAATCGTGCCGTACCAAATATTTACTATCCGTAATGCATTGTACCGTGTTGCAACAGCTACTTATTTAGCAACCAAAATATAATTAATATATATATATATATATATATATATATATATATATATATATGCACGAAATGGAGGAAAAGAACAAGAATGATAGAAAGTCAACAAACGTGATGGAAAAAAACGCAAACTGTTTGTAACTTATCTATTATTATATATGGCAAGCTTTGATCGTTTCCGTTCCTCCTACATGTGAATTCTGACTTCATAAACAATTTTGATCTCTCTTAGTGTCGATTGACGTAAGTTTCGTTTTAAGTTAATTTCTAGTTATAATCTGAAAAAAATTCGTCTCAATTTAATGCTGAATTGATTTTTGAGAGTTTAAAAAAATACTCTAAACAAAATAATCAGCATTATAATCAGCATTTCGTGGCTATCTAACGCATTCAGGTTCCTCGTTATCGAAGATTTGGAAAAACACTCAAAGAAAAATGGAAAAAGGAGAAGGATGCATGGTTTGCTACGTTCTGTCTATGTCACTGGAATGTTTCTTCTTACCAAGCTCAAGAATCAGTTACAAAGATTAGTAACATATAGCGTATTTAATTAAAAAACACTTTAACAAGTTACCAGAAATGGCAACAATAAAAGTGGTAGAGTCTGAGAACAAATTTACAGCAAACGTGCAATATGTTTAATTTGAATGGCCTGGCAAGCAGGATTAATTTTTAACAGTTTCTTTCACTCAGTAGTGCCACCTGGTAATGAAATTTGTAACTAATTTCGAAATTTTATGACAGTAATTATCTAATTTCTTAAACAAACCATAAGTTTCAATCTCTTTTCGTGTTTCGTTACTTTTTTTAAAATCATCGGGGGAACAACCTTAATTTAAGGTAAACAATGTTTTTTTTTCTTCTTTATATTTACTTCCAGATTGCGTTGACTTACCTAGATTTAATACTTTGAAAAATAATTCAATAATTTCCATTAAGAAAATTATATTAACTTCCCTTTGATTACAATGATGAGTTATATTTTTAAATTTTAACTGGAAGACAAATCTAATGTATAAAGTGGTATTTTACGTATTTAAATGAAATAAAAGCAATTATTTATTTCTGTGTATTCCTTAATATAATATCCATATCAAGAAAAATACATATCACCTTTACTCAAAAGATGATCTTTTAATATACGTAGAGATATATGTATATGCTGGCGCAAATCGAAAGTTTAAACATAGAATAAAATGCAACTGAAAAGAGAAAGTATATACACTTATTTTATCGATAACATAAATAAATTGCTATGTACGATAATTTCAGCATTCATTCAAAGATGTCTCTAAAATTGTTTGAACAATGAGCTTGAAGTGTGAAAATTCAATTTTCGGTTTATTCACAAACATAAATTAAAATTCATTATTTAAATCCTGCTGCAAATCAGCACCAACGTTTGAAATTATAAATAGTTATAGTGCTCGGTAACTCCTTTCTTTCAGAGGATTTTCAATTCGTCTCTTATTCAGCACATATCAGCGAAGTAAGAGCCAGAGCAGGCATACAGTAACTGTAATAAAATTGAATGTTGTCTGATGACTGGCTGATGAAGGATGACTCTTTGATAGTCTCCGTCTGCTTTCTTTTCTTTCCCCGCCTTGAAGAAAATATATGTTACTTGCATAAAGTTAACACTAAATTTTTCCACTTACATTTATTAAAGCATAATTTATATTAATTCTTATAATTGTTATAAATTATTTATTTCAAATGGCAGAGGTGAATTGACATGTTAAAAAGCGAAAAAAAACAAAAACAAAACAAAACAAGAAAGTAAAAAGTAATTTCCTCAGGAGCGCTCTTGCCTCCCAATATCGCTCGGTAGCATGCCGGAAACTGCAGATCTCTTAGCCGTCAAAAGACGTTACCAGGGTACACCACGAGGAGGTTTGTTATAAATTATATTATATCTATTTTATACCCGTCGTTGAACAGAAGACTCAGTTTTGAGTATTCTAGAACCAATGCTCAACACCAGAGCCTAGTAATTTTGAGCACAATCCACAAGATAAGGGAACTCCTGAATAAAGTAATAGGATTGATTTGCCTTCGTAGAAGACTTTTTAATTATACAAATCCACAATTGCGTTACAAGGAACGATAAACCACCTTCCATGGTTAGCCTGACGGAAAGGGGACTCTAACCCATGATCCATCAACTACTGAAAATATTTTTCGTCAGCACTGTGATGAGTGCGAGCCGGGTGCGCAATTCGTATCGACCAGTTATCACTGAGATTCGGACCCTGGGCAGGTCATTGGAAGTGAACACTTTATCCCCTAAGTCATCACTGCTAAAAATATATTGATTCTAATAAAATAATGAATTACCATTACAGTTCATTGTGGTACAGGGTGGTATTAGAGTTTAAGGCTCCACAATTTTGTGATTAACAGCACGATGTTGGCAACGAGGAAAAGACTGCGTGCGGACAGCTTTTACTAACTAAACAAACTAGTTAAAGCTGAGTTGCATCCAGGGACAGAATCCTTAACTTTTAATAGGGCAGTACAGTGCCTTATTTATTATTACGTCGCAGTTCCACTCATCAAAATATAATTTAATGAACTTTTCGAAGAACTAGAAATAATTTTTGAATTAACCTGATTACTGAAATTTCTATGTAGAACTAAATATATTGGAGCTGAGATCTAAGCATCCTCATAAACGAATAAAAGTTTACAGGAAAAATATTTTTCTAACATGAATTGCGTGATAAATTATCTTTACAGAATAAAATCAAATATATAAAGGAAAGTATATTTTTTTCCTCCTTTGAAATTATTAAATATTTAAATTATTATACAAGAAACTTTATTTCGATGCAAATATCGCTTTAAATATCACATCATTGTTAAAGCTAGATAAAGAAGATGGATACAATAAATTTGAAATAGATGCATTTGTGAATAAAGTTAAAGTTTTTTGAACTAGTGCATTCTTTTTACTTTACAAATTATCACTGTTATATTTATTTATTTTTCGGTATAAGTTTTCGCCCTAATGGATTCGATTTATTCTCAAACTTTAACTTATTTATTTATTGTACGTATTTGTAAAATCATTATGGTTTCCTTTCGATATTTGACTGTATTTGTAGGTCTAAGCTAATTTCTTGTTTTGAAACAGTTGTTTTGAAAAATATAAATGAGGAACTTATTATGAGATAATAAGTCACAAAAGAGAATAAGATCTTAAACCCCAGCAGAAAATATGTGAAAAGTTCTGATAATACTTTAGTATATACTTATTTTATACATCATTTTAATTTAAAAAGTTATAACAAGAGAATATTAAACTTATGTTTTGCTTTGTATGTTTTTACAATAAATATTTTGCTATTATATTTATTAAAAACCGAACACTAAAAAGGCCATATGTGATAATGCTTTTTTATGATACATTCACGGAGCAAAAAATCATGATAAAATTACTGTAGTGTAATTGCTATGGTATTTATGTTAAATTGAATCATAATTTTGCTAATAAAACCAAAATATACTCCATTTAAGCCATAAATTTGCCATTCACCTACAGTTCACCGTTTACCGGGAATTCTGGTTTATAATATTAAAAGTCTTATTTCCCTACAATTAGTGAAAAATACAAAACTGTAAATTTAATTTCACTGAATAAATAATTTATATGCCATGATCTAAGGTTAGATTTAAATAAGATTTTAAAACTATATTTTTTTGTTAATTTTACTAAAATCATAAACCAAGAGTTTCAATAAAATTTTCCGCGCAATTTGGTGTCCCCATTGAATCAAAAACTGGGTAAATTTTACCATATTCAAAATATAACACATTAAATGCAGCATCCGTAGAATATTATACAGTAATTTTTACAGTGATATTCATTAATTGAGTAATTCAGTAATTTTAAGGCAATTATTACTATAAAACTTACGGTATACCATGTTTTTTGTTCCGTAGTATGTTCGGGTAAAAACAGATTTAATGGAAGAAATACCGGCTCCATGAGCGACAGATTTTCATACCATAATTTGGTCCAGAAGTTTTTAGAGTGCATGCTACTGGAAAATATATTTTTTTAAAAGCAACTAATTATTTTCTCAGCTTTCTGCATGACTACAATAAATATTTAATGTATTTTAGTAAAAGCTAGCAATAATATTTATTTAATTAAAAAAGTGCATTATCGTGAACTTTAATCTCAAAATTAGAAATATTCATCAATTAATACTTATAAATTTATGTAATTTTTAAATACCGCTATTATTAAGCTTCAAGAGAAGGGAATGTGAGCCTTTTACCCAAATCGATCCCATATAATTTGACTTATATATTACAGCTGCCTTATATAGTGGAGAATACATCATTTATTATGAGTCAAAACTTACTTTGTTCTCTGAATTCGTGATCGGAAGCTGCAGCTGCTGCAATTCCTCCAAGTGTACTTGCTTTATCAAGAAGCTCAGTGGACAATTCTGACTTTTTCGCAGCTGAAACAATAACATATTTATTTTGACTCAAATTTGCAGCTTATCGAAATAATTTTAAAAAATTTGAGTTTTTTTTTTGTTCATAAAAATGCAACTTCTTTTGAAATAATAATTTAATTATGATTTGAAAATAAAATAAATTTTATTGGGAACTAAAAATCGGGAATACTTCGTTTTCTCCTGTTCAAAATTTTTTGAGGTTTTCAAGAATCTTGTATTAGCAGTAATTTTGTTTCAAATAAATAAAAAATATAATATTTCTGCCTTATTTGGAATCCGATGTAGGGTATTCAAGTTTACCATCTCTGTTTTAAAAACCTTGAATGCATTTTTTCCAAAAAAAGATTTTTTTTCTTATATTTTATTTATTTTCTTATAATTTAAAAATAATAATCTGAGTTGTAGATTAATTTAGAAAAATTTCCTTTTTTTTGTAATTATTTATTTTTTACTTTTTAATTTTTCTCTTAGAGTTTTTTTTTAAACATTATGTAAGGGAGGAAAATGTACATGTCTTATACTTTATTTCTATCCCTTTATAATTTAAAAATAATTATCTCAGAAACACATTAGCGCAGGGATTTTCTAAGTTTTTTTTCAATTTTTTTTATTTTATTTTTAAAGATTTCATAATAAAAATATATTTTTAAAGACGTTTTTAAAGACATTCATAAGACATCATGTAAGGGACGAAAACATACATAATATATATGATTTTTTCTCATATGTTATTTCTTTTTTTATGATTTAAAAATAATAATCTCAGATATAGATTAACTCAGGAATTTTCTTAAGAACTTCTTTTTTATTTTTTACTTTAGTTTTTAAATAATTTTTTTAATATGTTCTCGTAAAATATCATGTAAGGAGGTAAGTATACAGCTTTTACTTTTTCTTCTCTTAAAAAAATAATGATTAAAAAAAATAGCATAAATTCTTATTATATATAAACATTAAAACATCTTAATATTGAAGCATGATATTTTACGTTGCACCAAAAGTAAGAAAAATTAATATAATTAGTTAATGTTCTTCAAAGTTTATGCATTTGTTATCACTTTAGTTATTCTTATTAATAGTCGAAATGACAGAATAATTCGAAAAAAATACAGACAAAAGTAAAACTTTTGTGGTTTTTCCCCTTTAATTTACAAATACTGTACCTAACTTACATCTGACTATTGTGTACTATATGAAAACTCACTATAAATCCTTTTTAATGAAATTTTTATTTCTTGAATAAGCGTGCGTTTTACCGAACAGAAAAAAAAAATTTAATCTACTAGATGTTATTTTTACTTACAAGAGACATCTTAGTCTTTTATTCGAAGCAATTTATAAATAATTTTACATAAATTAGATTTAACTATTTAAGCTGATGATTAAAAATATAACTAATTTTTAAACTGTTAGTAAAATAAAATTATTTTTTATTTACTAATCTTGACAAGCATTTAAACTAATTAAATCAACTTGAAATATGTACATCCGTTTCTGATTTGATTCGAAAATATTTTTATTCCTTTAAAAATGGAACTTGATTAGATGTGATAGATATAGATTTGGTAATAAGGATGAAATGTTTGGTTTTTTAATAAATTTAACAAAAATGCATTGTAGAACTTTCTAAAATAGTAAAAATAAAATAATTTTATAAATGCTGTTGAAAATAAATAGGTAAGGCATTTTTTTTACCTCTTCTTCTTTTTTTCCTACAGAAAAAGCATTGTAGTTGTCTATTCTTGTTTAAATTAATTTAAAATGATGTAACAAAACACACACGATGATTTTCTTAAAATAAATTTTGTAATCTCTCTATTGAAATTGAATTAAATTTAAAGTATTTATTTAGAAATGACGAATCTCTACGTAATTTCATTAATACAATTGATTTTCCAATTTGTTTTTATCAATAAATCTCTAAACAATGCACAATCTATGCACAATATATATATATATATATATATATATATATATATATATATATATATATATATATATATATATATATATATATATATATATATATATATATATATATATAAATTCAGATGAAAATGTATATCATTCCGAAACAAATATAAGGATAATACTCACAATCATTATCTTCTTTTAATAAAGAATGTTTCCAACTATTAAGTGGCAATTTCTCACTTGTCGTTTGTTGACTTCCTGTAAAAATAAATGAAACTAAATTTGATAAATAGGAATTAAAAACCACTAAAATAAAGTACCTTATTAATTGAAGCTAAAAGTTTTGTATAAAACAAGATTGAGAGACATACTAGTAAAAACATGGTGGTTTAAAAATTCTTTGATCCTTAAAATTAAATAAATAAATAGAAATTTAATTTAGGAAATGCAAATCTGCTGTTTACTTTCATTTTTCAAAAATAGGTGGATAACTTTTGTTTCTTAAAATACAATAAGTTGACAAATTAACTATGAAATGGCGCATTAAGAAATCAAAAATCAGACAGGCGTATCCATATTTGCAATTAAGATCCATCCAAAGTGTTTTCGCTGTTAATATTTATTTAGAAGAGATATATTGATTGCATTGAAGTAGATTTTCATGATTAAATTCCCAGAAGAAAGTGATGTGTATATATAAAAATGTTTTTAATTGCAGTATTTATGATAAATTAATGAAATGATTTAATGATTTTAAATTAATATACATTTTTCGGGTAACTATTTGAACTCTTACTACATGAATTTATATGTCTTTTTGGTTAAGTTAAAAATTGGCAAATTAAAAATTGGCAAATTAAAAATGTGGGTATTGATGGAGCAATTTCTGAAACATCGGCTGTTGATTGATGGTCATAAAATAAAATAAGATTATCGTTCAGATGAGATTTCTACACTACATTTAAAATTAAAAAATTTCAATTTAATTAAATACCAGATTTTTTTTTTATTTAACAAAATATTATTGTTATTATAGCTATATGTCTGTTGTGGAAATATTACTGTAGTTTATTGAGAATGTCTTACAATAAAAACTGGTCGAAGGGAGAACAGTCAGAAGATAAGTGTTGTTTTATTTTTTAATTTGAAAAAAAAAACGCAAATTAGTTAATTTTTGATTATTCTTATGTGTTTTTTACGTAAAAATTTTGTTATCTATGAATAAAAAGTCAATAAAGAATAAAATCTCACCCTCAGTTTTGCTTGTATATTGAGGAGCAGGTGATGAAGTTGTGGTTGGACGTGGAATTTCTGAAAGTCAAAAGAAAAAAAATAATTCTACTGAAGCACATTTATTAATTTTTTACCACAGTGACTAGAATACAGTGCATCTTCTATATTATTAAGCAATTTTTTCGGGTTTCAATTATAATTCTATATCCGCTCATTTATGTTATGCTTTAAAGTGGAATCATTTATTACATTTAATTAAATCATCATTGTTCAGATTTAGTTAAAGTGAAATACAACGCACTGTGTGGTTATATTTAAAATAACTCTGTTACAATCAGATTATTGTTCTTTCTGATGCAAGGATGTGGATAAAACTGGTGTATACGTCATGTGGATCACTAAATAAAATCTTTCAGTCGACCAATAGGTGGCACTTTTCAAAGTGTTCGAGATAATCACCGCCGTTAATAATTCTAGCAGTATGACATTACCGAAAAAAGAACTAATAAAGATGATTACTCAATTCAAAGAAATAGAATGATTACGGGAGGGAATTTAGTGAGAGAGCAAAAGAGGATTTCAAAAGAGTTGCCTTCAAACTAGCCACTGCACGTCATATTGCCCCAATAGTTCGTGGCTTCAGCTCCTTGAAGTCACCTGAAGCTTGGCATATATTTTTTTATCCGATACGGCATAGTTATCATCCTTGCAATCAGTTGCAAAAGTTTTTGACTTCAAAAGCGAACATAATATTTTTACCTATACATTTGTATAGGAGTTCCTCATATATATATAGGTAGAAATGTTATTTCGCTTAGCGTAACTGGGTTGAAATAACGCACTACTCTTTCAGTTATGATATAAAAGATGAATTAATTGAGCTTTGTTTTCCCCATCTGATTCACTGGATAACAAACTCTAACACGATCCATCTTTCACAATAGGTGGTTCTGTAAATCATTTAAGTCGCATTTCAATTGTAATCATTAGATGTGACTTGAAGCTCAGTTAAGACTCAACATAAAGCTGCTGGGTTGCTATTCAAGAAATGTTACATGCTTTTGATGGGAAGTTTTGTAGCGTAACTACAACTATAAATATTAAATACCAATCCCCTAGTATATAAGACATGTTAACTTGATTCCATCATGAAGTACCTTTTGATAGATGAAGGTTGACACAGTCAATAATTAATTCCCATCAGTTTTAATTTTTTTCCTCTAAGGTTATAGGTTAATACTAGGAAGGTGAATTACTTTTAGTGAGGAAGTTACTAAATTCATCATAAAGATTTAATGTTAATTCCCCAAAAGTTACTGACTTTCAGAAATTAAGTTTCTAAATACTTGAAAATGATCCCTGTTTTTCTGCTAGAAATGTTTGCTGTATTATAAACTGTCACATATTTCAAGGGGAATTTTTATTATTATTATTATTATTTATTTATATTTAAATTCCTTTAACGGAGTAAAAAATAATTTTTATTTACCCGAATATTAAAATTACTAACAGAATAGTAAGATACTCTATTGATAAAATATTACATATCTACCTGAATAAAAATGCTTTAAATAAATTCAAAAAATATTCAGGACTCGACATTTTTTGTAACAAAAAATAAAACTTTTTTTTTTACTTTTATAAAAACTTTAATCATAAAATTTTGACAATTTAAATCGAAACGATGTAAAATTTATTTATGAAATGCGTGGGCAAATATTTGGAAAGAGAGCATGTTGAAGTTAAATATATTTTGTAACTCTAAAATCTGATTTTCGAAGTTCTTTCCATTTCGAACTTTTAAATAACTGTTTTTCTTAGCCTAGAGCTATTTTACGGCTCCTTTGGGAAATATTTCAGAATATGATTTTCGGGAACATCTTTTCCAGTCGCGTTTTCCTCTTAAATCAGAAACCATTGAAGAAAAGACGTGTAAATAATTCATTGGTTAATCCATCTTTCGTCATAAAATAAAATTGATGTGAACGTCATCCAACACGCGTGATGATTACTTGATGGAATTCATTTGAAATCTCTACTGTTTGGTCAAAGTTTTGTTTTAAGATTTAACGTATATTATAATAAAACTTTTTCCCTAAAATGAAATAAATTCAAAGAAACTTTAAAAAGTTTTATTTATTTTTAATTTATAGTTTAATATTTTTAATGGAAAAGCATTTTTTACATGCAGGTAAATGATGAAACCCGTTATTTTGAAATTTATAACAAAAAATGGTGTTCAAAATTAATTACCAACTAATTTGTACAAACGGTAGCACCATAATGCTATTATATTATTTTAAATAATTATTGTTTTATTATTACCAATTTTCACTTTATATTCTGTATCGTCTATAAACATTTTTTTTCAAATTATGAATCTTTTTAATAATTTATATCGAGCTTTTATGATGAATGAAGAATAGATAATACTTAGTTGTTTGTTTCTTTAGTACGTGCAAAAAAACGTAATTTGAGGAAAATATAATTTTATTGGTTAAAAAAAATCAAAAACTATAAATTTCATTAACAAATACTAAATTCACTTCCCTGAGAAAAATTAAAGAATTTCTAAAACATTTAATATCTTTAAAAAAAAGTGAAACGTTCCAGCAACAGCTCGTTCAGAGCCAGTTGATTATGGATGTTATAACTCCACAGTATCATGATTAGTGGTATGATTGGTGTAATGTGGTCACATTTTTATATCTCTATTATCTATTAGTTGTTAATCTAATAATTATATAATATATCTATTAGTTACTTAATATTTAGAAGAAAAAAAAATTTAGAGTTAAAAATAATTTATGGAAGAGTAAGAAAAATTCTTACTATGTATTTAAAAAAACTACAAAATGGGCGTAATTATCGCAGAGGTGGTAATTTCCAATAATGATGCATAAATATTATGATGATAAAAAAAGTTTATAAACATTAAATTGAGCTTTTATAGACGACTTTTACAGCTGAAATTTTTTTTATTGAAAAGTATTAATGTTTGTACAAAAATTGGAGTGATTTAACCAGCATCTGAAATAACTCCTTAACACTAAAATAAATTTAATTCATGCAATTTTTATGCAGCAATATGTCAATAAAGAGAAATGGATACTTAAAAAAAAAAAAAAAAAAAAAAAAAAAAAAAAAAAAACTCAAATATTGTACGTTCAAGTTTGAATGATATTTTCTTCTTTTTGAGCAACTTTTAGGAGGTGGTAAAAAAAAAAAAACTTTCCACGGTTACAATCTCGATAATAATCCGTTAATGATTTTACTAATAATTTCTAATAAATTGCCCAATAATTAGGTCCAAAAAAGATATTTTTATTAGGTAAATTGTATATTTATTTACAGTGTAGCTTGATAGTATGATGATTGAACTGTTTATTTCTATTAACTTCAAATGATTTTAGTAACATTAAGTTTCAATAAGGTTTTTTTTGTTTTGTTTTGACAGCTATGTATTCCCCTACCATATATGTTACTTGATAAGGTTTGATAGGATAATAGTTTTAAGAATAATTTCCAAATATTTCGAAATTTCCCTTATTATTAGTTCTAAAGAGGATTTTTTTCATTCGAAAACTGTATATTTATTAACATTGCAACGTAATATTGTCTAATAATTGTACTAATTTCATGATTATTAATAATTTCTAAATTTCCCTTATTATTAGTTCCAATAAGATTTTTTTTTTCTTTCCGAAACTGCACATTTATTTACTTTGTTGTTTGGTACTTTTGAATGATTGTACTAATAATTTCGTGATTTCACAAACATTATGATTCATTTTTTTATTGATAGCTATGAACTTATTTACCATGTAACTTGATAGTGTTCTGTAGCGCAATGATTTTACGAATAATTTCTAACAATTTCACGATTTCGCTAATAATTAGTTCCAAATAAGATATTTTTAGACAAAAAAGACATATTATAAAATGACATATTTAATTAAAATGCAATTTGATAGTTCTTGATAAACTAATGAATCCCCCAATACTTACAAATAATTCTCTGATTTTAACTATAATTTAGTATAAAAATATTTTTTTTCGTTCTGTAAACTGTATACTTACTTACCACGTAACTTGATAGTGCGATGATTTTACTAATAACTTCAAACAATTTTATAATTTCAAGAATAATGTGTTTTAAACAAAGGACTTTTTTCTGTCTTGAAAAGTGTATATTTACTCACCATATAGCTTAATAGTTCCTTCTGTTTCACCCAAAGAGTTCTTCGCGACACACGTATAGGGGCCATAATCCTCTGGTTTCAAGTTTCGAATAAGAAGATGCATTTTACTCTTATAGGACCCCGAGTCTATGAGCATGCTGTTATACTTGGAATTAGAGAGAATCATGATTCCCCCTTCTCTTGTCCAGTACGTGACAGATTTGGGGTGACTTTCCAATCCACAGTCCAAGAGGACGTCTGTATCGAGGGGTGCTCCAACCAATTGGTTTGGAATCCATATCATCGGTGCAACTAGAATGAAGATCATGTGATTTCATGGCACAACATCTTATTAAATAGTTATTTTAACTTACAAAATATGTATCACACTACATCAAATGACAGATTTTAGAATCAAACTAAAACGGGTTCAGTAGGATTAAAAAGTAAAAAAATTAATAATTGTTATAATAATGATGAAAACATTAGAACTAATCAAACTTTGAATTGAATTTAGAATTAACTGTGAAGTTATTTGTTTATTGTAAGAATATTGGATGCAATTTTACCTTTTCTTGAATAACTGCTGTACTAATTAAAATGTTGAAATACATTTACAAAACAAACTTTAACTAAACTAGAATGTGATGTTATTCATCAACCATTTTCTGCCCGTACACCTTTCATGTTACCAATTTCTCAATAAAGCACTTTTACTTTGTTAATTTCTATTTTAATCCCTTAAGTTTATCTCACTGTGAAAGCTCTAAGCTAATTGTCCCTTCTTGATAATTTTCGTTTTTGAGCTTTGAAGGCTTCCAGAATTTTCGAGATATCAACAATCAGAAATGTCCCTTAAAATATTTTACCCAGTAAAATTTATCCAAAACTATCTTAAGTTTGTCTAAAAATAGAAGGATGATTTGTTTTTAGGAAAGAAATGATTATGAAAATAGATTTCACCTTAGATATAACTTTCAATTGTTGATAAAACTACAACAGACATATATGATAAGGACTTTTTATAAAGCCTGCTTGTGAATTTCTAAAAGGGTGTTACTCCCAATCCATAGTAATTTCTGTTCGCCTGTGACAAAAATGTAATAAAAAAAGAAGCTTGAAATTAAGCGTTTTAAAATCATTTCTAATCGGTTTATAGATTTTTGTGTTGCCAGAATTCCTACAAATATTTTCTCTCTTAAAGTTAATTTAACTTTTTGCTTAAGTTAATACTTTTGCTACGCTTCAAAACGCAATCAAACATTTAAACCACTTTATGTATCTATAAAAAGAAAAAAAATGTTTAGCGGGTATAAGTTAAATTTTTATACTTTTATAAATAAATGTGCATTAAGGAATCGGAAAATTAGCGATATCTTTTATAAAATTTTAAACATCCACATGTTCAGTAACAGTTGTTAATTCAAATATGCATTTTACTCAATTAAAATAAGATACGGCATTGACCCGTATCAATATGCATTTTACTCAATTAAAATAAGATACGGCATTGACCCGTATCAATTTTTCCTGATTCCGCTTAAATAAAAGTAATTGTAATTTTGTGAGATTTTTCAAAAATCAGAAAAAGCGTTTTGTTAGGTATTACTTCCATTGGAATAAAATTGAAATAATTGTTGTTCGTGATATATCATGTTACAAAGCAAAGCTAAGAAAAGCATATTAATATTATCATTTTTGGTTATGAGGCTTGAGATTAACTTCATTTTCTTCAAATGGTATCTTCAAACAAAGCAATGGATTATTTTTTTTTAAAATTATGTGTGTATAATCATATATATAATTAGTAAAACAAATTTCTCTTTCTTTAAATTAACTGACTTAAAAAGGATACTTTTTTAAAATATATGCAATTACAGTTTTTAAAAATTATACAAAACATATAATTTTAAACTAAAAAAACCATAAATATCACAAAATTTTAAAAAAAGTGTTTTATTCGGACAAAAAATGAAACAAATGTTTTAAATATAAGTACTTAGATAATGACGCAGATTAAAGAAAACAATATTCATAAAAAAATACAAATATTGTTTTAACATTTCATCTTATTTAAATTCGTAGTATTTTTTTTTATACTTCAATAAAAAAGAATTTAAAATCATAACTATAAACGTATTGAAAAATACTTTTTTTATGATTCCTTACTTTTATTCGTACAATAGTTTGATTGCCACGTAACAAATGTTTCTTAAAAGCGGACAACTGCTCTAAATAAAAAAGTTAAATATAAAAAAAGAACAGCACAAAAAAAAACTGTCACGTGTTTTACGACCTGCTATTTCCTTAAGAAAAGGATGGTACATAAGATAGAGAAAAGAGAAATGTTAAAATAGATATCATCTGTAATCCAGTAAGCACTTTTCTTGCTCTGGGACAGGACAATAAATAAAGTTTTCGCTGACAACTTTAAGGGATGTTTTTAAAAGCGAAATTTCAAACGTTTCTCTGCAGTTAAACTTTTATTTCGCATTTTACTATCTGAATATATATTTTTATAACATATCTCACTTTTGGTGCAGGATATAATTTTGGGTTTTGAATGGTTCCTTCATTCACCGCAAAATATATATTTGGGTGTAAAAATAAGTGATTGTCAGTGAAGTATTTGACACAGAAAACACTAGAAATCGATCTCGTTACAAAAAAAAGTTATCACTTTCGTGTTTATTATTTTTTTAAAAAAAAAATTGGTTTAAAAGCAATTTTTTTGCAATATTTAATTGTTAGAGTTGCATTAGGGATACAAGTTACACAATATAGCTATTGGCGGACTTTTATTTGTATGGACTATTGGTGACAAATTCATGAATGGTAATAATCCGAAGACTATACTGGTGCATTTACACACAGTCTCAAAGTATATATTAGCTAACAGAGACAGTGGTAATAATTACCTGGAACTTTACCACACGTCAACTAGTATTCTTTGAAGGAATTCACCTAGTACATGTTAACAACATTCAACCACTCATGTACCTCCCCAAGAAATGCGCCAAATTCATATATTTCAGATACAGCCTGCTTCAAATATATCAAACAAGCATGATTTACCAAAACAACATAAATCCGTTGTCATTGAAGTGAATTGCTTCAGAGAATGGTACAAAAAAAAACTCACAGCTGAACGTCCGATGGTGGGTCATCAGGCTGTGGTGCCATTATAGTAATTAATAATAGTAATAAAGAAATCGAAATAAAAATACTTCACACCTGCCAGTTTTCTGAGTGAAACAGATTTCGGTGCATAAAGTACTCACATCTCTCCTTAAAACTAACCCCTTCAAAGCAATTTGTTACGCAGATTCCTAAGCAGCAATTATAGCCAATACAAATGTTTCACTGGTTTGCCTGCCTTATAATCAATTTTCATAAAGAATCAGATCTAATTTTTCAGTGTGTCCCTTCACGCGTTGGACCTGTCTAGAACTAAAGAGAACATGACACCTGTCTCTGAAAATGATCATCTTTCCATTATGAAAAAGAAATTGGACCAAGTTCAGGCCGCTGCTCATCAATGGTAAGCCTGCAAATATACCAGAAAACTTTTGAAGTTCGAGGATCCTCGATGTATCTATTCTGTGTAGTAAATATCGTGATGCACAACTATGCAAACAAATTAAGCATTTAAATTTCATCCAGGCATTCATCAACAACAAATAAGTCTGGACTGACCTTGTTAAAGAATCTAAATCCTTAAATAAGGTTAAGTTTGAATGTTCACAAAATCTACTTACAGTTCACATTGAGCATAATACGTTTACTGACAGATGGCTGGACACCATTACTCGCTATGCAAAGATAGGCTCCCATATGCAGACGGCTTACTTTACTGATGTTCAAGTACTCTCCTTGCATTCCTGATCCTGAAATGGCAGATAAAATACTTTAAAAAATAATTGTTTATAGTTGAAAATGTTTTGAAAAATTAAAGTTATAAGCAAAGATTATTTGAAAATGTTGAAATTAAAATACTCTAAAACAAGGGTTTATAACCCATAAAGCCCATTTTTTCATTAAGCATATTTCTCATACTATTTTCATTATTTTGCATTTATTTTGGTCCAAATCAGTGAAAAATATTATATTTTGCATTTTCATAATTTATGATAATACAATACAGTGTGTTTCTTTTCTATTTCTGCGTTAAAGGTAAAATCTTGCAAACACGGCTCACTTCCTAATATCTTTATCCATATATATATATATATATATATATATATATAACAGTATATATGACAGTTTTCTAAATTTCTGATAAAGTAGTTTCGTCATCAGTGAAAATATTAGACATTAGTTTTTTAATGTTGTGTTTTTTTATTGTTTAATTTTACTAAATTGTATGCACACTTATGACAAACAAATGATATTTCTTCTCTCAATAGAGATGTATACCAGGGATTAAAAAGAGTATTCAAATAAGCATTAGGAATTTTCACAATATCTAAAACAAAGAGGTTTTTTTAATTTATAAAGAAGAAAATGTTAAAGCGGAGAAAGCAGTAACGATCATTTCGTTACTGCTTTCGTACTTAATGCACAAAGCCATTTTTGTGTGTTTTCTAGATAAAAGAGAATAATTTATTCCATCGAAAAAAGATCACATAAACGAAGTAAAAAAAGAACAATGTCCATGGAGCTTACAACTATCTTATTATCATCACGTTTTGAAGAAAATTATTGAGTTAATTTAATAACAAACAAACCCCCGGTCTAACTTTGTTTTAGTATAATCGTAATGAAACTAATAATTAGGTCCATAAAAACCAAACCCAAAAACGATAATGTCATCTCTAGCGTTAAACCATTTGCTCATCCAGCCACAAATGCAAATTTGTTTTCTATGACTGAGCTCTTCTGAGCCTAGATCAATTAGTATCAGCTGCAAAGAAAACAAAAGAAATGCTCAGAAGAATGACGAGACAATAAAAAAGAAATAACAAAATCTAACTTTTGGGAAGAGTAAAAAATGTGAAGGAAAATAATATGAAAACGACACGGCCTGTTCGCTTAATACATTAAAACTCCATTAAAACAGTATCCGCTTTACAGTTCGGCGACTCCACCAAGCCTTGTCTCGAAAACGTGTCGCGTAATAAAGTAGTTCTAATTAATTAAAAGTTAAGCAAGCCTTTAGGATAGAAAGGAAGCAGGAATGCCTGCAGTGTTTTCATGTTTGTGGCAAGTATCCAATAAACAGCAACTTTGTTATGAAAGCATAGATATTGTTTTGTCATGCATGATGCACTATATGATTATGATTTTTAGTTCTTTTATTGGAAAATCAAATAGAGTTTAAAGGGAAAACAACAGTTAGTTTTTTTAGCTAGTTTATTTTTCATACGTTTGCCTTTTGGTATGAGCCTAATGTTTGGTATGAATCTGCAATGTTTTGTTAACATTCGAAAGCGAGAATGAGTATATAAATAATCAGTCAAACGAAAGAAGTTTACACGCCGTTATCGGAGTAAAGAAAATTAACTTTGTATAATAAATAGCTATAAATATCTATTCTTTCATTGCCAAAATTAGTCAAAGAATATCGAAAACTTTATTTGAAATAAATACTATTATTTTCCCATGTGTATTGCACTACATAATTATGATTTTTTTTTCTTTTACTGGAAATCTATTAATTTATAATTTTAATTTGAGTTTTTTTAATGAAAAAAAAAGTTTTTTTAAAATTATTTTTTAACTTCTTAACGATCTTATTACTTTCAAGAAAACGGTCATAAAAGTGTCTATTTTTTATTCAAACAAAATATATAAAGAAAGGTGTGATTTTAGGAGTTTTTTAGCTTGAATTTTAAAACAATTAATTTTTCAGGCGAAGCTATCATTCAGGATAATTGAGATTAAATGTTGGTTTTCCAATTAACAAGGAAAATTAAAAAAATACGTTTTGTAAACATTCAAACAGAATTTTACTAAATTTTCGCATAACATTAATAAATGTTAGTTTTTTTTTGCTTGAGTGATTAATTTTAAGGCATAAGATGCTAAGGCCAACATCACCCGCCAGTTACATAAAGAGTCTAGTGTGTAAAATAAGAAATTAAAAAAAAAATTACGGACACAAAAGATGGATATATTTAAACCATTTAAGTACATTACTTTTGTAATTAGTTTGTTTTTTAGTTGATTATTTAAGTTATTAATTAGCTTCATTTTATAGTATAAGTAAAGTTGTTTTTCGATATTTTACCACTGGACATAAAAATGCAAATAAACAGTTTACTGATGTAGTTGAAAGCTTTATGATAAAAAATAAATTGAAAACCTATCGAAAACTTCATCAGAAAAAATCTAGGTAATGTTTTGCTTTGGCCTAGACATTAAAGATTTATTATTTTTTGCTGGCTTTTTTTTGATGGAAAATCAAATAAAAATTAAACAGTTAAATTTCAACTGATTTGAACTGATTTGTACTCTTTATATTAAAATCCAGAAAATGGAATAAAAAATAATGATAAGAAATCAAGAAGCTTTCAACATTTCCAACTAAACCAGTCTAAAAGTATTCGATCATCACATCAGAGGGAATTGTAAGAAATTCTTAAGGCGATCCTAGATACATTCTAATTTCTTTACTTTCATGTAACTAGAAATCCACAATACTTTTTAACTCGTAAAAGATCCCCCCGTTAAAAAAAATAACACCTCCTTACAGAAAACTGTCTTTATCAGTAAACTTTTAAAAAGCACTCAGAATGCCTCATCTTTTGATCCAGTTTTTATGCATTCATTGCTTTCAAATACATTTTAAATTTTACTAGTTCTTAAAATTTGTTGTTTCACATAATTTTTACTAGTCTTACAAGTTTGTTATAAATAGCAGTACAAACTTTACATTGATTAGGTTTTGTTGATATAAAAATACAAATAATTAGCGACATAAATAAAAAAAATTCAATGCCGTTAAAGAGATTAAAATGAACGATTTATGTAATGTATTGAAACAAAGGGATAACGAAATATTAAAATAGTTATGTAAAAACGTTTTTTAAAGCACTACAGCAAATTTATTAAAAATATTGATGTAAAAGCAGAAAATGAGTTTTATTCTTTACAAGTCACATTTTATTTAAGATGTTCAGTTCTATAATTGGAAAATAAAAATAGTTTAGAAGGGTAGTTTCTTTTAACTCGATTATTTTTCAATTTTATTATCCACTTACTTTACTTTAAGCCTTTTACTTTAAGCTTAACAGGAAAATTAGTAGTCTTACTATTTTTTGCTAAATGTATTGTATAATTTTCCAGTGAAGATAACAAAGCAAATAAAAAATCAATTGATGAAGCTAAGCAAAATAGAAAGGTATTTTGTGCAATAAAAAGAAAAAAATGAATTTTAAAATTCATCAAAAATTCTGGTAACAGAATATTCTTCAGAATACATGATTTTAAAAAAAAAAATTTCAATTTCATTACAAAAGGCTATTTCATGTTTTTATTCAATTTGATAAAAATTTATTATTAAAGGATATTTAAAAATATAAAAAAATAAATAGAAAGTAACGAAAATACATTGATTTAATTTTTCATATATTTTGAATTTACTTCGAAATGTGTTATATTCTTACATTTGATTTTTACTACATTCTTAAGAATTTAAATGAATATATCAATGAAACATTTTATTCATTATGACCATAACATGATATAGCTCTTAACTACGAAAAATAGAATGTAACAAACTATTTTTATAAAAAAAAAATATTACGAAGGAAGTAAAAAAAATGATAAGAAAAATATTTTAAGACCATTAATTAAAAAAATAAAAAAAACAACTCTTTAAAAATGTATGAGCGAGTAACTGCAGTAGCAAAACCTTTTTCTTTTTTAATCAAAAAAATTAATCGATTTTACCTTATTTATACAAATAAATCGATTATGTAATTGATAGCTATGATTATATAATTCATAGTTTTAATAATTTATAAACAATTTAAAATAATATATTTGAAGGGAAAATAATGATTGAATAAATATACTTTTTATTCTAAAAATACTTTCATTTTTAATAAATTACACTCGAGTTTAGTTTATTTACAAAGATGAAAGGATTATGTATTTCATAGTTTTTGTAATGTGGGTATTTCACAGCTTTGATTATGTAATTCATAGTTCCTTGAATAGTTTTTAAATAATATGTATCTCATAGCTATGACTATGTAATTCATAGTCTTTGTAATTGATAAAAAATAAAAATAATCCATTTGAGTATAAAATAATACAGAAATAAGGACGCTTTTTCAAAAAAAAAAAATAATACTTTCATTTTTAATAACAAAGAAAAACTGTAGAATATCTATGCAGTTTTATGTTTGTTCGTTGTTATTTAAATAAATTATAGGATATGATAAAAAATTACTCTCTCTCTCTGCTTCTATTTTACCTTATTTACAACCACCTCGATCTCAAAGAATGATTCAAAGCATTCAATTTCATACTCGTCGACTTCGTTAAATGCTCCGTGAATAACGTAATAAAAGAATGGTTAAGTCACCGAAGCATGCTGCAGCTTTTTATGTGAAGTCTTTACGCCAAAATATTTCGTAAACACATCGATGTGAATAAAGTAAAGAGATGTTTTTCACGTGGTCTTGTGATGCTCCATTTGCGATGATGTTTGCTTTTGAACAATTATTTTCGCCAGAAAAATCTAATGGAAATTTACTTTTATTAGAAAAGGAAAAAATGAAAGAAAATCGATGTCATAAATTTTGAGATTAGATATTGCCCAAAACAATATTTTTATAATTACGCAAACGCTTATTTTTTATTAAATACGTAGTATATTTAATTTCAATATACTACAAGAAGATAGATGTACATTGTGAAAAAAAGTCGGATCACCTTGACTAGCTTTTAATCTAGCCTGTAATTTTGGTCTTTACGTTTGAGCGAAATCGATCCAATAGAGATCGAATTTTAAATATTTCGGATAATTAAAATTCGCTTTCTCAGAAACTATTCGATCAATTTTGCTCGAGCTATGTATTTTGCCATGTTAAATTAAATTCTTTAAAATATTGTAAAAAAAGAATTGTATACTTGTATAGGCTTACAACTATTTTTTTACCATTATTGAATAAAATTATTAAAAAATTATAAATACTTAGTAAAGTTATTTCTTGTACTAAATTGCCTTTGAATAGACAAATTTTATAATTGTATTCTCCAGTTAACTGATCACCACCACTGTCATTTGGCAAAATTTTATTGTAATTTTAGTTTTTAGAGAAATGTTTATTGTAATAACTTTACTTTTATCTCCGCATACCCCCCTGGGGTGGGTCGGAGTTCAACCTATATAATTGTATTCTCCAGGCGTAAAATGCGCAAAACGTATAATAAACATTAAGGTGACCAAATTTTCTACCTCTCTCCTAAATAAACTATTGGGATTTTACTTTCCAGATTGCTGCAAAATGTATGTTTTTTCAGGGAAAGTACGTTTTTGTTCCTAGATTTTGTAACTTAAAATGTCGTCCACTGTAATTTGATGTAGTCACCTTGAACTATTAAGATTGAGTCACATGACGTGAGATCCAAGCAAAAGCTTCTTAGTGCGGTCTAATTTTTGCGCACTGTAAGAACATGCTCTGTAATTATCTAAAGACCAAATTATAAAAGCATTTTTACAGCTTATGTGTTCAAAATTTTAAAAAAACGCAACACCTAGAATAAATTTTGATCTAGTGATCGAATTTTCAAGTACTGCGACTCACTCTTAATGGATTGACTTTAACATACCTTAAACCTTATGTATACTTATTAACCTTATATATGAGCTTTATTATATATGCTAATTTACAAGTGTTGGAGATATTTTAAAATGCGAAATCAGACACAGTAAAGTAGTTATTCTAAGCATACATTTTTCTCGTCGGATTCGGATTTTCAACTGTCAAAGCCGCAATCTGGAAAATATGGTCCCAATAGTTTGGTTAGGAGAATATTTGAAAATATAGAAAGTATTTTTTTAACTGTATATTTTTCTATATTCCGAGAACTTTTTAAGTCAAACGAAAAATCTTTGATATTCAAAGATTGTTCAGTAAAAAAGTTATTTTTTAATAATGAATTAGTATTTTTAATTATTATGTTTAATAATATTCGAAAAAAAATTGTGGAGTAAGGTATGAAAAAATTATACATCATTTAAAAAAGGCATTTTTAAATTGGAAATATTATATTTGGATAAAATTGGTGCAAATGTTTCGAAGAATTTAATTTTTACTCATTAGGACTTTGTGTCCGAAATTCAAGACATCAAATTTAAGCTCAGTCATCTTCATTAAGACCTTTCAGATTGACAAGCAATTTTTTCGGCATTATTACTTTCTTTAAATATTTGAGTTTCTAAAATAATATTCACTGAATGGCAAGACTTAGTTTTATTTTCGTACTCCAGATATCGTTTACCAAAAGAATTGTTTTTTACGTCAAAATTTCTTAATTCCGACTAAAGGGAATAATTTGACAACTGAAAAACTGTTCGACCAATTGCGTTCAAATTTTGTATTTTGCTATTTAGATATACATTCTTTGAAATGGTGTAAAAATTTGTGTATTTTACAAAAAGGTTTTTTTTTCAATTATCACTAAATAAATTTATTTAAAATAATAAAAGATAACTATTTTTTTTCTTCAATTATATTTTGAGAAATGTATTGTATAATTTTATGCAGAATTTGATCTTAAAAGTTCTCAAAATCTTAAAAGTTCTCTATTGATCTTAAAAGTTCTCAAAATTTGGCAAAATACGCAAAAGATAAAAATATCATAAATATTCTGACATTTTAGCAAAAACAAAGAAAAAAAATTTCTAGAGATTTAGAAATTTTGCAGAGCTAAGTAAATTGAACTTTGAAATTACTTCTCGGCTCTTTGACATTAAGCTTTTTCCTGTTCGTTAAGTCATCGAAACATTACATTAAAATTCAAATAACTAAGAAATGACCTAAGAAAATGCAAATCAATTAATCTCCCAGAACTATGAGGAATCGTAAGACTTCTCCCATCACACTAAATAGACAGCTATTTCTCGGCTGTTTGACATTAAGCTTTTTCCTGTTCGTTAAGTCATCGAAACATTACATTAAAATCCAAATAACTAAGAAATGACACAAAAAATGCAAATCAATTAATCTCCCAGCAGTATGAGGAATCGAAAGACTTCTCCCATCACACTAAATAGACAGCTATTTCTCGGCTCTTTGACATTAAGCTTTTTCCTGTTCGTTAAGTCATCGAAACATTACATTAAAATCCAAATAACTAAGAAATGACACAAAAAAATGCAAATCAATTAATCTCCCAGCAGTATGAGGAATCGAAAGACTTCTCCCATCACACTAAATAGACAGCTATTTCTCGGCTCTTTGACATTAAGCTTTTTCCTGTTCGTTAAGTCATCGAAACATTACATTAAAATCCAAATAACTAAGAAATGACACAAAAAATGCAAATCAATTAATCTCCCAGCAGTATGAGGAATCGAAAGACTTCTCCCATCACACTAAATAGACAGCTATTTCTCGGCTCTTTGACATTAAGCTTTTTCCTGTTCGTTAAGTCATCGAAACATTACATTAAAATCCAAATAACTAAGAAATGACACAAAAAAATGCAAAACAATTAATCTCCCAGCAGTATGAGGAATTTCCCAATTAAATAAATAACAATTCATTGAAATATCTGAACGAAAAACCATTTAGATTATTGCAAGGGGAAAATTCGTATTTTCCGTAACTATGTTCACAAGAAACTCAGTTATGTGCATTTGAACAAGAACTTACAAAATTTAACTGAAATTCTTGTTTTTTCCTCTACAGATACTCTTGTTTTGTACTCTGAGACTCCTGTTTTTATTAAATATCTTGTTTTTATTGGATAAATAATGCGTTGCTATTGGGTTTTCAAGAAGAGAATGGTTCTTGTGAGTTTTATTTACTAAGGGAAAAAACTATGACTTGATCTCAAGCCAACAAAAAAGCAGCCATTCATCCACCTAAAAATTACTATTAAACAACATATTTACAGATCACCAAACAGTTATAAAACTTGATGGAGCAAATTGTGTTTTGGAATCTCATTTGAATAATGGGAGTTTTACCATAGCAGAATTTAAATTTTGTATGAATCACTTAGTATTGAAAAATATGTTGTGAAATTAATATTATTTAATGCTGTTGGCGAATTTTATTTTATTTAATTTAAGAGAATGTAAGTCATCATCCTAAAGATTGAGAATTTCATAGCAATAGAGTTAACACAAATAGGTAATCAAATCATTAAATTACAATAGAAAAACTTTTTATTTATACTTATTTGAATGTGACTTTTTACTAGAATGATTAGAGAACATAAGTAAATAAAAGAATAAGTTCAAAAGCGCAAAAAGGGCCAGTTCATGATTTGAAGGAGCTACTAACGGTTTGCGATTATATCCTCAAACCTCAGTCAAATAAATGACTCTGCAATCCTCAGTGCCTGTGATGATTCCTTTTCAATTTTGCTATTGTTCAGCACTCTGAACTCTTTCATGTTTGCCGAAGAAAATCATTTATATCATATATCTCTCATATGGGCTTAACTTCGGTGTTGGGATATATGAGAAAAAACAGAATTTTGTTGATAAAACACTTTTAAAAGAGTCTGTTCTCAGAGCCTGTGGTTTTGCATTTATTATAAATTTTACTCTTCATATTTGACATGAATTGATAGCTATTGTCATTGGGTTGTTCAAGGTGATACTTAGTCTTGAAGTAGTTTTAATCATGACTAACGATAAATTGAAAGAAAAGATTGACTAAAAAAAATCATAAAATAGATGCAATAAAATAGTTGGTTATTTACTGCGATTGCAGCTCCAAAGAGTTGCTACAGCAGAGCCACTGTGTCCAAGTACACCACCAGTAATTATTGATTTCACGAATTTTAGATTTTTGAAATATTTAATAGTTGTTTAAATTGGCATGAATGTTGAATAGATAATATACTAAATTGAACATTCCCCCTATTTTAATTTCTTGAAAATTTTCAGTTGTAAACTTTTTTCACTATAAAGTTTTTTCTTTTCTCGTTTTTTTAAAATAAACAATGGTTCTGGAATTCGACTTTCTATGCTTAATCAACTATAATTTGTAGAAAAACTTACACGAACTGCACTCTTTTGTAATTCATATTTATTGCATGTCAAACTGACTAAAAATTCTAAGATACAAAAGAAATACTTTAAATATATGCAAGGGAAAGAGTTTTACTACTCCAAACATATTGCATGAATATCATAAATTGAAAGTTCAATTTAAAATTGAAATTGAAGGAAATCAAAATATGCCATATAATACACAAATAAAAATGTTTTTCTCAACTTTACAGTAACTTTGCAGTTCTTGCGGTTTGTTACCCAGTACATTTTTGATGCTTTAACTTTGTAACGCATACGGTATACCGGTATATATGTACACCATAACATACATATACATATACTTACATATACATTCATATACATACGCATACATATACATAAATATGTATGCATATACATACACATATATAGATGCATGCGTATACACAAACTTACACTAACACATAAATATACATGCGTATACATACCCTAACAACAATTTTACCTTGGCCCCAGTTGGGCTTAAAATTGGCTCAATATGTGTTCTATATGAATGTGCACCGAGGGACCAATATTGGTGGTTGTAAAGTGATTTTAAAATGTCGGGTGATATATGTATATATATATATGAATATTAAAATGCGCTTTTAAACTTTATTGTAAGGAATAAATAATTAAACAAAAGAACAAATTGAAAGTTTTTTATTTCTAAAGACAGTTTATTTTAAGTTAAGTTCATAGACAAATGTAGAAAAAAGTATGACTTGTTTTAAAAAAGAGAAGAAATGTCTATAAACAACCTGAGAACCGAAGCTACAGTCTTTAGTTCATTAGAGCAAATAACTTTATGTTTTGAACACAAAAAAAGAGAAAATAGAAGATAAACATTGTTTTATTCCATTGTTAAAAATTTGAGCCAGAATGCTTTTAAAACAAAAGAAATTCTTGAAAGTTAGTCCGTTATGTAACGAAAAACATTTATTTGCTATTTTTCTATTTTAATATAAGCTTCACATAATTTTTTCCACAAAATAGTACTTTTTTGCTAAAAAGTATTTGGTTTAAAACTAAATATCAGTGTATCTGTATTTTCTTCAAGTCTTTAAAATAAGACTAAATATAAAATATATATTCTTCGAAAACGATATAAATGGAGTTTTTCCTCCCTCTCCCCATCTGAATAGACAATTCGATATTTTGCTATACATGTAAATGCTTCTTGTTATTTTTTATTCGTTGTTTCTTTAAAAGTTATATTAAGAAACATTTTCTTATTATTGTCTAAAAATTTAACTATTTTACAAGCAATTATTGCTATACATTTATATGCGTATATTATATGAAGAAACGTATGATTTTAAGGAAAATATATGATAAACACGTGCGAAATAATTTATTAACCACAGACAAGCAATTAGCAATGCAAAACATCAGAGAGAATAAGTAGGAAATCTAAACAAGACGTGGCCAGGTATATTCTGAGTTAGCTAATTGAAAAGTAAAAGAAAAACCATTTTTTGTGTTATACTTGCTTTCTAAAAAAGTATTTATTTAATTTAAATTGTAATGTTATAATATATCTGTTAGCATATATCTTATCAGTGTTTTAAAATAATATGCAAAGTTCATAAAGATAACAAAGAAAAACACCCTTCCAATATGACCACCCTTTCACTAAAACATCTGAACTTAATCTTATTCTTCAGAACTTACTATTTTGCGCTTATTTTAAAAATGTCACTTCTTATCTTTCACTGTTAGTTAAAAATATGAAAGAAAATTTAAACAAAATAAACAAAATTATTGGGAAAAAATGTTTTTCTTAATGCTAGGTAGGTTATACGTGTGAAATATAATTAAAAATAAATAATTTTGCATCAGTTTATTTGCTATATTTTTTCTAATTCTTTTAAAAATGGAATTAGGTTTATTTCGACCATTTTAAGTAATTACAGAACATAGTACTAAAAATGAAGATTTTACTAAAAGTTTTTTTTTATAACCATCAAGTTGGATGCATATTGGGTCAATTTCACAGCAGAGGGAAAATTAGAAATCTTAAATTTATTGACCTTAAATTATTTATCCTTATTGCAGGTTTTTTACCGGTTTCTTTAAGAACATAAACTAAACATACTTAAAATTTTTTTCATTTTTAATATCAGAAACAAACGAATGCAATATAAAGACGAACACTTTTCAGTAGAGTCACTTGCATTTTTTAATGAAAACAAAATTTCCTGCAAAATTCAATATTAGAAGCAATCTATAATATATATTATCCAAATTGAAAAAAAATGAGGCATTATTATTTCCGAAATATCGGATTTTAATACCAAATAAGTTAATTAATAAGATGTAGCTCTTATTAGTTTAGAAAACAGAAATGCAATAGATAAGTAAATTTCAGATATTTCGAATTCAATTTTAGGGTATACCTTTTAAGATGTAAATAAATTTTTATAAAATTGTTAAGCAGTGACTTATTTTTGTATAAGGTAATATTCTCAAAAATGTCAAAAGAAATCAAAAGTAATATTCTCAAAAATGTCAAAAGTAATCAAAAGTAATATTCTCAAAAATGTCAAAAGTAATCAAAAGTAATATTCTCATAAATGTCAAAAGTAATCAAAAATAATATACTCAAAAATGTCAAAAGTAATCAAAAGTAATATTCTCAAAAATGTCTAAAGTAATCAAAAATAATATACTCAAAAATGTCAAAAGTAATCAAAAGTAATATTCTCAAAAATGTCAAAAGTAATCAAAAGTAATATTCTCAAAAATTTCAAAAGTAATCAAAAGTAATATTCTCAAAAATTTCAAAAGTAATCAAAAGTAATATTCTTAAAAATGCCTCAATGCAAATAAATGTGCCTTCTTCAAATGATCTTTTTAAACAATTCAAACTTAAAATTCTAAAAAAAAGTTTTCTTAGAAAAAAAAATTAGTTCTTTGTCTGCTTATGAGATGATTTGGCGGAAAGAAAAGATTTCATAAATAACGGTTAAAATACAAGAACATATTTTTTATATATTTGCTTGTGTTAAGTTAATATACAGAATGTATGTTAAATAATTATCCAATATTATATTTGTAAATGTGTATAGTATATACGAAATTAATATTACATTATAATTTATAAATCATTATCTCTATTACGTATTTGACGATTTACTTATGTACTTCATTGATTTCGAACATGCTGTAGTGTTCGAGAGTTTAGCTTAGGAATGTGAGCAAGCATATTGCCTCGTTGAAAGCTCACATAAGTTATAGTTCTACTCATGCACTACTCTTAATGATTTATACTCACGTGAAAGCATTTGCAAACTCTTGATCACGCTACGTCTATGCAACCATTCTAGATTATGAGTTATAAATTACGAGATATGGTATAATTAGGAGTTAAAAGTAATGGGACTTCTAACCTATTTCTCTCAATTGTTACTACTTAGGAAAAGTATCTAAAAGTATTACTTAGCATGGTATTTAGTACACTTACTATTTGAAGGGCATTATATTCAAATATTTCTTTTTGTTTATTTTATTTACAAAATTGAGATTTAATGTTTGATTATAAAAATTGGGGGAGGGTTCTTTACACTGAAAGATAATCGTTATTCTATTTTTAATTTATCATTTTCAACGCAACTGTTTTCTCTAAACTATTCTAAAATAACATTCTAAAGAATTGAGAGAATTACTTTTTTAGTCTGTTTAGGGTTATTATGTAGGTAATAAAATTTTTTTTAAAAAAATGTGAGTAAGCAAGATTCCAATCCTAGCTAAAAGTCAATCACAGAAAATCTGATTGGCAAGAGAACACACGCATGAACATACAATTCTCTTCATTCAATACAATCAGTTCTGATCACGACGTCATATTGGGTAAAAGGAAATGTCTCTCTATTATGGACTATATAAATTTTCTTATAAATTTCTATATAAATTTTCACTATATAAATTTTCTTATAAATTTCTATATAAATTTTCACTATATAAATTTTTTTATAAATTTCTATATAAATTTTCACTATATAAATTTTCTTATAAATTTCTATATAAATTTTCACTATATAAATTTTTTTATAAATTTCTATATAAATTTTCACTATATAAATTTTCTTATAAATGTCTATATAAATTTTCCCTATATAAATTTTCTTCAAAAGTTGAACGCTACTGTAAAAGTATTTTACAGAAAATATTTATATAATAGGCGAGAAACATTTACGTGAAAATTTTTATTTTTATTTTTCCTTTTATTTATTTATTTGATAGTTGAAAATATTACTTATGGTAATAAAGTTTGGAGGGAACTTCAACAATGGATAATCAAATTTTAAGCTGTCTATTTTACTGAAACTGTTTCCTCTGAACTATCATTTCGAAGAATTGAGGGGATTATTTTTTTTAAAATCTGTTTTGGGTTACTATGCACGTAATAAGAAATTAAAAAAAAAATATGAGTGTATAAGAACTCATTCATGGCTGAAAATCATTCCCAGAAAACCTGATTGTCAAGAGAACGCACGTATGAACAATTAAACATACTTTCCCGTCATACAGTGAAAACAGTTTAAAGTCAGAAAAAAATAATGTTAAAGAACTGATTACGACGTTATAGGGATTAAAAGAAATTGTGCTTGATCCACGATAATCTAGACTGTTTCTATCTATAATGTATTGAAAAAGTTAAATGCCTCTGTAAAAAGAGTTAACGTGGAAGAAATCTGTTGAGTAAAATACTTGAAAGGACATGTTGCTTTGTGACAATAAATGGTGAATAATTTAATTGAGTCTTTATAGAATAATCTTTTTTCAAGGTATCAAAAAAAAAAATTACATGAAATATTATGTTTTATTTTTGTACAAAAAAGTCTACAATAAGTTTAATTTGTTAAAAAAAAATATTAAATTGTGATAGTTAATGAAGTGGTGTATGCAAATGGCATTAAAAGAACCATCCATGATTTTTAAAACAAATTTTTTTAACAAGAATTTAATCAAATAGAATTATGGAAAATCGATTTTATTATTTGTTAAAAATATCAAAAGATAAAGAGAATAGAGAAAAAACGCCAACCCTTATTTTAGAAAAAAAGAGTTAAGAGTAAGATAAATAGGGAAGAATAAGGGTGCGGAGCAAAAAAGTATGGTCAAAACTACTGGAATATTGTTAAATTTACCGTGTTTCTGGATTAATGGGAACACCAAGAAGCTTGGCAATTTTATCGGCAAGCTGTAATAATGATTTAGGTTTACATTAAAAAGTGGCCTAATAATCTGTTACAAAACTTTAGTAAATGTCATAAAATTTGGTATTTTCATCATTCAATTCATTTTCATCATTTCACCTTAGAGCATATGTGGGGTAATAAGAACTATAATTTTACTAACCAGAATTTCCGTTATACGGTTCGATATATACAGAAAAATTACTAAATGAATGTTTTAAATACTATATCTTTTAGATTTTATTACTGCAAAGTTTATGGTATTGAAAATTATTTTTTTTTAATATAAAAAGTATCATTACCGTATAGTGCAATAATTTCCCCAGAATTTTTTTTTTCTCCGCGTGCGTCTCATGTCATCGAAATTTAAATTTCGTACTCTTCGTCTTATATAATTTTCTTATGATATTAAAATTGTTATGATATTATATTATTATTAGAGCATTGAAAAATAATTTAAGTAGGAACATGGAAAAACATAATTTCTTTTTAATTTTTTTTTGTGAAATAATATAATGTATGCATATTTTTAATTTTGTTTTAAATATATATTTTTATTAATTCTTAAGTATTTAATTTGAATGCTATTAGCAAGCAATTATTTTTTGTTGAGGACAGTTGTAGTAACTTTGGTAAAATACAAAAGGAATGAAGAATACTTACTTACTACACTCAAATATTTCAGATCAAATTATAATAAAAAATAATTCGCAAAATCACTTTTTTCCGTAAAATTTTATTCCGCAATTTTATAGTAACATTTATTTAACTACAGTGATTTGGTGTTTTAATAGTAAATATTACTGTAAAAATTATGGTATATTAGATCTTTTGTTTTGTAAAATTGTACAGTAAAAAGTACCGGCACACGAAGTACTGGTACTTTTCCCCGTGATTTGATCCTGAGTTTTTTTATAGTGTATATACTTCATTTATATACTTCATACTATTAATCTTTATATGCGTAATTTAATTCTCACTAAAAGCGATACACTTAAGCTAATTGATCTGATAATCCTGAAATAAATGACTACGCAGACTTACTTAGAGGGCATAAATGCTATTATCAACTCGACTGAACATTGACTAACAGTCAAGATCAATGTGGTTTATTTTGAGTCTCACCTTCTCCTTGCAATTAACAACTAAATAATGGAATCGAGACTGCTCTCTAAAGCACAAATATTCTTCCTTTAATACGATAGCAACTTAGGCTACAAGTATACAAACTTCCAGAAATGTATATGTCTGATAATACATCTAATAAATAATCAACAACATTTTTGGATTAACAGTTGGCTATCTGTTACATAAAATATGTAATTTTCAAAATTAATTATTTCTTTAAAAGAAAAGAGAAATTCACGAATATGATTTAATTTCATTAGCACGTATGTTTAAATTGAATGATTGACAATTATCTGGATTATTTGTCAAGCCAACTCCAGGCGGCAGAGAGGTAGCGTTCCGCGCTTTCCTGCCACAGGTCCTTGGTTCGATCGTTGGGCCGGACTAGGTTCACTCAACATTTCATCCTTTCAGTGGATCTATAAAATGATTACCAAACATGCTTGGAAACTATACACAAGAAGTTCCACTTTCAGCTGACCACCCAACAAACTCCTGCACCCCAGACCCCATGGTCGAGAAAACTGAGATGGAAACAGTAGGCATTGGTCCTCTATAGACTGTCGCGCCACTGAGTTTAGTTTAGTTTAGTTTAGTTGCCAAACTATGTCAGTTCAAACTATGTCAGAGGTGGACACAGTAGGCCTAAAAAAGCCCTCTACAATGGTTAGTTTATACAAATGCTTCATTAAGGACATCCATTGTCTTCTGGATTGGGTTCAACTCAAAATTGAGTCAACTGTTCAACGTCAGTAACAAAACAAAGTCTAAAAAAGAATGACCGAACAGTAAAGCTTTCTGAGATAAAAACTTATAATTTTCTAAAGGCTGTTACCGAGGAAATTTCTAATATACTTTCAAAGAAGAACTTTACAGGCTATTAACAATTGTCTGATCGTAAACACAGAAGTTTTGCATAAATTTTTGTTAATTCTTTTCACATGTGAATTACGTAATTAATTTATGTAATTTATCAGAGCTTCCTGATTTTCTTTTGCAGTATTTTTGCAAACATAATTTTAACTACTAAATTTTACCTAACCAACGAGTTAGATTTCGTAACTTATTAAAATATTTCTTAATCTTCTGTTGGAAAATTTATCCTTTGGAATTATTCAAAAATGAAAAGTGGGAGTTAGGCTTACCAAGTTTGAGACCAGCAGGGATATCTTTCTGGTCTTCCCTTCTCCATTTTATTTTCGGAGAGGGTGATCCTGAAGCCGAACATCTCAAACTAATATCTCCTCCTTCTCGAACATCTGTATCAGAACTTGTGTTCTCTTCATCAATTTTTGGAGGCACTAAAAAATAAATAACAGTATATTATATGATAAAGCATCTAATATCTGTTTGAACTAATAGTTTGATAAGCTAATTTAATTTCGATGCGTTATCCGAATTATTTTTATCCGAATCCTCCCTATATCAAATATTGTGTTTTTTCCCCTTCTACGATATTGTACTGAATTTTTGATGTTGGTATTAATTTTGAATTAATGAACTGTAGAGAAACAGCAAATCTGTTAGTCCATTCTAATTTATTTTTCAATTATTCATATTACCTTCATTTTATTTACGTTTTCTAATTAATTTTTGTCGTAAAGATCTGAATTGTTATATATATATATAATCCTTATTATATATAACATTATATATATATAATGTTATATATAATAAGGATTATATATGGATATATATAATCCTTAGTTTTCGAACATAATTATTGTCTTTTCTCATATGTTTAATTAATTAATCCCTCACCTAAGTTATCTCATTCTAATCCTTCTTGTGAAAAGCTTCTAAAGCAAAAATAACTTACTGTAATTTTACGACCCTTGTCTATGTTTATATTTGCTATGTGTAGTTGTATGACAAAATTCCTTAGAGCTGTAAAGAAATGTTGCTATAGCTTATAGAAAAATTTCCTAGGCTATAGCACACCATAGTTTTATGAAAAAAATACCATAGGGTACACCTTTGTCACATACATGATGCAAAAATTTGCCTTGAGCATATGGTTATAAATTGCCATATGCTTATGGCAAAATTATATAGTAAAGTTTAGCCTTAAGCAAAACCTCATGGAGATAATCTCTAGTATTTTTATGGCAAACATATGGCAAATTTTCCTAAAGGAATGAAGTATGTAAACAATACTATTTAAAAAAATTTTCGATGTGACAAAATAAACTAAAAGTTGATTACGTGATCTACATTGACATGTTAATTGTATTTCTATTTTTCATGTGATTTAAATTGAAGTTTATTACAGCTCTGAATAAGTTATTTTGGTAAAAATAGCATAAACTGACTTTGTTTACTTTCTTTATTGCTCGAACACAAATTCATTGCATTTCATTTATTCACTTTGATACAATAACTTCATAACGCATGTCCTCAGTGATCTGTCATTTAGAATGTAATTTTATCGGTTATTTTAGATAAATGAAAATCTTAGTGTTTAATATGTTTATATTAATTCATATAAATTTATTTCGAGAGATTTTTTTGTGTCTGTATATGTTGTCTGTACGATCAGATTACTTATAATACAGTGAAATAGTGAATATCGTCCAAACAGGGTAATGAAAACTGATACACTATTTGAATGAACAATGATTTTTTTTCCTTTTTGGGAATATATTTCAAACACTTTCGATCATTCCTAGTCACATGATTTCCCATTTTGGTTTTTAGAATTGGTCACCAAAATCATGCGACTTAGTATCCCCATCCTATATATATATGATATTCGGTTTTATTTATGCAAAATGAAAATTAGAAATTTTGACATAGAATAATGCATATGCAAAAGTGAAAGCACGTTTGCAATTTACTTGACCTACTATTCCATGACCTACAATTCTTATCATTGTATTAACTAAATTCAATTTCATTTATACTAAATGGTCTTTAAAAATTTACATAAAATAGTAAGAATGTAACAATAAACCCTTGGAGGCCATTTGCTTTCTACACAGACCTAAGTTCAACTATTCTGTAAGTATTTCTTCACTGCATGCAGTAAAATCAATAGAAATTCACTGTATTTAATGAAAAACTACTTAAAATACTTATTTGGTAAATTTGTTGACACCATTATTTTAAAATTTTTAATTATGAAAAGTACTACATTTTTCTCAATTGAATGATAAAGGCATTTTGTTTAATATTTTAAGTAGACTATCTGTTTCAAAAGTATTTAAAAACCGCATTCCAGCAAACAGAGAATTCATTAAAATAAATTAGATTATTTTCATAAACAAAATGTTGAATAACTTTTAAAGAAAATTTATAAACATTTGAAACTTGATATCTTGTAAAAGTTGAAATGTATTATAAATAAACATCAGGTCTGGAGGGGAATTAATTTAAAACTGAGAATAAAACGATGAAAAAGAGATGAGCTTAAAAAATATTGAAAAGAAGATATTTTTCAATTTTCCAACAGATGGGTATGATGTAAGAGAAATAATTAACTTTTCTTCAAAATGGAGATTTTAGGGATTTTTAAGAAATGACTTTCTAGGAATAGATTTAAAAAATTAGCATAAGAAATCAAGATAATCACATTGGAGAAGATACAAAACCAAAATATGAAGAAAAAAAACTCTTTAACCGAAGAAATGAAAAAAGAAAAAAAAACACTACGTATTTTGA
Organism: Parasteatoda lunata; assembly: GCA_949128135.1. NCBI lineage: Eukaryota > Metazoa > Arthropoda > Arachnida > Araneae > Theridiidae > Parasteatoda > Parasteatoda lunata. Next base: position 38,533,630 of record OX421975.1, on the reverse strand, counting down.
TTTCAACAAAGAATGTTCTGCCTCGCGGGATATTCTTTAATCACTTAAATCTTTAAGAGGAAACAGAAAATTGCCTTTTTTTCATATTCTCTCAAAACGATAATGAAAGAAAATACCTTTCGTCGCAAAATTTCAAGAATATGCCTTTTCTGCGTGTCAACGTTATCATTTTTAAGTCAGGATTCTTTAGTTCCAGCATGGAATGTATTTTTAACATAATCTATTTTGATTTAACTTGTTATAAGCAAGTGCGTTTGAAAGATAAGCAGCTTACAATCCAAAGAATAATATAAACATAATTTCTAATTATGGAGTTTACAATATACACTTCGGCATTTTATTGATAGAAGAACATGCATATTTATGCACTGTGCAAAAGGATTTCATTTACTATGTCGATTGCATTGCATTGCATTGATCATTATCCACACTAAATTAATTTCTAAGGAGAAATAATCTTCCATACTTTATATAAGAAATGTTTTATTTTTCTGAAAGGAATTTCTAACCAAGTGAAGAAATTCAACAATTTTAAGTTATTTTCTATGCAGCAATCCAAGAATCACATTTGTTTTATTTACGTAAGGTTTAATTCTGTAAAAGTAATTTAGAAGTAAGACACATGAAAATATTAAATGAGAAAAAAAGCATGGGTACGTGAAAACGATAAAACTTAAATTGAAAAACTTGTACTATTGCTAATAAAAAGACAAAGTATATTCGAAAAGTTTTTTGAATTTTCTAACAGTTAAATGATCGTTGGGCATGATGCTCTGCTCTTGTCGATGAATTACGAAGCATGGTGGCCAACATCTCCTGGTGTCCAATTCACAATTGGCTTGCAGTCAATGTGAAAAAGTGTTTCATTAATCACAAAGTGTGACAAATTAAAGGTATCCCATATCATATCCCATATCATATCCCATATCGTATCCCATATATTTGGAAAGATTATAAGTCTCACATGTGGTAGAGACTCATCATTTGTGCTCATCAGACTTGCCAGTGGTCATATCAAATGCTATTGTGGTAGAGACTCATTATTTGTGCTCATCAGACTTGCCAGTGGTCATATCAAATGCTATTGTGGTAGAGACTCATTATTTGTGCTCATCAGACTTGCCAGTGGTCATATCAAGTAATAGACTTGCTAGTGGACATATAGTGCTTTGAAATCATGATAAATAGTTTAAGAAATAATGTATTTTTGACTTTCAATATCTTAAAATCTTAAAAATTATTCACCTGATTTCCTTCAGAATCTGAATTTTATCATCGAAAATTACACATTTAAAAATCTAATGCAAAAACATGTTCAACAAACAGGTAAAAATAAATAAAAGCAGGTAACAATTTCAACTCCCCTTACTAAAAAGAAAAATAAATAATTATTAATATTTATTTTTATAATCATGTTTATTTAAGCAGAAAATGACTAAAAATTGAGTATATGGCATTTTTTGTTTCGGTACCATGCTTTCATTTAAACGACAAATGACTCAAACGAGTTATTGAGACGGCCACTAGATACAGCTTCCTAAATCGACCTGGACCGTAAGCCTTCTTCTCTGGCGGTTAAAACATCCAACTACAAAATCGGAGGTGCCTGGCTCGAATCTTGCAGGCAGCTAAGGAACATCCCTCACACACATTCTACATCCACATCATTTTTGAGTCGATGATTTTGCTTAAAAATGAGAATAGGCTGTTTCGAATTTTAACATTTCACTATACTCTACTCGTTTCGGAGCTATTTTGATACATTGTTGCTCATTTTTAAGAAGCCCTTTTTTACGGTGCGAGTTTGGACATGTTCTAATAAAGTTGTATGACTTTTTCTCTGATTTTCTCATGAGAAACAGGAGCATATTTTCCCTTTAATTACATTCTAATAACGTCATAAAGACGTATTTAAAAAAAAAAAGCTCTAGATATTTAAAAAAAAATTACATAAATTTTTATTGTTCGTAAATAAAACACTGCTTTAAAATCTCTAACAAATCTATATGGATTGGCATAAAGTATTATCAGATCCCTGAGTTCCAATTAAAAGAATGTTCTCTTAAATTTAAATTGTTAAATACCATTTTGCATAACATTAATGTATGAAAGCAAATCTTTTTACTTTCAATGCAATAATTTTTATTTCAATACTTACTAATTATCAAATTTATTATTAAAACTGATATTAAAAAACAAACAATAAATGCATAAATTTAATAAACGATATGGTTTTTAAAGTTATTAACATGATTATAATTATGATTGGAGTTTCATATCAGAGAAAAGTGTAGTAGTTCCATTCGGGTCAGTCTGAAACTATTTTGTCTATGACATTTTTTTCTTCTAAACTACTATTTACAGGCCATAAAAAGATTCTATATATGAAAAAAAATCAAAGTCTGTCAAAGTAGATTTGAAATTTAAAAGAAAAGTGAAAAAGAAAATTTCTGTAGAAAAGCAGACTAAAATATGATCAAGTTTCTTATCACGGAAGATGAACATGTCTGAACTTGAAAAGTATACGTATCCAAGCTCTTTGACAGAAAAAAGATAAAGAAGCTAAACTGTCAGTTTATAAAAAAGATATTATGTTATGACGAAGAAAATGGCATCATATCAGATTTGTTTCCTTTTATATCAGTCTATCATTTTTCTCATACGTATAGCATATTACAAATATTTTATTTTTGATAAAGCAGTGTCTTAAATTAAAAAAATTCAAAACAATATTATAGAAGGTAAATAGCTCATACGCATAACCATAAGAATAAAAAAATATATACTTTATAAATCAAAACTTTTTAAAGAAGTAACTTCTAACAGTTTTTTTTCAAAATCGAAATAGAATATCATGAGCTTTTTTCTTATAACCGTCATTAAACAGTTGGCCAAATTTTCAGCTTATAACTACCAAAGTTTAACTCCGTTGTCTCGTAATTTTAGACTCAAGCCAGAAGACAAGGGAACTCCTGAACCGAGTATTGGTTGAAATTTTCATACTTGGTGAACTTTTTGATGAAGCTAACCTGCATTTGTGTTACATGGAAGGAATAACCACAAAAACCATCATGGTTAGCCTGAGGACTTTAACCAATGATCCGTCTACTATTGTGGATATTTTTCGTCAACACTGTGGTCGGTGTGAACAGGGTGCTGAACTGGGAACAGATCGATCGGCCATGACTGGGACTTGGATTCGGTCACATCATCAGGAGGGGGGTCATTGGAGAATTTTACAAACTAAATTTGCACTTTTCTTCAAGAAAATACTTAAAACACTGCATGGATGGTAAATTTTTAAGGTTATTTTTTATTATTTAGGCTATACTATGCATTAAATTTATTGATGAAGGGAATTCCTATATCATATTTTTTTGCAGAAATAATTCAAACTATTTAATTAACAGAGTTTAAATCAAGTATTTTTTGAAAACTATAAACTAGCTAATATTTACATAGAAAAACTATATAATTCCATTACTCATAACACACACACAAACACCATAACTTTTCAATTGTTTTTCAAATATACAATATTTTTATTTAATTTTATTTGCATCTTGTGCATTTTACTCGAATTTTTACCATTTATAAGGATTCTGCAATGTGATTGAAATCGTATTAAAAAAAGTTAGATTTTTTTTTCTCTCATTAGATATTAAGATTTTAACTATAATAATTTTATGTACAGTAACTTTAAGATGCGTTTTTCTGTAAAATTTAGAAATAATCTCATACTCGTTTTCATGATTTCATTATTAAGAAATATAAAAAAATTAATCTAAATCTAAATAAAGTAATTTAAAATCGTTTTTTTTTTTTTTACATGCTGCAATTTAAAATATTAATAAAAATAAACGAAGCAGCAAATTTCTTTTCATACCCAATATCTATTTTCTTTTTATCGCTTGTCCAACATTAAAAAACACCTTTTCGCATAAATGAGAAAGTGTTTTTTATTTGAGTTATTTACCATATGTGGCCCATAAGAATATTGAAATACCGGAGCTTCTATTTTTCAATCATTTACGTAAAAAAGGAAGAAAATACAACAGTGATGAACTAGGGAGCCAAAAAGGGAGGGAGGCAAAATGGGGAGCAGTTTCTGGGGCGTCGCCTGGCAGTAATCGTTTTATGTCGCCACCCCTGCAATTCAATGACTTTATCATTAGTAGACGGGTCCCTGACATCAAGTATCGTCTGCCCAGCTACAGGGGACTGCAAGAAAAAACTGATCTTTGAAATCCATCGAAGCAGAAGTAGGTTAGAAAAAATTCAAAAACATGGTGCAAGAAGAGAATAATAAAAAAATAACGTTTCGAGGCTAGTGCCGACTATTTTTTCAAAAGAAATTAGAAAAATGGCTTGAATCTTAGTTTTTTATTTCTTCTTTGGAACTATTTGTATGAAAATATAAAATACTAAACAATCTGTTAGATGTTTCCAAGTCATGAAATTTTAAACATTTATCTAAAGTAATGACACTATAAATATATATTCATATTAATATGCATTTTCCTTAAAGTTAAAATGAGTTTTTAACAAATTCATCTTTTTACATGTCAAGTATAAATCACTGTTTACTTTATTAAACGATTAGTTAAAAACACGTAATTAATTTTCCTTGATGAACAATTTTTACAGCTCTTGAAATATACAATATTTGCAAAATTATGAATCTTGTTTGTAATAAATTATGAACGCTCTTGTTTTATTTACTTATTTTTGTGTATTAATTGGAATAAAAAGAAGGTTATCGTGAAATATTCTAAGAGAAATTTAAAATATTTAATATAACAATAATCTGCTTATATAATATTTAATATAACTTATAATATTTAATGTAACAATAATGTGCTCATTATATTGACTAATTTTAATAAATAATTTCTGAGGTTAGGAAACCAAACATAAAATTCACTTTGTCTTTATTTGTTAAAAGCTTTCAAAAAAATAAATAAGTTAAAAGTTATCAAAAATTACAATTTTTAATATCTGTTCTGTTTTTGTCGCATGTTGTTGGTAATAAAACATTGAATTAAGTCCATAAATATTCCATGAAAGAGGTTTGAAAAGGTAAAATTAAAAGAGTAAATTTCGAAATTAGAATAAAAGCTCCATTGTTTGGATATATCAATCTATGAACTCTAAATTCGTCTTCTTGCAATATCTATGGTAACTAAACGGTGAGCCTTGCAACTGTACTTGTGATCTCACAATTGAGAAATATTTTGTTATTCATCTAACATTTCCACTGAACTTATTTTTGTCAATATTGTATAACTTCGCTACTATGGCGAAGTAGATAAAATATATTTTGCAGATTAAATATATATTTTTTAACAAAAACAAGAATTTTATTGAACATTCAACTTTATATGCAAGTCAAATTTTGAATTTTTTTTTTTTTATTTGATTAATATAATGATTCCTCACACCACACATGTTATAGGCCCTCAAATGGCCTAATAATAGGAGAGGTGTAAAAGAAATTCTCCAGAATAAAAAAAAAATTATTAATTTGAAACAGATATAAATTATAGAAAAATATTTTTAAAATAAATAATTAATGTAGATGAATAATTACTAAATTAAACTTTAAATAATAATTTTGACTCATTCTCGCTTTTTATTCACTTTAAAAAATTTTTGATATGCATGACAAATTATATTTTTAATGTTTAATACAAGAACGAGGAACTGCGATACTGTGTTTTGTTACTCTATAATTAAAACACAACTTACCGAAAGTGTTGGGAATTTTTGAGTTCTCCTAATTCGATTCAACTTAAGGGTTAATTTAATCATTCTTGTGTTAGTCTTATAGAAACGCATCTATTGGACATTATACTTAGAATAACGGGAAGGATTAAGGGAGCTTAGGGATTTTGTTTGATATTTAATAACACCAGATAGGTATAAGCATGAGGCACAATTTATTAAATATTAGGTACCCCATTTTCATTGAAAAACAGAGGTATTTCAACATCTGTCAAAATTTTTTTTATTGCGAATAGGAAACTCACTTAGTTAAGAAAGTATATTTTAAAAGCTAGTGTTCCATTTAATAAATTTTTTTCGTTCACCAAATAAAATAAAATACCATCGAATTCCAATGCTCATGTCTGCAATAGGTTTTTATTGAATTAATAACAATAATAATTAACTGTCTTTCTAGGTACAGAGCAATATTTAGTCTTTCTAACGTTAAAGAGATGCATTTTATAATCGATATACTGTATTAATTTAAATAAAATTTTTAAAAAAAGCGAAGAAGACGAAGCATTTTAAAAAAAGCTTCTTTATTTAAAAAAATTTTAATAGGGAAATCGATAAAGTAAATGATTTTCTAATCTTGTGAAAATCAAAGAATTTGCATACTGTGTCCACTTGAGGTAAAAAATTATATTTAATAGAGTGGATTGCGTTGACTCGTCCGACGAATCTCAAACTTGAACATTGCGTTGTTGCAATAAATTATAATGGTTGTCGTAAAAGAAACAGGAAAAAAGAGAGAAAATTACGTTACATGGTTAGAAAAGAAAATAATGTTATCAGAGCTCATAGTTATTAACGAAACTAAATCTGTGATAAAAGCAGAGCGTTTTTTTTTTTTTTTTTTTTTTTTTTTTTTTAACATTCCTTTTAAGACTACCATGGTATGGCTACATCGTGAAATGTAGTATTGCGGTATGGTATTGGTTTAAGAATTTGACGAGAGTAATAGTACTTTAAAACGTGAAGCTCCAAAATTTAAATACGATATCCTTGATGAAGTTGCTTTGGAAGTTGCTTAGTCCTTGAAGAAAGAAAATCTCAGTATGGATCAATGTAATAGTTCAACGAGACAAACATAAACTGCGCAGTAGAGGTTAATATGAAAAATGCCACAACGTTCGGGCACCTAAGCTGCAGTTATCATTTGACTAATTCTCAAAAAAATATTCCAAAACTCGAAAATGAAATTCATGTTGGAAAGTATATAAGATCTCTCATTTGATGGCGTGAAAGCAAAAGCATGAAGCGGAGTTCATGAAAATATTACTTGAAGTGAAGACTAGGATCATTCTTCAAAAAGTGGGTGTTCTAAAATATCAATGAACGAAAATAAATATGGAAACAGATTAAAATGTACGATTTGCAGCGTTTTACTTAGGAAATACGTTCTTTTATTCAGACAAAGTTTCCAAATTATTTACGAGTTTTATCAACACTTAGCGTAGAATATCGTTTAAAAACTTTATTGCAAAATAACTATTATTTCCATCGATAACGCCGGGCAATCTGGAGACAAAATAATCTGAACCCCAGGCAGGTATCTCAGTAGGAACGAAATATCGGATATAGGAACGTGCAGCAAACAACATTATTTTAATTAAATCGCAGCTGTTATTAGTGCCATCTGTTGACTGCATTTCTAAAATATTGATATTTGCTGAGAATAAATATCTGGTTTCCTAAGCAGATTACAGCAGTCCATACATTTCATCCCATTTTTTTTTTTTTTTTTTTCGAAAGACCCGGTATCTGTCGATATTTTTTTTTAATTTAAAATCAAATGGAGTTGGGTATAGTGACAGGGTGAAGTAAAAATTAGAAAATCGATATTGAAGTCAAATAATTTTGATATATTTTTTATGATTAGTCTTTTTTATGCATAATTTATTGCTTCTCTTTCATGAATAACTCTTAATTTCTCTAAACAACCATCAAAAGTAAAAGGCTCAATTTTAAGTAGTTTATAAATTTGCAACGCATTTCTTTTTTAAATTGTATCATTCTCTCGGCATGAACGATTAAGCACTAAAGTATTGAAAATGATTCTAAGCTTTAATATTTCGTCTGTCTTTTTTCTATTGTTTATCTCCTGCAAATGCTTTATTATGATTCATTTACCAATGCTATTCCAAAAAGCAAAGAAAAAAAAAGTAATGCAAGCTTTACTAGAATTGCATTAATTCAGATTTGGCTTTAGGATTAAAGAGTGAAAAAAAAGCCGTCAAAAACAGTAATTACAACAAAAAAAAATCATTTGGAGAAAGAACATCGTTTAAAAATTGTAAAAAATGTTTAGAATGTATTATGATTTGTATCGGAAATGGAATTAGACGGATTTTTTTTTCTTGCTCGCCGGCGGATAATTAAACAGAGTCTGCAATGTTGGAAAAACATTTCTATTTCTATTTAATAAGTTCTAGAAAGAAAAAAAAACATTTTGTGTTGCAGTTTGGCTTTCTGTTTTATAACTTTGAAATTTGTATTTCCCTTTACATAAAATTTTCTGATTTTAAAAAAAATAATGTTTTTTTTACGTGCATGCAGCTTATTTTAACTCCATTGTAATAATTCAGCATTATAACAGTAATTAGTAGATATCTAAGAGAGAAAATTATTTAAACACAATAAAAGAAAATTATAATAAAAGTGAAATAATTTAAAAAAATCACGTATTTTATATTATTTCTGTTCCTGTTTGATTTCCTGTCTTACAAATGTAAGAGAAAAACAGCAAATATATTTTATTTTGAAAAATGATTTTGTTTTTATAATTTTGTTTCATTTATATTTAAAAAAACTATTTAAACTTCAGTCTTATTATACAGCACATAATTCAAAAACATTTTAGATAGAAAGTTGCTCAAAACATAATAAAATAATAAAAGTATTAAAAAGAAACTTCAAGGTTGAAACTGCTTGAACAAATGCATGTACTGCCAAATTCAATTTTTTACAATTTTATATTTACTCTACTAGTATTTGGAGAAATGTGAGTGTTAGAGAGAAGAAAAACAAATCATTTAAAAATCGATGTTCTGTTTATATTATTGCTGAGTACATTAAGTATAAGTATGATAAAAAAAGTTTAGATTACGGACGATGACCGACAAAAAGTGTTATAGTACGTAACCCGTAAAGACAACAAAAATACAGGTCTATCATTAAACTTTTTCGCGTAAAATATATTGTCTCTGACCGTAAATTAACATTATGTCACCTCTGACCGTAAATGTTTTGTCAGCACGCGTCTTGACGTTGCTTGAGACGCTGGAGATTTGTTTGTCAAATTTTTGTAGAACAAAGAAAAGTAGTGTAGTGCACGTCGAAAACAATGTGAGTGGAGAACAAGATGTTAAATTCCTTTATCGCAAACTTAATGTGTACTAAACCTAAACATATGCAAATTTATGTAATAATTGAACTCGGGTTCATTGTGGCCATAATTTATGGTCATATGACCACCATTAATAAATTTGTACAGGGCACGAAAAAAAGGAACACTTTGAATAACTTTTGATCTAATGATACAAAAATTTTGATAAATTTTTAATCAAAAATTTTGATAACCACCTACTATAGCTCTTTCTTAATTTTTCACCTTAAGTATGCTAATTAATTAGTGCAGGTGATATTTAAAGTCACAATATCAGGCTCAAAACGCACTTTCTTTTAATAACTATACTTTTAGTCAATGGATTCGGATTTTTAAATAAGGGAGGTAGGCCTTAATCTGGAAAATATAGTCTATTATAAAATACGTCTATTCAAAAAGAATTTTATTAATAAAATATTATTTAATAGTTGTTTATCGTATTTCATTATTTAATAAAGCAACAAGTCGAAAAAGTTGCATCAATTTAAAGTATGAGTTTAATAGCTTTAAATGTCAAAATACAAAATTTAACGAAATCGGTAAATAATTTTTCTAAGCATTAAATTTCAGAGAATAATGATAATAAAAATTTTACATATTTAAAATTTGATTTCCCAAGAACTATTTGACCAATTTCGTTCAAATTTTGCAGTTTTCTTTTTAAAATTGCCTTCTTAAAATTGACAAAAATATTCATATTTGTTAATTTCGATTTTTTTTCCAACTATTATTATATAAAATAATTTTAAAAAAATTAATAGTTATGGAAAATATCCTTCATAAACTGAAAAAAATCCCAAGGTATAGCGAAATACACAAAAAGTAAAATAACTTTAAGGGGTCCTAACTTTTGACTGTTCTTCTGACCTGAATTTTGACCCCATATTTTCTAGATTGTGGCTATTACCCACATTTCAAGGCTGAAGATTTCAAATCTCTCTTTAAAAAAACCTTTAATCATCCAAATTGCGTTTTTGGTTTGATTCTGTAATTAAAAATATTGTTTGCACTAATTAATTAGCATATTTAAGGTTAGGTCCTTGAAAATTAAGATAGAGTCCTAGTAAGTACCTGATTATCCGATCATTACATCAAAAATTATTCAAAATGATATCATTCTAATATTTATATTTTTATTATAACTTTGTATAGATTTAATTTTCTTTGATGAAAAGGGGGTAAAATCAACTATATATTTAATTTTAAGATTACTATTATGCTAAAATTTTTAACTATATAATTCTGAGCAATATTTAAAAAAAACTAAAATGAGAAAAAAAATCTAATGTCTTTTTTTTTATTAACATGACTCTAACGCTCCAAAGGTAACTTCTCACAGTGAAGATATTTTTTCGAGGAAGGTATGTCAACATTCTGTGAACTTCTTTCTCGAAGAAAGGAACTGGATGTTTAATTGAACAGTTGAATACACTAATTTTGCTGAATTTTTTACTATTTCCTGCACTAGGTTTTTATTATTCAAAAAAAAAAAAAAAAAAAAAAAAAAAAAAAAAAAAAAAAACGATCTGTCCGTGTAAGTGATTATCTATTAATTATCTACTAATTTTGAAGTTCCTTACAATTACGAAATAGGGACTTTTTTACTCAAAAAAAGCAGTTGACTGTTTAAAATTGTCGCCAACTTTCCAAAATTTGCTGAAATTTGAGGACAAAAATTATTTGTAAAACCATAGAAGCAGTAGTTTTCACTTTTAGAAAATAATGTATGCATTTTGTAAGTACTGACAATATCGTTGATTTGAAAGTAAATTGGGCATTTATCTTTAAATGAATTGGTCTCAGTCTTACTTAAATACAATTAATGTTTCTTTTAGAATTATATATACTTTTTTATTTTAGCACTTTAGAATTTATTAAATAGGCGTTGTAAAAACTGTAACTGTTTCTTATTTCCCTCCTTTGTTTGATTATTTGTTTACACTCGTTCCCCAAACCCAAACTTATATTATGTTACTATGTTTATAATTTTTTATTCGGTTCCTAATTCTTATCCTTTTCTGATTTTTATATTTCCATGTAAAAGAAGATTTTTAAATGCCGAAATTATTTGGTCTACGAACTTTTATATACGTTCATCTTCATTCACATTCATATTATAGCAGAGAATCAAACAAAAGATTCCCCTCCTGTGTTTGATTATCTTATTCAGACTTTTTCCTCATCCCCAAATGGGTAAATAGTGTGTTTTCTGGTTGCAACTTATTTGTATTTTTTTCATCTATTCTTTCCTCCTCTTCTCCTCTCACTTTGTGTTTCGACATTAAAGTTGTTTTTTCAGGGGAAAAACTCTGACATTGAAGATTTTTCAACGTCAAAATAATTTATTCGTTGAAATTATTATGTACGTTAGCTTCCGATTAAATAAGATAATCAAACAATTTTTCTGTGTTGAAAGTGTTTGTCCGTCGAAATTATTATGCACGTTTAGTTTCCCATTAAACAGGATAATTAAAGAAAATTCTTCTGTATTGAAATTGTTAGTTTGTTGAAATTATTATGTACGTTTAAACTCTTTCAGAAAACTCACACAAGGAATTAGTATCATTTGTTCCTCTTTATTATTTAAAATTCCTATTTCATTTCCTGTGATCAAACTAAATTCCATAAATCTAAAAATTCCTTTTGTTTTATTTTGAAAATCTTCTCTGTTTGATTACCTTGTTTCTCATCTCCTATTACTATCTTTTTTCATGTTTCTATTTGTTTATATATATTTTTTCTTTAACTTTTTCCTATTCTTTTTTTATCATTATGTGTTTCGAAATTGAAGAAATTGTTTAGTTACCAAAATTATTATCTTCATTTAGCTTCAAAAGTATCCCATTACACAAGTCAAACATTTCTTCCCTCTGCTTGATTATTATGTCTTATTATGTTCCCCAATCCTTATTGGTTAAATCATATTTTTCCTTGCTTCAACCTGTTTGTAATTTTATCCTTCTGCTTTTCTATCTTTTTTTAATTGATTTTAAGTTTTGACATTAAAATTTTTTTGTCGACGAAATTATTATCTAAGTTTATGTACATTCAGCTTCCTTTTATACTCAAGAATCAAACTAAATATTCCCTGACTTTAATTGATTATCTTGTTCAAACTTGTTCTTCATCTTCTATTGATTTAAGCATCTTTTTTCTTGTTTCAACTTGTTTTAATTTTTTTTTTCTGCTCTTCTTTTTTTTCTGCTCTTCTCTTTTTTTTCTACTTTCTTCTTGTGTTTCAACATGGAATAATGTTTTTTTATTATAAAGCCGATGCCATTGTTTGTCTATTCAATGGCTTTATTTATGTTTATTTACGCTGTCTAGCTTTATTTTCTTAAGGTATACCCTTTTTAAACTGGATTTTATAACGTGTATTTATGAATTTGAGTAATGTATTTATAATGTGATTAAAAAAATCAATCAACAACTATGATGTACAGTAAAAATTAATACTTTTTTGTTAAAAAGAAAAGAAAACAAGATAATTGGAATTAAGTCTAGTGAAGACTAAATAATAACAGCAGAAGAAATATGATAAAAATAGCTTAGTTTAAAAAATATCCGAGTTGTCATAATTAACATCTGAGTCAATCCAATTTACAGTAGTTATCCAATTAGCGGAAAGCTTTGGATTATGATGTTGATATTCGATGTTTAATTTATGCATAGTTTACTATTTTTGATTGCATAATGACATATATTTCCACTGGTAAAGATATCTATGTTTTTTAACGAATCAAACAGAAGAGTGAAACGGAAAAGTATCATAATTATGAGAAAAAAAGCTTTTTTAAAAAGTCAGAGATCTGAGTAACTCAGAGAATTTTTCGCTAAAATTAAATTTCTTTTTTTTTAAATTTTAGAATTCAAACAAATCAGAAGCTAACATTAATTAATGCAAGTAGATTATTTACAATGCACTTAGTATACTAAGTATTGTATAATTATTGAGAAACATCTGTTCTGAAAGTTCTGGGACGATGATTGTGCAAATATTTTCAACTTACCGACGACTTCGAGAAAACCGATTTGACTCATCATTGGGGATGTGTTTATTTGGCACATATATTCTCCTTTGTCTGATTCTTCGACGTCTTTTATGTTTAACCACCATGTCCGATGGCTGTTATGTGTAATACTGTAGCGTGTGTTACGAGTTATCACTTTGTCGTGCAGAGTCAGCAGGGTGTGTTTGTCTGTGTGAATCCAAGCAACCTGCAGAAGAAAAAATTGTATTAATTTTTATTTATTTTAAAGAATAAAAGAAATACTGTTGTTTACACTAAAGATAATGGATTTCAAAAATTTTCTTCGCAGTTGGTGACATTATTTTCCAGGAAAAGCTCCGAACAAACATTTCGGCAATTGAGGAAATAGCCACTTTCTTTTGTTAAAGAATATGAACTTTGTCGAAAACATTAAAATTAGTGAACCATATCAATCAGAAAAATTTTTTTGCAAATACAACAGACATTGTAAAAAGTTCCAGATCAAAATACTGTCAATACTAGCGGCACTCAGGGAGGAGGTACTTTTTACTGTTAAACTCAGTTTTACCCGAAAATTATACTGAAAAAATAGGTGATGTAGTATAATTTTTACGGTAATAAATATCGTAAAATCACTGAATTAATTTAATTAAAAATATATATTACTGTAAAAATTTCAGTAGAATATTTTACAGTAGAAATAAGTTTTACGGTCAATTGGATTTTACGGGTGATACATCCAAATTTCCGGTCTTCATACCGTATTTTGATCCGGATTTATTCACAGTGCAGGTGCAAGGAATCACACATTTTTATTCCTTATTGATAATTTATATGATTTCTTCGAATAAAACATAAAACAATATAAGACAATAAAAAAAAAAAATTCAACAGAAAAGATAGAAAGAAACTGAATAATATTGAATAAGCTGAGCGTAAGAAAGAATGATGAAAAAAAACTTTTTATCAGTCCACTTTTTCTACTTCTAGAAGAAATAAACTGATAAAAAATATTACACTTCCTTGAATTAAGACAACGTAAAGTTTGCATTAATACAGTGGCGCTTGCACTTATTGCACTTGTGTAAAAGTTATTGAACACAAAAAAAAAAAGAAAAATTAATGTTTTTTCATTCGTAATTTTGCGAAATCTTTACTGTAGATATTTTTTAATGTTTAATTGTTTATTTGTTTATTATTTAAATATGTATTACATTCTCATACCATTTGTTACCCTACCCTTTTTATCGAAACCATTTTGAGAAATAAAAACAAACATCATTATTTGATGAAACCATGCCACGAAGCAAACAAGAATTTCATCGAGCCTATATTATTTATGTTAAAGAACGGTGCACATATTGCATCATATCTTTAGTTTCTTTTTCTTCGTGTTTCACTTCTTCTCTCCCGTTCAACCTTCGCCAATGCTTCAAACTTTTCGATTTTCATGAATAATGCATCGCCAAAACCTTCGACCGTAAACACCATAAATCTTAAAGCATTACGGCTATCCGAACCTTTAAGGTGATGTCTCGATTTCAGTCAAGACGGAAACATTGAACCGTAAATAGAGGATCAATATTTATTACCTCCCCCCCCCATCTTAAAGATACCCACCCCGTCTAACACCTGAGAGATTTAATCGGTTACCTTTCAAATGTTCACTGTTTTATCTCCCAACTTATCACTCATTTTTTTTTCCTTGGCGATGTGATATTGTAAAGAGATGTTCGAAATGGAGTGAGAATGGCCAAAATACTTGAACTTGAAGGTTTGGAATTTTTAATATTTTTTTTTTAAATGCATGTCAACTTTAATGAATTAATAAGGTTTAAGGTCATGTAAATAATAATAAAAAATATAATGAATTTAAAATTTTAAATTAAGTTTTTCATGAGACTTGAAAGTAAAAAAAAATAGGGAAAAAATTCATTTTTTCAGGTATGAAAATAAGCTTTTGAAAAGATTTTAGTAATTAGTATATTTACAATTGAAAAGTAAAGTAAGAGAATAGACAATTTCCAGTGGTGATAAAAGTTAATGCCGAGAGCGATGCTCTTTACCGCTTTCCACGTTAGTTCTGCCAAAAAAATTATTTTATTCGTTTTTTTGTGTTGTAAAATTTAGTTTTTTAGAATTCCCGACTGGAGTGTGTAACCATCAGGGAGCTGACCTCACATTAAAAAGGTCCTGGGTTCGAACCTCAGACAGGGCATGGATGTTCCTTCATTGTCTATACTATCTGTCGTTACTGTGGGAGCAATATATATATATATATATATATATATATATATATATATATATATATATATATATATATATATATATATATATATATATATATATGCATCATTCTCTGGAGTGTAAAAACACTCCGCACAGACCCATAAAGAATCGCAAATCGCAACAATAAATAAATAAAAACACTATATCAAAAATTATATCATAAATACAAACACAATTAGAACAGAAAAACTTTAAATAGAATATTGGCAATTGAAATATAAACCGAGAATTAGTCAATTAGCAGTGCGTGTAACTGTTCCATAGAATTTCAGTATCTTCCATAGATATTGCTAGTAAGTGCGGGGCAAACCCCCAGATGCTCAGCATTCATTGGGGAGTCCACCACGCACAACACACAGTTTGGGTCGGTATTCAGTATAGAGTAAGTATAAATTCAATATAAAATAGTATGAATTCAGTATAGAATAGTTTTAACTCAGTGTAAAATAATTTTAAAAAGCAACGAAATTATTTAAAAAGCAAAACAGTTGACTCAGATTTTAGCAAACACTTGAGCAATGTGTAAGAAAAAAGTTTTGTTTATTTTTCAGTCAGCATTTATGAGTCAATTATGAAACACATTTATGAGTTAATATAAATAATATTATTTCATAATTTCTTTCAGCGATTAGACGCTATTTATTTGAATTTTTGAAAATTTTCTTTTAATCGGAAGCAATTTTAGACCAGTGGGAGATATCGTTTCTGAAAGATGTTATTTATTATATCATAATAATTATAGCCTTAAAAACCATACTCGCAAAATATGTAATAAACATCGGCCGTTGTTATAAAATAAACAAATATTTAAAGATTTTACAAATTTTATTAGCCCAGCATTTGAAATAAAAACACGAAAACATAATATAAAGAATATACGTTTATGTTGGAGTATTATATGATGCAGTGTACCTTATTGGGGATCTAAACTATACGCTCTGTGAGGCTTTACCGGACCTATGCATGAGGACTCTTATTACAGCTCGGGAGAGATTATGTTCATTTCAAATTTGTAAGTCTCAAATCTGTCAGTATCCTAGTGATTTGGATAGTTATAAATGGATTTTACGATCCACTGTCACTAATATTGAGAACAAATTGGCAAGGGATACAACTTTACTCCGAATCCCTTAGTCGAAGCTGTTATGTCAATCCCTTTAAAATTCTGAAATTTGAAACAAATAGTAATCAGATGCTCTCTATAGTGTTTAAAGAGTGTCATTAATTTTAATTCAGCAATAGGAGCGCAAACGTACCATTTTCATAAATATTTTTTATTAACATTGTGATTTATAATTTTCACACAAATTTCATTTTCTGCTATTTTTAAGGGGGCTGAATACATCTATAAAATATGAATAATTCAATCGGGAAAATTTTTTTTCTTTTAAGAAGGTTTCCTATTACTCTAGATTTTTCGCTATTAATTTCAGATGGTTATTGAAAAATTTAACTTTTCATAAATTAATCCATTTGAGACCATTCATATGTTTTTTTTAATGATTTAAAGTTCGCAAATTCTGCAAATGAAACAATAAAAGAAATGTCACAAAAAACTTTTATCTTCTGTTGCACCAACAAGTGTAAAAGGAAGGTTGAAAATGTAAGTGCCTTTTAATATACTTGTCCGTTTAAAGATCCATGCTCGTGAGTTTATGGGTACAAATCCAAGATAACGTTCAAACGAACGAAATCCAAGATAACGTTCGAACGAACGAAATCCAAGATAACTTTCAAATTTAAATAAATTTTGCATAGTAATATTAATAAGAACAGGCCATGGGAGACAGATCTCCCACGAACTTCCTAAACAAAAGCCAAATTAAAAAGTGCGTGTAATCTACGGACACAGGAGAAGCATGTGTAGGAGATCCAAAATTGGCGATTTATTAAAATATAACATAGCCAAAACAAAGCCAACTCAGCATTATCAATATAGAGTTCAAAAAATACCTTGGCGATCACAAGTCGCCAACAAATTTATAGGAATTATTACAACCCTGCAACTGAAACATATTAGTGCTTAGAAATTTAAAATAAAAAGTTATAAATAGATTTTTGTTTTCGATTAGAGGCGACATGACAGTGAATTAATAAGTCTGCATAGTAATGTAATAAAAAGTATCCGTTACCTTGATATATGCGAAAAAGGAATAAATATTTCATGTTCGTTTTTAAAGATGGAGTCTTTGAATTGTTTAAAATACAATTCGATTAATAAAAAAGCTTAAGTAATGAAGGATATTTTAAAAGATAGGAAAATATGTAATGCCAATTGTGGCATCACATCCTCTTTTGAAACATAAATCTAATTATAATTCATTGGCATGTTTACAGCCTTGAAGTCCCAAAATAGAATATCTGTACTCTAATTTTTTAACTAAGACATTTTATGAAAATGAATAAGTTTCAATGCTTTTATTAATACAAAAGTATTTTTATAACTTTTATATAACATACATCTATATCTATCTATCTATATATATATATATATATATATATATATATATATATATATATATATATATATGTATATATATATATATATATATATATATATGTATATATATATATATATATATATATATATATATATATATATATGTATATATATATATATATATATATATATATATATGTATATATATATATATATATATATATACATATATATATATATATATATATATATATATATATATATATATATATATATATATATATATATATATATATATATATATATATTTCACGCGGGCTGTGCTTAAAAATACAAACAAACTTCTCAATATTACGTCTAGCTAAATTTTTTTAGAGATCAATAAAGACATTATGATTGCATTCCACAAATAACACACCCTCCAAAATTTATCATTACAATGATTGCAATGATTCAAAATCAACTCAGTGGTTACAGAGTATAATTAAGCTGAAGCCAATTACAAAAGCGCTCAAATAAATTGAACTGGGTGGAAATGAAAGACTTAATGGTTCATCACTCTCCAAACTCGCAATTTGTCAAGAAGAGGCGAATCGCCGCTGTGTGTGTTAGTGTTTTATTAAAAAGAGAAAGCCATTGTGATTGGTAGATACAAAAAAAAGAGGAAATTCTTCCGGCTATATTTAGGAACTATCTTATACCATTGAATTAAATGAAACAATCAGGCAATTTAATTGGTGCTTATGGAACTGCTTTTGAAGACTTTTGCTTAATGGCGTTTCTTTTATTACAGACATATAATTTTTACGCTGCTTGTATAAAATACCATAAGGAAAGTGTCGACTTTTATTTTACATATTTTTAAAAATTTATGTAGAGTTTTTCTAAAAATAAGTATTTGATATTTACGATTTATTAATAGTATTAATGTGTATGTTCAGTAATTATATTCCTTTTTTCATTATAAATGAATAAAAAAAATATTTGCGAAAAGAACTTGAATAACGAAACAGTTTCATTGTTTGAAAGAAAATTGCATTTGCATATTAATTTTTAAGTTGAGAACAGATTTTTTTTTGGTTGCAAAACTGCAAAGAATAGAATGCTGTAGAAAGCAAGATTAGGATTCGTCATGTTATTGAATCCAAAAGTAACGATAACCATACGAATATTTTTCAGTTAACTGTTTGCTGCTTGAATTTATCTCGTATCAAGTATAAAATAATTTAAAACTAAAAAAATAATTATTTTTCAAATTTTCCGTTTAATTTCATTTAATATTTCTAAATTTAGGACTTTATACTGTACTTGCTCATACGATTTAAATGTATAAAATTTAAAATTTGCTTTTACACTTTGTTAAAGGCTAAAATACTTATTATTTAATATACTAAAATATTACCATGTTAATTATAGACTCTATTGAAACAAAGAAACAATTGTATTAAAAAAATATAAGAATCATTAATTAAATTATCTCTCTTGTCATTAATTAAATTATCTTTTTTAAAGAGAAAACTTATTTAATGTTTCTAAATCATAAGGAAAAAGTTTAATGCAATTTCTAAATCTTTAATTTAAATATATTTTTTTTTCAATTCTTAATATTGGACTATAATGTTTACATTTCATATTTAGCGACGATATTTTTGCGACGAATTTTTAACTAGTTTTTAACGAGGTATAAAATCTAAAAAAATACAATATTTGAAAGAAGATATATTTCTTGTTTTCCCTATTATTTATATTTATAACCAAATCTTTTAAAAAGATTGAAAACAGAGAAATAAAATGTATGTTTTTTTTTAGCTTTTATATTCCTCAACGCCTGCTCACTATGCCCTAAATCCCTTTGAAGATTTCAGTCTTACAACACACATGAATTCTTCTCAGCCCTTGTGAAACAGAAATTTCATTAAAAAACAAAATTTATTCAATTTAAATAATTTTTATAAATGATAAATTTTATAATTTTTATAAATAATTTTTTTAATTACCTGATTAAAGTAACTTAATTACCTGATGAAACAATCTTGAAATTACTTCAATTTTTTACCTATTCTGAGTTGTTTATTACAAACAATGATTTGTTTAATTTTTAAGAATTTCAGTTCCTTTTCGCAACCAAAGAGCAAAAATATAAAGCTTTTTTTATTGCAAAAAAATATATATAAATCCTAGAAATATTCTTTGTATTTCTTCAGAGAAATTGTTTCGTTAATCATCAAAACTCAAAAAGCATTGTTTTTATACTTTCGAATGCACGGAACTCAGAATTTCATTTCTTGTTTCAGATGTAGCACTTGATGAAACAATTTCTTCAGATATGAATCAGGAGACTTTCTATTTTAATATCTGTGCATTCGCTGAAAGACAAAGTTAAGAGTGGATCGACAAGAGCTACTTCTCATATATATTGTGAGGAGTTTTAATCTTGGGAAAAGTTTCCGTAAAAGTAGGAAATGAATGTGTCAACTATTTCACTTCCTTGCTGGTTCCCAAAGAGGGAACGTAAGCATTTTGTTCTCAAAAATTCCGGATCCTGCAAGAGTCGTTATTAACTCCAATCTCTTAGCGGGGTTATATGAAAAGAGATAACTGCAGCAAAATGGCCGGAAGCTGTTTGAAAGCATACTTGCATAAAGAAAGAACGTTTAAATAAAACTCTTTTGTTTGCTAAAAATAAATATTAGCTTCATACTTGCTCAAAGTACCTAGATATAACAATTCTGCACTATTATGGATCTATATTTTGCATGTGACTGAGACATTGAAATATAGATTTGTTTTTTTGTTTTTTTTTGCATGAACTATTATAATTTTTCTTTTGTTTCGAGAATAGGTATATTATGTGTTTTGTATAATAAATTTAAAATGCTTGGTGTAATATAGTTGTAAACTTCACTTTTTTGAAATAAATATTTTCTTCTTATAATTAAGATGTTTCCACCGCCTGCTTCCTCTTTCGCGAACCCCCCGTGAATTATTCTTATTCAGCATCGATTTTTCTTTCTTAAAAGTCGATATTTTCTCCAAAACAAAGAACATTATGTTTAAAAATTATATAATTACTGCAATTTTCTGTGAGAATATTTCATTAATATGTTAATAGTCATGAAATGAGCAATTACACTGAAAAAAAAAAATTCATATGAAATTATGTTAAAATGTATCAGCACTCAAAGTGCAGATACTTTTTAAAATAAAATCCGTTTTTACTGAATTAAGTGTTGGAGTAATTTTACAGTTAAAATGTAAAACAATTTTAGCCTAGTAACAAAATTTTGTTACTAGGTTTATAGTCAAGAAAGGAACGATTACTTGGTTTTGAAAAATAAACACCTGCACTTAAGAAATAATTAAGCCCAAAGAATATATATTTCTAACTCAAAAAAAGAAATGTTAATTTAATCGTGATCGAGACTTATGTGAACAGTTCACATTGGGAACGGCGTTTATTGCTCCTATGTTAAGTGTTGTTTTTTTAACGTTTTAGAAATTTCATTATAAATGATCTATTTAATATAAATTATCAAATTTCAAAGATAATGGACGCGCTTCGAAAATGATCTCAATTGATTATTTTCCGATTAATTTTAAATATCAAACATTTTATTTCAAATATATTAGTATAATTATAATTGGTAGGGTGTTGTGTCCGAGAGGGCGTGAGTTCGATCCTCTCCGGCTGAAAACTCCCCATTTCGTAAGTGGGGACTGGTGCACGTTATATCTGTTGCGCTACAAAGTCCTCCATGTTCCCCAAACATATCATGCCTTATTGGTTGAATTGGAGATTAATCGTTCTCTGGTTCATGTCAAATCTGTGAACGAATGAATGGATGCAATGAATGGGTCAGCCGTATAAAGGGGTTGTGACGTGTGTGTGGCTTAAATCATATTCTTGGCTACATATAGCGCCACTGAAAAAACAAGAAACGCATTCACTGCCTTAAATACGTTTGGTTTCATTAAGCTGCTTGCTGATTTGGCAAGTGACATTAGAAACAACAACATAATTATAATTGACCATTAAATAATATTCATTATTCCCGCATTAGTTCAGAAAAGTAGTTTAGATATCCAACGGTCTTTATTGATATATTGCTGCATCATGCACGCATTCTCTAAATTTCCTCCAGAATTAAAAATTTAGTCCGGATGTAACTGTAAATTTTACACAGACGTCAATATATTTACAAATGTTCTTTCTGTCATAGCCATACATATTTGTCCCCGAAATGACTCATAGGTATTTGTTTATCCTCATTGTACTGCCATGTACATATTTATAAAAAAAAAAAAATCCAACTTCTTCAATAGCTTAGATAAACAAGCAAGTCTCAGTTTCATTTTGAATTTTAAAATACTAAATACTTTTTTACTCTTTCTGACATTATATTAACTTTTTTCCTGACTTATAGACATGAAATCATGACATAAGGACACTGACATATATTCCTGACCTATTGACACTTATAGACAACTCCCTGATTTCCCCTAGAAATGTGGAATTCGATTATGCTTATTTACTCTTACGCGATAGCTGTTTTTACACGACTTTCTTTCGACAGACGTGATAAAGCAAAGCATGACGTTAAAAAAGTTAAAATCGATCATCTATACATAATAATAAACGCGGCTGTGTGTGTGCCTGTAATCACAATATATCGCCCCAGAAGCCTCGCCCAACCACGAAACTCGACACATAATTTTGTTTTGACATAATGAAGAAGTATTTTTTTTTTCTTTTTAAAAAATTTGGATTAGTTTTTTAGTTATCAGTCATTTTGTAAGAAAATCTATGCTTTTTCGTCTTCAAAGAGCCATATTAAAAAAACTATTAAAAAATGCATATACTTTTCTCCACTCCTATAAATGTATGCTAATGCGAACCTTACAATTGAAATATAAATTTTCGACAACTTAAACCGATAATATACGAAGGAATTAATAATTTAATTGTAAGGTTCGCATTAGTTTACAATTATCAAAGTGGAGAAAAGTTTAACTTTTGTATTAAAAATGTGGCAACATATTCGATACGTAAATAGAACGCTTCGCTTTGATATATTTGTCGCTGTTCATAATTGTTATAATAAGTTTTTCTTCTTCTTTCCACGCTCTATTTTTTTCTTAAGCTAAGACGATAATTTTTGTTGCGATATAGAAATAGAAATTGATACCATAAAAAATTATATAGAAATAGAAATTGATACCATAAAAAATTAATTCGTTTTCGTGTTCTTTTCATGTATTTAGCATTTTAGTTTTTTTTCTGAAGCGTTGTAGCTATATAATATATAAAATAGGAATTTAATTGTTTTTGAAGGAACGATCACACTTACCTTGGATCTCTTTGGTTTTTCTATTCTTCATTTTAACAGTTTTTATTAAATGTAATTAGTTATTTTCAGAAAGTTTCAGTTTGCAGGTAAGCATTTAGATTTTAATATTGAAGTTAAATGATTTGCTTTCATAGTAATTGATGTTCTAAAGTATTCGTTGACTTCTTAAAAACCCGATTACTGACATGGCAGAACCGCCTTCCAAAAAACTTTGTATTTTGTCAAAGAAAAGGATATTAAGAGATTCTCAAAGAAGAAGAAGGGCCCAAGAAACGTTTGTGGAACGTCAAAGAAGGATGGAACATGACCGAATTTCGACAAGCAATTCTAGAGCCCAAGAAGTATCAAAGAAACGTCAAAGAAGATTAGAAGAGGATCGTGTCTCAACTAACAGTGCTAGGGCCCGAGAAACATCTGAGGAACGTCAAAGAAGATTTGAAGAGGATCGTGTCTCTACTAGCTGCGCTAGGGCCCAAGAAACATCTGAAGAACGCGGAAGAAGATTAGAAAATAATCGGGTCTCAACCAGAAATGCAAGGACCCGAAAAACATCCCAGGAACGTCGAAGAAGACTAGAAGAAAATCGTGCTTCAACATCCCAAGCTCGATTGCATTTGTGGCAAGACAAGGAAAACTCTGGCGGACAGCTGGTCGCCTTAAGCGGCTAGTAATGAATATTAAAATAAAATTCTATTTAGAAAACATAGAAATGTTTTAAAAACAATTAGGTTATTCATGAAAAATAAATAGTCTTCGACTCTTGCTTGCTTCATTCAACAACCCTCGTGATTGAATTTCATTCAACACTCTTTCTTCTTAAAAAAATCGTATCATATCGAATCATATCGTAAACATATCGAATTACTGTATTATTTGTAACGACATTTTGCTAATTCATTAGTCGTAACGAATTGAAGAATAACTAAGCTTGAAAAATTATCAACTCTACTTGAAAAGGAATAAACATAAGAATACAGAATGCATGACACAATATGTAACAATAAATAGAAAGTAGTTTTAATCGTTATCATTGTGTGTAACGATAACCTTATCTGATAACACTGTTAGAAAATTCTGGAAAATATGGTTAATTAACAATTAATGTAATTACCATTTTACATATTCAATCAAAACAATTAAATAATCATAAATCAGATTATATTCAAACTTTTAATTGTGAAAAAAACTGTTTATTTTCTGCCTTCGTCAAATACGGTAAAATAAACCGAATTTTTACGCACCAACTAAGTCCACCTAAAGAAACAACTTAGTTCTTTAAAGCTGGGAACATATTATAGCCGAGGGATAATCTATCTGTCTGATGACCGACAGAATGGGGGTCCCATCGCTGAGACCACACTATTTTCTCTAATCCCTTCATCACATGAAGAGTCCCCATTGTCCTGCACACTCCAATGACCATTATCTAACTAAAAGCCTAGATCCAATGTCCAGTTAAATTTCTTTTTTTACGGTTTCGAAATCATGCTTGTTGTAAATGGTAAAAAGTCGCATAATTCCATTAATTGTTTTATTAGTATATTAGTTGTAAACAGTTTCATAACCATAAAGGTAAAAAGGAAAACCTTAACCACCTCTAAACCTTAACCTTAAACCTAACCTTAAACCACACCTTTAAGGAAAACCTTACAGTAAATTGGATGAATACTATCACAATGTTACTTTATCACAATTTTAGACTGAAAATTCTATAAGTGTATAACAGTTCAAAACTCTTGAATTCGATTTATATATTTTTTAAAACTTCTAAATAAATGTTAAGATTTATATTTGGCAACATCTAAGATCTCTGTCTCTCACTTTTTTGTTACTTTTGACATCAGCTTAAGCACGTAAAGCTTTAAAAAGGATTAATAAATATTTCTACAGTCATGGATATCTAATTATTATCTAAAATACACTTTAAAACTTTGAAACACATTGACAAACCGTTAAAGTTAAGTATTAGTTAGAGGTATTTTAAAATTAGAGTTATTTTTCGAGTTACAAATAAAGAGTTTCTGAAAAAAATTAATTTTATAAGCAAAAGTGGCTCTTTCCGTTCTTCAAATTTCAACTTTTTAGATGCATTCCTATGGCCATCATAACGACCAGCATATATTTTTTGCTCCTAGTTTAGCGATTCTCGGACAAATTATCAGAAGTTTATTTTTTTTTCTCCATCATACTTGCATTTCTCTTCCTGTGCATTTTTTACACATCTTTGTTCTTCAAGACTTTTAAATTTTGGACAACAAAACAAATTATTACCTAAAGTTGAACATCTAAAACAATGAGGGAGCCAATTACGATTTTTTAATAGAGTGATATATAGTTTCGTAGACGAATTCTTTGTAGGCATTTTGCACATTTCTGGGAATTGAACTAGATAGCAGTACAGAAAGAAATCATAGAAACATCTGATTGCCTACTTACAAATCATATTGGCATTTATAAAAAATGAACTCCTGTAGAATTTGAAAATAAGGCTTTTATTCTTATTATATATATATATATATATATATATATATATATATATATATATATATATATATATATATATATATATATATATATATATATATATATATACATATATATATATACATACATATATATATATATATATATATATATATATATATATATATATATATACATATATATATATACATACATATATATATATATATATATATATATATATATATATATATATATATATATATATATATATATATATATATATATATATATATATACATATATATTTAAATTGACAGTTGTCAAAACTATTATTTTAAATAAATCTTTAAAAAAAACTAGCGCGTATAAACTCACTTTCAACATCCATCATTCATTTCATTAAAATAAATGTATATTTTGAAACAAATTTTCCTGGTGAATAGTAGTCGGTAAAATTATTGTTATGTTAGGTAATGACATTTTTGGTAAAAATGAATATGATTCAGAATAATAAAACCAAAATATACAGTATATAATGATTTTTGGATTTAAATCGTAATAGTTTACTAGAAATTCTGGTTTTCAAATCAATATCTCGTCTCACCACATTTTTAGTAAAAATACAAAACTGAAAACCAAACTTAACCATATAAATTTTTTATGCATAGTCTCATGATAAAAATACTAAAATTTACATTTACCAAATTTTATTGCATATTATAAAACCAGTTTTATTACTCATTTTTTTAGATCATTATAACATTAAATGTATTTAATCAAAACCAAATTTAATATGTTTGCTTACTAAACACGCTCTGAAATATTGAACTTGACTAACAAAATTGTCAGTTTGTCCTTTAATTTAACGTATTTCATATTCTTCAAAAGATATTTAGAACATATTTTGAAGTACAAAAAACATATTTAACTTAAATATAATATTTTGTTAGAAAAGTGTGTTTTAGAAATTTCATTAATTTGTCAGAAATTCCTTGTCGTAGCAAAATATCCAATTAGTTCTACAGAAAACAGTTTACCTTCTTTAACGATATTTCTTCAAATAGGCGTAACTAACTTCGACTTGATTTCAAGATAAATATCTTTCTTTGGTAAAAACTCTTGCTATCAGTACATCTTTCGCAATTTTACGCTCGCGTGATTAATATGACCTACATAATCACTACCCGTAATTATTTTGCGAAATTTAAATAATGCGTGTTATGGATGTTCCTTGATAACATATATGCATCTTTTTTTATATAAATGGAAATAGAAATGAAAGAAATGGAAATAGAAAAATGAAGTACACTTTCTTAATTGGAAACATTTTTTTACCTTTACCATGCACACGTTTTTAACTATTGTAAGATAACTGTCAAAACTTCAAAATGAATATAAAATTTTTGAAAATTGCATTTCATAAATATTTAAAATAAGTAAGGTATAATATACTGTTGTTACTATTTAGCAAGTAATTTATGAGTAAAAAGTATTTAGCATTAATTATTTAATTTTTAAGAATAAAATAATAAATAATAAAAGTAAAAAATAGAGTGTCTGTAATTTAAGTGTTAATAAAAAATTTCTATACACCTTAACTTAAACTTTTTTGAAGGAGAATATTATAATCGCCCACACAGTGTCAAAAAACCCTTTAAATTTCAGAAACATCGAAATTTAATAGGAATATGCAATACTTAATTGCTATGTACGATAAAAATTATTGTACCGTGTCGAAAAATAATAATAATTTTTTTAAAAATTTAATTTTTCTCGAGATTTTTTTTTGGTTTAAAAATTGCATGCATTAAAAAATATAGAGAGAAAGTGTATGATTTTTCCTTGTATGAATCACTTATAGGGACCATGAAGCAAAGTTTGCAAATACATCAGTATAATATCAGATTTAGTTTTACATAATACACCGGCTGCTGATATTACACATAGGCTTGTCAAATACGAAGCTGTTTCGATCTCTGATTATAACAATACACATTGATTATAAAAAATTTTGTGAGGATGAAAATATCAGTTGATAACTATGATATTCAAATACGGTTAGATCTTGATTGACAATCTATGACCCAAGTTTGATTCCCAGCAATGGTTTCTCAATTTAAATTCTTCTCCCGGTTCCCACTGACCACAGTGTTGACGTAAAATATCCTCTTCATTAGACAGATCTTGGGTAAGAATTCACTTGCCGTTTCCTTATATGTAGAAAGTTTAATTGTTTTCCTCTTCGTGTAATGTAAATGATAGTTAGTTCCTTCAAAAAATCCTCCAAGAAGGCCAAATCACCCCAATTATTAAACCAAAAGTTTTTCGTTAGCAATGTCATATGTTGGTGAACTTTGCAACTACTCTTGGAATTTGGGGGGAAAACTATTTATGCAGGACTCAGCATATGTCTTTTTATTTAGTTGCTTTTCAAATCATTGGTCTTTTTTGGGAAACATTCGGGAAAAAAAGCTCAATATCTCTTACATAAGTTTCAGAAAATGCTTCTTAATTTCCATAATCACAAATAATGCTCAAATGAAAAATGTATGTTCTGAGAAACTTCTCAATGGTGTTCTCTTTAATTGAACCGATGACTCCGAAAACCAGCCTTTTAGAGTTTAGCTGACGTGGATACATAATTAAGATATAAGAAAAGAATGCACTTGGAATAGTATATTTTGTGCTGTGAAATCTCAATTTAGTTTGATAACATGTTGTGTCTTGGACCTGTTCTCAGAAAAAAACCTTGGAATACACCGCTATATGGCGGTCGTTGTTGCTAATGATATTGTTCGAATAACTTAGCAGTTAGTAAATTAGTTTAGGCTTGTTATTTTGTTGATGTTTTTTATTACACCATGAGTGATTCAGAGGAAAGTTCGTTAGATGGCATAAGCACGAAAATAAAGAGGGATAAAAGTAATTATGAACTGTAAAGGAAGTGACAACAAATAATATGATACTTTCTTTCAAAAGCTGATGACTGAAGCATTATATGAAATATGCGTAATCAAAATAATCCTATAGAAAAACACGAACGGTGAAACAAGTGCTTTAGGCGTCACCTTTTAGCGAATTTACTTACTAAAGCACTACACCGGGGTAAGTTGAACTATATCTTTCTAGTGGTGGTTTATGCAAAATAATATTTACTCTGTTACAAAAAAGACCCTAAAAGTAGTACCGCAAACAATTAAAGAAGCATATATTGGAAAAGTTGCCCTGAATCTCATGAAATTCGCTGATATCAAAAAAGTTTTTACTATCTAATTTTTTTCTTTCTATAAATAAATTCGTAAGTGACACTGTACAGGTAGTTATAATCCAAAACAACACTGAATCTGCATACCTATAAATAGGTAGTTTACATCTAAATCTATCTACATATCCATAAATATACTGTCTAATACTTAAAGTCTTTATTTGATTTCTCAATGTCAAATTATTATTATTTCCGCTTGTTAAAAATAATGTAAAATATTCGTTTGAAGGTTTTGTCCAAAAACCTGTCATATCCAAATTCTAATTTATCTTATTTTAAACTAAAAAGTTAAGTCATTTTATCGCATAATCGTAAGAGAATATTTTGTTACCAGCCATATTTTAATATCAAAAAGTAGAAAAAAATGCTCTATGTATTAATCTGATATTTAAGTATTTAATTTTTTATCTTTCTGATTTTGTTGGAGATGACCAGTTATTGAACTGTTTGATTCAATTACATTAATTATTTTTCAAAAAAAAAAAAAAAATACAACACTTAAGAATCCATACCTTGTAATTATCCAGGTTGTTGACAACACAAGGCAACACTACTTCCCTGCCAGCTGCCACAGTTATGTTGGGAATGGGTTCAGCAAATGAAGGTCGCAAATGATCTTGAGCAGACACTGCAAAAGAGATGTATCATAATTTATTTAAAGCTACCTTTAGAAGAATGAATGCACCACTACAATATTAATAATAATTATTTAGATAACAGCACTTATTAAACAGAGCTCCGTTAATTACATACAATATGTCATCAACAGTATTTTTTGAAAAGTAGATATTTTTTTTCTTCTTATATTCTGTTTTTTTTTTTTTTTTTTTTTTAATTTTTTTTTTTTAAACGATGAGCTTATACTGTAAGACCCGCTTATATCGCTTTAATAAGACTCTGGTTTATCAAGAAAAATTGAATAATTTTTCATACAATGTTATAAATATATTGAGTTTCACTTTTAGTGTTGCTTTTATTATCAATTTGTTATTGTTACCAATGTTGTTATATGTTGTTGTTATCAATTCGTTATTCTTTTTTTCTCAGATTTAACAAGATAAATAGTTTTAAAAGAATTAGGCAACATCAGAATTAATAGGAAATATTTTCAAAATAAATTGAAAATGGAAGAGTATACTATTGGATGTTTAAAATTATTAATAATCTTTACTAACTTAATTATAATCAAAATTAACTTTACTTAACTCAGACATTTGACATTAAATGCTGATTTATGTGTCATTACAAATTAGTAGAAAATACAGACAATTAGAGTATTATTCGCTTATCGGTGAAACTCAAATGGAACATAATTTTAAAAGGCAAAGCGATCAACTTAAGCTGTATAAATTTGAACTTCCTAATAAAGGTTATCTGGTTTTATCTTTATATGTTTTACTTACATATTCCTCTTCATTCCGAATTAGAGCTTAGCTCTACATCTCACTCTATTTATGTCATACCTATCTTGCCTTACGTATTGTTGTACACTTACCTGAATTTCTGATTTAATGGACACTTTACTGTTACTTCTGCGTGGTTTTACATATAAACTCGGAGAAGTGGTGGATTACAACAGAAAAACTAGAAACAGCATAACAATCCATAATCACAAATGTCCCCAGGAGCAGCACCCATTTTGGACAAGCTGTTGATGCGCATTTGAATAAAATCTTATTAATTTCGTATCTTTTTAAATCTGATGTCAAAATCGCCTTCAAATAGACCAAAAATGCCAGCTTTATTGCATTTTAATGATTCGGTGACAAACATTGCGAGCTCGTGAAATTAATCGCAAAATCATTGTTTATTCCAAATAACCTAACAATACAAAACTTCCTTTAGAGTAATAATGTTCTTAAGGACTACGTTTAGTTTTACTAACTGTAACAATTCATGAGCACTTTTTAAATATATTATATTAAATGATAAATATCAATCCAAATAGTTTTCATTTTGCTAGTTTCATTTTGTTAGGAATTTTGTTACAGTTTCTAGAAATATTTAAGCTGCACAAATAAAAAAAATTTTAATAAAAAATCTGCATTAAAATACGAAAAATATTTAGAGATTGAGAACAGACCAATATTTTTTATTGTTCTTTAAAATATGTCAGTGGTAGTGGAAACCACATATTTTCAAATTTATAGAAAAATCTTAAACCTATGCCATTTTGTGCTTCTATTTATTTTGAAAATCATGAAATTAATAAACCACATGTACAAATTTATTAAAAAATCATTTACCTATACCATTTCAAATTTCTGTATATTTTGAAAAACAGGATTTAATAAAACCACATATCTACAAATTTATTTAAATATTATATACCTCTTCCCCTTTGCGTTTCTATTTTAATTTTGAAAATCATGAAATTATTAAACCACATACCTAGAAATATAATCAAAAATCATCTTTCTATGACATTTTGCGGTTCTATTTTTTTAAAAAGCACAAATGAATGAAATTTCATGTCTGCAAATTAATTGAAAAATCATATATTTATATCATTTTGCTTTTATATTCATTTTGGAAAGCAAGAATAAATAAAGCCATCAATTCAAAAATTTATTGAAAATGTATAAACTTATATCTTTGTATGTTTTTATTGAAAAGCTATGAAATTTTGAAAATAACATATCTATTACTTTACTGAAAAATCACTTACAAATACCATTTTGCGTTTAATTTTTTTTTTTTTTTTTTTTGAAAAGCATGAATTGATATAACCACATGTCTGTAAATATATTGAAAAATCATATAACTATACAATTTCCCAATTCTATATATTTTAAAAAACAAAATTTTTATTGAAAATTAAATAACCATTAATTTTATTCTGCAATAATATAGGTTTCGCTTATTGCGTCAAAACATTGATATTATCTGATGGAGCAAAAATAAATCCTTGGAACAAAAAAGGTAATGAAGAAAAAATTGGCGGGAAAAATCCATAGGCTGTAGCTGTTTACTATGATGATGATAAATGATCCTATAGATTGACCGCTTTCTCTCATTTGATCGATCTCAATTTTTATTCTTGCTTACTCTCAGCTTCGCCAAATATTGACAGTCTTTCTAATTTTTCCAACGATGTCACCAAAGGTTCTTCTTTTATCCGAGAATTTTTCAAATAATAACCGAGAGAAATTACTCACGCCGTTGCAAATTTCCTTCGATTACTGAGAGATTAAAAGTAAATGAAACGCAGCGTTAATTAATCTCAGAATTCGAATTGATATTCTGAGGGGAATTTATTTCCACAAGAAAGAAAGTTAAATATTTACTAGAAAGTTGTTATATCTGTGTGAATTTCAAAAATAAAAGACAGTTTTGATAAATTGCTTGAACACAGTTTAAATCCTTTCATCTCTCTGAAATGTGATTTAATGCAAATATGCTGTTTAATTTGTCAATCAATATAAATGAAAGACAAATCATCATAGAGAAAACATAATGCAACGGATTTACTTCTTGTGTCATTTCTCAAAGAGCTAAAGCTTAATAAGTAATTTTAAAACATCATTCAATAAACACCTTTAAATATTTCTGCAATTATTTTTACTTGTTAATAATTATTGTTTACAATATTAGCCATTTTCTAATATATTGCAAAGAAATCCAGATCAAATTACGTTAAAAATTACCAGCTCCTTGAGTGCCGTTATTTATTTGTAATCAAATTTTAAATATTTTGCATTTTTTAGACATTATTGTTTACAAT
The DNA here is from genome assembly GCA_949128135.1 of Parasteatoda lunata. Taxonomy (NCBI): domain Eukaryota; kingdom Metazoa; phylum Arthropoda; class Arachnida; order Araneae; family Theridiidae; genus Parasteatoda; species Parasteatoda lunata. The sequence goes on along the minus strand of OX421975.1, from coordinate 38,500,952 downwards.
ATTAAACATTTTCTAGTACACTGTATAAAATTCCGATTCAAATTATGGTAAAAAGTACCGGTACTCAAAGTTCTGACTTTTTTCTCCGTAAAATTCATATTTACTGGAGCATGTTTCGGAACACAAAGTTTGAAATACCAAAAATTTTACAGTTATACTTACAGTAAAATCACTGCATAACTCAAATTAATAAATATTACTGTAAAAATTGTGGGTACAATATTTTACGTTATAAATGGATTTTACGCTAAAATTGATTTTACGAATGATGTCGATATTTTATGCCGTAGTTTGACCCGTAATTTCTTACAGTGCTCTGACTCTCAAATTAAGTTTTTTTTTAATTTTCTTTGATGGATAAGTATAAGAAAAACAACACGTTTCTTATACAAATAACATTCATGTTTCTTATACACAATATTCTTATACACATAAGCAAACAAAACTTTTATGTGTATAAGAAAAACAACGTTTTACAGATTATATAGAAAAGCTACTATTGTATCGAATGATGAGTAAATTTCTGTTTGGATACAACCCCCAGGAACTATCCAATGAAACTGCAGGCCACAGGGCTAGATCAAACTAAATCCCTTAACTGCTATGGACCGGACCATGGCTATATCAACGAGGCAATATATTTTTTCCCTGCTTAGTTTAAGGCAAACCCGTGAACTTAACGATACGGAAAGGAAAGATGGTTATGGTTAGGAGATACAACGTTGGGAAGTGTCACCCCATATGCTTTACATTACATTTAGGGGGATGTCAAGTTCGCCATATGTATCTTCTTTCACTGGCCGTTGAGTATTATTTGTACGAATTTATTACCAACGAAAAATTTAGTAAATATTTGTGGCCGGAGTTAAGTTTTATTATAGAGGTAGTGGGGTTTATGAATTTGTGAAGATAAATTTTTGTGTTATGAGTTGACTGTACTTTTTAAATTTATATTTTATCATCTAAAATATAGCAAGTAACTTTTTAATTACATTTAAAAAAAAATCGATTTCGCTTTATTTCTTTACGTTTTTACTGACTGTTAAAGATTTCTATTCCGTTATAGGAATTTGTGTAATTTTAACAATTACTTCAAAAATTTTTATTTCCTCATATTTATCTCATTGAAAATTACAAGCGAGTTTCAAAATAGTTCAAAAACTCAAATTTGCTTTATTTTTAACTTTTTTGATAAGTTGTTCAAAATATCTGTTGAACATTGTTTAGTTTTTATGTAATGCTAACAAGTTAATTTAAAAATTATTATTTAAAGTATTATAAGATAAATTATTACAAATTTTAAATTATTATTTTTTTACAAGGCTAAAAAATTATTTAGTACTAGCTGAATACCCGTTCTTCGCACTGGGTGAATAAAAAGAGAAAAAAATCAATAAATCAGTACCGAGAAACACAACGCAATCATGCTCAAAACTGAAAGGAATATTTAATTTAAAAAAAAATATCTAAAAAATATTAGAATTTCATAAGGGTCTTAGAGCATGACCATTTCTCTATCTGACCTTTAATTTACTTTTAAAATATTTATAAATAGTGGTGGAAAAAAAGTTCTTTTAATTCTAATTCACTACAATATTAATACACTGTCTTAGCTACAACTGGAAAAAATATTTTCTGAAACTACTTAAAACCCCGTTGTAGAATTCTTATAAAAAACTAATTCACCAATTACCATAATACCAGTAGTACATATTACCGTCAGTGATGCATATGAATTAAGTGTTACCTGAGAGTGGCGACTTTTTACGGTTTCCTCATTCTCATTAATCATTATAATTAACACACATTATCAATATTAATTGAGCTAGTCTCAATGATTATATGCAAATTTTCTACGGTTACCCAAAAAACGTATAAGCATATATATATATATATATATATATATATATATATATATATATATATATATATATATATATATCATGTTTCTTCTAAGAGAATTAGCACCACTCTTCCATTAATTTTGACTTTTTAATACATAAATATTTCTTTCTTCCATTACCATTGGTTTTAAATACGTAATATTTTAGAAAAACGTTTAAAACAATTAATATGAATAAAATAAAAGCACATTGTATCAGGCAAAGTATAAATTTGGTGACGTAAACCACGAATTTATCTGACATAGTGAATATAAAATAATTAAATATTTAAATACGTGAAAGAAACTATTTTTTCTTCAAATAGAACTATGAGCTAGAAATTATCACTAATGTTATCTTTAAAACATGTGAAAAATTAAATCGTTAAATTTAAAACAATGACTAACGATTAACCAATCAGAAAATTCCATTTGGTTTTTCGCTCATCGTAACGGAACGGTCTATCGTAGAATGTTCTAATGTCAACAGTGACCTTCCTAGTGCTTTGAACTATCTGTATACCAAAGTTTCATAGCTTTCTGTCGGTTGGTTTAGGATAAACAAACATACATTCACTTTTATATATATAGATAATGCCATAACTTGTGCAGATCTAACAATTTGATCTTGTTTTATTCTTAAGCGCATCTAAAAGTAAATATTGCTTTTTTTAAAAAAAAAAATTATAATTTTTAAAGAAGCAATTTCTATAAAGAAAAACATAATATGTCATTTTATAAACGTTATACCATTTTAATACATTATATACCATTTTACATAAATAAAAAAAGGGTTTTCAAAAGTTAGCAAAATTGTTTCAAATTAGCTCCGAAACGAATAATAATAATTTTTGAAAACTCATCTCCATATATTTAAAATTTAAATAGAATATATTCACGAAAAAGGAGAACTATGTAAGAGAAAAGTAAGTTGTCTGCCGGCAGGATTTGAGCTAATGACCGCCAAGTTACAGGATGATTTAACCGCCATATTTGCAGATTCCAGCTCAGATAGAGTTAAGAAGCCATAAGTTTTGGTCACCTCAATGACACTTCATGACATACTTATTCTCAATTTTACAAAGAGTATGGTTTCATTAGCTTGGTCAGCAGATCGGTAATTTTAAATTCAAATTCTACTTATTTGGCTATTTTTTAACTTTTATGGGAACGGAATGTATGTCAGGAAACGTCATTGCATTGGTCAATATATAAAGACACCTAACTTCCTCTGGACCAGAGTGCACATTGATAAAAAAAAAAAAAAAGGGATTACCCTGAATAACTTTTGATCCAATGATCGGATATTCACATTCTAGGACTCAATTAAGAAAAATCATATTTTTAAAATTTGATATCGCGATAACTATTAGACCGATATAACACAAATTTTGTACTTTGCCATTTAAAATTACATTCCTTTAATATGAGGCAAAAAAAATTTAGACCTTACAATTCAAAATTTTTTCGACCATTGTAAATTTAAATAATAAAAATAATAAGTACTTACTAAAAGTTTTTTTGAGCGGAATTATCTTCGGATAAACGATTTTTATAATTGAATGTGCAAAATTATATGATTCACTTAAAAAATTCTCGAGATATTGTAAAATACGCAAAAAGTAAAATTAACATAAAGTTCCAAGCTTTGGTGCGCTCTTCTGACCAAACTATTGAGACCATATTACCCAGATTACGGGTACCCCCTATATTTTTGGGGTCCAAAATTCGAATTCAAGTCATGTTTATTAAGAGAAAGTACGATTTTTTGTCCGATTTCGTTACGTGAAAATATCCTCTGTACTATTTAATTAACATATTTGAGGTTACCCCCACGAGCCATCAAGAGTGAGTGCTAGAAAGTTAAAATCCGATTATTATATCAAAAGTAATTCAAGTTGGTTCGTTTTTTTTTTCCGAGCACTGTACATTTATGTTGGGTTTGAGATTTCTACTACGATCTTTGATGTTCTTGATTCGAATCCCGCTCAATGTTTGTAAAATTTTTTACAGTGCAGTTTCAATGTGGTTATACCTAAAATATTCTTTATAAAATTTTGTCCTTTAAAACTGTAATTTATCTTGGCAAAAAGTTTATTAAATTTGAAATAAAAACTTGCAGAGTTATTTCTGAGCTTTTCTCTCCTTCTTTTAACCTTTTCAGCTCGTTATGGGAAAATTCTTTAAGCATGTTTTGCTTGCTCTTCTTCTTTATTCGAACAATTAAATAACGGAAATAAATTAGGGAATTCAAAATAAAATTATAATGGCAAGCATGTATTTAAACACTAAAAATAGAAATGTATTTCAAAAAAAGCGTTTTGATCTTTTCCACTTATTCACTCTTTTAATTTTACACAGCTTTATGTGCTTTATTTAACATAACCCAAAGGAAAATTAAATCAGATCTATATAAATTTGGAATGAAAAAAAAAAATTAAAATCGAAAAGCCAAAACGGATTTCAAATTAAAAATTTTTAAAAGTGATAGGTATTTTTTTTTTTTTTTTTAATTTTTCCAGTAGTAAATCTGTACTTACCAAATTCTACCTGAAGAAATTTGAAAAATATTCTTAAACAAATGAATAAAAAACATTGAAAAAAGTGGAAAAAAAGAAAAAGAAAAGTCTGGAGTCTCATGCAAACACGTTACCTAGTGGAGAAGAAAAAATGAATCACGATCACAGAAGGCAAGGAAAAAAAGAAGAGCTTTCTATAATAATTTATATAAGCATTTACACCTATCTGTCTGATTAAAAATAAATAAAAAAATTTTCATTTTAATGAAAGGCGAATATTTAGTTTTGGTTCTGCCTGAAAGACTAAAGAAAAAAAAGAAAGAAAAAAGAATTTTTTCGTTAACCTTTTGGAGTTACATCAAAAACCAACCCTAAATATATCGTGCTAATTTTTTCAAATTTAAAACTTCAAACTAATTTAAAAATTTACTTAAGTTCACTATTCAAAATTTTTAATCATTGGAGTTCGTAGTTGCAAAAAAATTATAATTTTGCTATGGATTTCTAAGCATCGAAAAATTCGAAAAAAAAAAATTCTATGTAATCTATTTAATTAGTCAAAAATAATTTCGAAATTTAAACAAAGTGAGAAATATTGCACTTCTTGAAACAAAAAAGTATATCACTGGAAAAAAAGTGAATGCCTTGCTAATAGACTTCTCTCAACGGAATAACGTAGCGCAATAAAAAAAAGTCTTTAAATTTGTCATAAAATAATTCAAAAACTAATTACCGCACCAAACACTTCTCAGAATCAGAATACACTTTAACATTTATCTAGAAATATGAAAAAAATCATATTATTTCATAAATAGTATTTAAGTTAGAGCGAAGGGAAGTGCACTCGTCAAAAATTTCATTAAAAAGAGTAAATAAAAAGAAAATGTTATTTTTGACAGAGTGAGTTTGTGAACTAATGACACAACTTTTGAGTTTAACTAAAGAAGTAAAAGAAAAAGTTGTTATGATTGCTATTGTCTAGACATTTTTACTAAAAAAAAATATTTAGCTGGAATGCTTTCTAACTCACAAACTAGTAGAAGTTAAACAAACAAAAAAAAACATTTTTCATTATTTACTAATATCTTGTTACAGATAAATTTTCCATTTTAGTTTAAACCGTAAGAACAACCTTTTTTACTTAGGGAATAGGGCATGTTTTTTTTTCTCTTATTAATTGAATTATTGTTCTCGAGATTTCATCAGATTTTAGCGCACTGAGAAATCAAATCCACCAGAAATCATCTAATTTACCAGAAAATGTTAAAATTTACTGTGTTTTTGGGACATCAAATAGCTCGGCAATTGTCATCGAAGTGCTTTGCTGATGATTTCGGCAAATTTAACACACAATAAAATTTAATAAATATTAAATTTGCTAATTTTATCTTGATTCCTTAGAGCATGGCGTAAAAACAATTTTTTCAGTTAAATTTTCATTCGAGTTTTGTATTTTTTTTTTAATATTTGTGGTAATAAGAACTATTTCTGAGAAATAAAATTTCCTATAAACTGTTACACCATGAACTGAAAAAATTTCAAAACAATAGTTTTAATACTGTATATTTATGATTTTTATTACCATAATTATGCTTTTTTTTTACCAGAAATGAAATTACCATACAGTACAGTAATTAAGCAAAAAAAAATTTTACGTGTAGGGAAACAAAAAAAATTTTTCTGTCAGTTGACATTCAGTTCTTCTTCTTTGTATATTTGTTTAAATCAACAAAGTTATATAAGGATAAATTAAAATTTGAAAGCAAAATGTTCAAAGTCGGAATGGACAGAATTCAGAATTAACTGTTTGCATGATTTTATAAGAAATTGTGACATACCAAACATTTGCAAATACTTATTTTACAGTGGAAACTTATTTACCTGGATGAAATTGTGAGTTTAGGAACATCGTACTGTTCTGAAATATTGTGTATTGTGCCCTCGACGGTTAATTATGAATCCCAATACGATTGTAGTCTTTATTATTAAAAAAATTGCATGATTTAATGAAAAAAATATATTAAATAGCAATCATGCTTTTTTCCTTCATAAAAGCACTTGCATTGTAACATAGTATATGCCTCGGTATTTTAAACTGCGTTTAAAAATTAATTTTGCGTGACTGAATGTCTTAACCAATAGTTTAAGATTTCTCCCATAGCTCATATAAATATAGTTGAAACATGAATTCTGCTTATAACTAAATATTCAAAATCTATCTTTTACGAACCGTAGTAAACTAAATTCATGCTTGTCAGGAAATAAAATACAGTTAATTTTATAGTTACCATAAAAGAACACTTAATACAATTATTCACTCGCTATCAAAAGTCTATATACATAATGCATGCTACTAAATACATTTTACATAAAATGGCTACTTAATACATAAATTATAATACTTCTCATGTTAAAACTACCGTGCTGTATAGTAATGGCATTTCCGGTTAAAAAAAAAATAATTTAACGCAATTCTGGTTAAGAGAATCAAAATATATATGGTATCTTAGTCATTCTTTTTTAACTTTTCCGTTCATATATGGTAGAAGTGTACGAGAAATTCAGTTTTTACTATTTAAAGTTCTTTGTACCACACATTTACTAAAAAAAAAAAAAAACTAAAGTGAAAAGTAAATTTAACCAGACAAAGGGTTTGTATGACATTTTCCAAGGTATAATGATAAAATTACCACGTATTATTTCATTTATCAAATTTTATCACATTCAAAAAATCATATTTTACTGTTGGTTTTACCAAAATCATTATCCGAGCACTTCGGGTTTTTTTTTTATTCAAATTTCTATTTGTTACTATCCAAATTAACACAAATTGAGTTTGAAAAAACAGTAACATATCTACCTTAAAGAAAAAGAGGAAATAATAAAACATTTAATTTTGTCCAGGTGCTACTTTAAAAAAAAGAAAGACATAAAACTATTTATCAAATTCCACCAACTCTCTCCTCGTATTATTCGAAAAGTTTCCTTTAGCAAAGTGAATCAGAGCACATTAAAGATTTATACTTTAAGCATATCAAATGTAATCCAATCCAATTTTTATACTTTCTTTTCGAAATCCACGTCGGACAGGTAAGACAGATACAACTGAGTAATGGAGTTATCACAATCTTGGAGTTACATGTGTGTGCGTATGGTGCTAACACAACTTAGTGTCTCACTCAATCTCTAGTCATGCATCAACCCTACAATCCCCAGATGACAGCTTTCATAGAGTTGACCTGACTTCCGAGTTACAGCTAATTTGTCAAAAACAGAAAGCTCTGGGTGCTTACCGGCTTTGGTTGCTGCTGGATGATCAATCTATCTTGGCTGCACGCAGCGACAATTTTTTTTGTTGTTTCGTTCATAGTCGGAGAGTTTACCTTTACGTACAATTAATTGCGGCAGCTTAGAATAAAGGGCATTTAAATGTATTTTAATACTTGCTATAACTCAATAGATGTTAACATAATTTAAATGTTAGTAGGAATATACCTCGTAAGTATATATCTTTAATTGGAACTCCCTATTTTATTGGAGACAGTTGCGTTGCCGCAGAAACATTTTGAATAAAAAATTTTATTTTGTAACTGGTGAAAACGATAAAAAGGGGAAAAAATATAAATAAATTCTTTCTAAATTAAATTTCAAGAAACAGATTATATACAAGTAAAAAAAATTATATTTACACATATATCGTAACTTTAATTTTCACGCAATTTCAGATCGCAAGCTTAAATTACGAATGCTGTATTTTGAAAGAAAATTGATACACAGTTAAAATTCCTGATCAAATTATAGTAAAAAGTACAGGTCACTCATGTTTTTTACCGGAACATGTTACGGGACAAAAAATTTGATATACAGTAATTTTTGCAGTTATAATTACTGTAAAATCACTGAATAACTCCTATTAAATAAATGTTACTGTAAAAATCCTACCATAATATTTTACAGTAAAAATATATTTTACTGTGATAATAGATTTAATTAAAGTGCAGGTAATTTATACCGTAACTCGACAAGAAATTTTTTTACAGTGTGTCTTAACAGTGGTATCACAGTATTCTATCCAGCGAAATTTGCTCATTTATATTAATTTGAGTTTACATCTACACTTCTTTCATATCGAAACTTAAAGACAATAGTAACTGATTTGTGCATACATGCTTAGAAACATAAAGACTGAACAATAGCCTGGACAAAAAAGACTGGACAATAGTTGTTGAACTATTTAATAAATACGCAATTTAATGAATATAAGTGTGCTTGTTAGATTTATTTACTTCCCAAGCATGTGGTTGTAAAAACTTTGATTCATCTTAAGTTTAATCGCACTTGAATCTTTGTTTAAAGATTTCCTCCCTAGATTGACTAATCATGCAGTGGTTTCGCAGTTGCTCTGTAAGAAATTTAAAACAAAACACGTCCAATATTTGTTCGCAATATATTCAGCTGCTTTTTAGGCATCAAATAACCAGCTTTAAAACTAAATATACACCATTTACAGATTCAAATAATTGAAATTTTTATCACAAAACAAAATATTTCAATAACGTCAAATCTGATTTACCATTTTTAAATGATACTGATCAAAAATAAATACGACCATGCATACTGATAATTGACGTAATATTAAAATCTCATGTAAGAATTTTTTTTTTAAATTTAATTTTAAAAGACAATAAATACATAGCTGCAAAACATAGGACTTTAAATATAATTCTTGTTAGGTAATATTGTCTAGGTAATATTAATTTGATCAGTATAGCTTATTAAGTATTAAAATAGTAAATCTGCAAAATTATCCCCTAAACTTGTACTTCGAATATTCTTATCGCATTAAATGGTCAGTTCATGCTTAAATATCATGTGTTGAAATTCTTATTGCTTCAAAAGATAAAACAACGATATATTTAGTCAACTCTATAAAGTAGTCAACAATGATTGATGATACAGAGACGCTTCTGTGAAGTTTAACTAGATATAGTTGACGAGGTCCTGTGTAATGTTTTCAGAAGTTTATCGCGTCCACAGTTTGACGTCGAATTTGGCAGCTATATTTACATGTTTAAAATATATTTTTGAACACGAAACATTTCAGGTATTTAATTAAATCTCAAAAGTTTTCGTAACATGTTATATTCTGCAAAAGTAAATAATCTGTTCTAAAATGTTTGATTACAAATTGTTTGGAAATGTTAATTTATAATAAGTATAGTTTGTATATAACGAGAAAAAAGACTAATATATTTTAGTTTTAAATTATTTTCTTTGAAGAATTAGTCATATTTTACGCTTTCCTGTTCATATATTAAACATCTTTATAATTTATTTTATGTATCAATAATATTATAAATCATTATATTATGTATTTTCCTATTAGGCATGTTGTTCGACGAACATCCTACCAATTGCGTAAATATTTAGAATATTCCCCATCATTATAAATATTTTTTTTTCTTTCAAAACTAAAAGCAAAGAAAATGGACTAACCCACCTTTTCAACTACAATTGATTGAAAATAATGGCATTTCTTTAACTCGGCAAACAGTGCAAGGATATGTTTAGGGAACAAAAACATAAATTATGATTGCACTAGGTACAAAAAATATCTTGTAAAATAACATGTGCCCCATATACACAGTTAAAATTTGATACAAGTGTGCTGAGACCGCCACATTTGCTTTATTAGCAGTAATGAAGTAATGTCAAGTACATACAGAAAAATAGATGCATATGTAGATAATGTTTTTTTCATCTTCATAACTGCAAGTCAAATTGAACTGAGAGCAACATTTTTTAAATCTTTTCCATTTTCTCAAAATCATAATGTACAGTGAAAAAAAAAAGAAGAAAAAAAAGAAAAAACCCGACATCCCTTAATAACTTTTAATCTAATGATAGGATCTTCACGTTCTAGGACTAAATCTTATTGATTCGAGGGGGTGACATCAAACGTGCTAATTTACTACCAGATGATATTTTAAATTAGAAACTCAGGCACAATAAGTACTTTCTCTGAAAAAAACATGTCTTTTCTTTTTCGATAGATTCGAATTTCTGACTCCCAAAGCATAAGGGGCTGCCGCACTCTGGAAAAAACGGTCCCGATAGTTTAGTCAAGCGAGTGGCCAATTGTTTGGACTCCTTAATGTTTATTTTACTTTATACATATTTCGAAGAATGTCAAGAAATGTTTAAGCGAATTAAAAGAATTTTTGCACTTAATTATAAAATTCGTTTATCCAGAGTAATGCCTTACGAAACATATCTTTTTGTATATATTTATTATTTTTTATTATTTTAATGAGTAATAGTCGAAACATTTTGAATTATAAGGTATACAATATTTTACATCATTTTGAATAATGCAATTTAAAATGGCAAAATACAAAATATGAGCGGAATCGGTCGTATAGTTTCTGAGAAAGCGAATTTTGAAAAAGTCGCATTTTTAAAATTCAATTTTTCAAGAAGTATTCGTCCGATATTGCTAAAATTTAGTATTTTGCCATGTAAAAATACATTCTTTAAATTACGTAAAAAATTGTATAACAACAATTCAAATTTTTTTCAGCTATTATAAAAAAAAAAAAATTATAAAAAATGAGAAATACTAAAATTTGTTTTTCAATGGAATTATATTTGGCTAAATGAATTTCCTAATTGTATACAAAAAATATTGAATTAGCTTAAAAAATTTTCGAGATAGAGCAAAGTATGCAAAAGTACGATTAACATCAAGGGGTCTAAGCTTTTTATCGTTCTCTTGACCAAACTATTGGGACCATATTTCCCAGATTGCGGCTACCCCCTATATTTTGGGGGTCAGAAATTCGAACCCGTCGAATACAAAGTATGTTTATTCAGAGAAAGTAAATTTTTGTAGCTGATTTTGTAAATTAAATTATTGTATGCACTTACTTAATATCATGCTTGAAGCCCCCCCTTTGAATCCTTAAAATCGAGTCCTGGAAAGTAAAGATCCGATCATTAGATCAAATGTTATTCAGGTTGGTCCGTTTTTTTTTTATTTTAAGAACTGTACAATTAAACATAGAAATAATAGCAATAATTCATATAAAAATTATTCATATAACTGTTATTGACAAATATTGCTCATCATAGCTAATGAATCTATTTTTTTTCTTCGCATACTACTTGTTATAAATGCAGCTTATTATTTTTATATCAAAAATATTAATAAGTGTAATAATAACTTTTTTGTATTAAAAAAAATTATAAAATCTATGTTATAATGCTGTAAAACGAACTTAAAACTGTCGCGATCCATTATGAATAATAAAAAAATTGTATTTAACTATTAATAGCAACCTGACGTTAAATCGTACATGTCAAAGCATGTGATAATTTTGATTGTAATATATTTAAAAAATGCTGCTTTAAACTTTGGCAACAGTAGCTAGAGAGTTAGTACAGTTTCTCATCTTTGATTAGATTTAATAATATCCCCTATACATATTTAAACACTATTGCATATAGTACCCTCTTTGATTACCTCGACCCCAGCTCTCCCTAGAGAATAAAAAGTTAATACTTATGACAAGCTCTTCCTCCAATCAGGACAGACGTCAGCTCTCACATCCCCAGACACAGAGGGGGCTTAAAAACTAGATCATATTCCTACTACCAACGCTTATTTGAGAAAACAGAAGAACTGCAGCTGATAGAGTCAACAGCCATAACACAGGGTATCGCCTTGGGGTGTATTACAAGTCAGTCCTCCCCTTCCTTTCATTAAACAACCAATAGCAACACAGAAGTCAATATTGACATGCAAGACATAGGCCTCGTTACAAAGGCCGTGGAACCAATTTTCTGCCTTATCGGCTCCTCAGAGGCCTCTAGAAAGACAACACAGGTTGCAAACAAACCATGCTCATGCCATGCTTTACTTACGGAGAAAATTGAAGAAGGAAAAAGATGATGATTCTTGGAGGTTAATAATGCCCACTAATTCTGCATCAGGAAGGGGTTCTTTTTTTCCCCAGATTTTTACTTAGCTATGAGAATTACTGAAGCTTTCTAAAACTTGGAAAATATAAGTTCTTTTTGTAAAAAAAAATTTGCTTCGAAATGTAGATATTTTTTTAAAATTTTAATTTTAAACCATAGGGTGATAACTGTGAAAAAATTTTGTATAAAACTAGTACTTGCATCATCAGATACTATTTGTGTTGTGGTGTTCTGTAGTGTTTTCTAAAGACTTGATTCAACAAAGATTAGTATATTTGATGTAAGAAATAAGCTGATTGATCTTGTACAGTAGGTAATTTAAATGATAATAAAATAGGTAATAAAATTTGTGTAGGTAATAAAATTTGTGTATATGTAAGAAGGTTAAATGAAAATAGGCAATCAATCAAAATAGCAAAAAGGCGTTCGAAAATCAGTCTACATGTTTTTATATCATTTGAATTACGAAATATTTGAGATACTTACAATAGAAAACAAATTTTTTGATGCATATATACAAATACTTTATCTTCACTAATTCGGGTGTATGGATTTCAAATCTGTTTAGATGCACACCACGAAACAGTTCATGATAAGAAAGATAGTGTTGATAACATCATTTCCGGGCATGAGGTTTTATGCAATTTTAAACCTGATGATGTGTTATAATTCCCGTAGAAGTTGCTCCAACATTAATGTGACCTTCTGTAATATATAGCGTTTTTAAACTTGAGAATTTCGACAAAAATAGACTAAAAATGTGATTAAAAATATATTCAGCAAGGGGAGGAAACCGACTGCAGATTTATAATCAGCGATATAAAAGTATCAAAGATCTGTTTAAAAAATTTTTACAGCACAAAAAAAAATGCTTCCCAATGATATTAATCACCAAGTGGTTTTATCATATTAAGTCAAACATGAATATAAAGTATTTCATTAAAAAAATATAATGGTATATTTTTCATAAGTTATAATACAGAGTTTCTATGAATAGTTAAATCAAAATATCACTCCAAACAGGCATGTTATTCAAGAGAACGGAATACAACTAATATTTTGTAAAAAATATCATATATGATAATAGGTAAGATATCATAATATCAATTGTTATATATCATAATGCGATTGATATATAACAATTGTTAATGCATCAATTGTTAAGATATCATAATGCGATTTGTTTATTGCAGCTTGCAATTTTTTACTTGACTGACATTACTACCATCTATTCTAAAATTATCAATTAAACATCATTTCGTTTTTTTGACTGTGAGGGTCACGTTTTGGTGAGCAAAATTCGGCGCAGTATTTTGGAAAATGTGGTGATTCTTTCAACGTAATCATAACTGTTGCATCTGGATAATCTTTTTTCAACATTATTCCCGAACACATAACATATAAACTTTGCGCCGCATTATGTTTCTGTTCCCTGGTACTATTGTACGTTAACTATGAGGTAGAGTAATCGTTTACGATAGTTTCAAACCCTGTAAAATAACTTGGTAAAGTTATTTCATAATCACTCAGTAAATAATTATTTACATAATCTCTTGAAATTCTGCATTACATTTACACTGTAAAGAATCCCGGATCAAATTACGGTAAAAATACCGGTACTCAGGTGCCGGCACTTTTTACCTGTACATGTTACATAGCAAAAAGATCTGATATTTCGAAAATTTGGCTGCAATAATTCCCATAAAATCACCAAATCACTCCAATTAAATAAATATTACTGTAAAAATTACGGTATATTATTTTATGGAAAAATGGATTTTACGGATGACGCACACAAAATGCTTGTACTTTGTACCGTAATTTGATCCGGACTTTTTTGCATTGTTAGGGATAAAATGCTATGAATACTTGTGCAATAGAGAATAGCTTTTGTTATCTCGTATTATTATTATTTTTTGTATTAAGCAACAATTGATCACAAAAGTTTCGGCAGTACATCGCATCATTTGGAGATGTATAAAATTTTTAAATTGCATTTTTTAATATATTGTTCTACATATTTTGAATATTATGAACTAAAAAATTTGTTTTAAAAAGAATAAGAAAATTTGTTTGTATTAAATAAAATATAATTAAAAAACTTTATTTTTTACAAAAGAGACGCCTTAAGATTATTATTTCTATCATGATTGCCTTTTAAATAGAATTTCACACGAAATGAAAAGCAATTTTGTAGAAATTCTGTCATGCTTACCTTTTAAATAGAATTTCTCTAGAAATAAAAACTGTTTTCCAAATTCTATCCTTCTCCTTAATTAATACCTTCAAATTAAGGAATTTTATCTAAATTTGTAATCAAAAAATCTAACAATTATTATACTATATTTTTTTTTACACAGAAATTTTTTTTAACACATTTCTTTTCATTATCTTTAAAAAAAATTCTTAACTCAAATTAGGAGGAATATTGTTGAATAATTTATTTTCTTGATGAATGTTTTGCATTTGAATAACATTAGAAAGTTCCATTTCGTTTCAATTACATTTTATCAATTAGTACAAGTTTTAATGAATCCTTATCTGAAAAAAAAGGAATATTGGTTCCAATATTAAAGTCCCGATTAAATTCGCGATACCAATAGATGAATCGAATTTAATTATTCGTATTTTTTTTAAGTTCAAAAAACGATTTAATAAAACATAAATATTCTTTTAATCTTTTTCTCGTAGGGTTTGAAACAAATTACACACGTTTGAAAGTAATTTTGAGTCAAGCCAACATCGCATGACCAATTACAAAAGAGGTAAGTATAAAAAAAAAGGATGTTTCTTTTATTGAATTCTCTAAATTTAATTTAGGATCAAAGAATATAGAATCCTTTGAAGCAAAGAATATCTTAATTTTCAATGTACGAGTAATAACGTCCATTTTTCTTTTTATTTCAAAGTAGTGTGAACCAAAGGTTCAGATTATAAAATGCAATTAAACTGCCTCTTATTCTATGGCCACGCATGTATTAAAATTTGTGTAGGTTGTATTTAATTAGAATATTTTATTTTAGTTTAATTTAATTGCAGTTAAAAAAATGTGAACCGCTTGAAACTGCATTCGTAAGAATAAGCCAGTATATGATTAGAGACGATATGTGTGTATTTTTTTCTTTTTCTTAGTTAAATATTATAACATTAAAAATATATCTTTATTAAACTTCAATAACTTAAATCTTTTTGATGTTATTTACATAAATATTTTATATATTTGGAAAGCTTCTTCTAAAATATAGTTTTAAAGATCTGAAATAAAAAATTTAATTATTGACGCTTTACAATTTCTATTAATAAATAATTAGATTTTAGTCAAGTGGTTACTGTACTGGACTACGGAGCCAGTGGCAATGGGTTCGAATCCCACCGTAGGCATTGATGTAACTTACTCTCTGTGTGTGTTCTATTTCCATTCTTCTGTGTGATTGGGTGAATGTAACCCACCGTATGAGCGGGATGGTGGTAATATGACTTGGGCGACTCTACTCTACCGTCGTGGCTTAGTTACAGGTGCCCACTGGGCAACGATACAAGAGTAGCAATTTTGGTATTTCTGAGTCCAATGGGAAATAGATCCAAGTGACTTCGCCATTAAAAAAAATAGATTTCAAGACATTAAAGGATAAAAAATAGTGTAGGCTTTACTTAGTTAAAACCAGTTATATAGGCCATACACAGCTGAATCAAAGTAGAAAATAATTATGAAAAGAAAATTAGTGTGTGCTTTACTTAGTAAAATCCCCACTTACATTATACCCGTCTAATTGAGCCGGGGTAGCTCAAGAGATAGAGCGTTCACTTTCCAATGAGGTGAACCAGTTTGAATCCAAACGATAGCTTGTCTATACGAAATCTGCACGGGCACCGACTATAATAGTGATGACGTAAAATATTCTGAGTGGTTGACGGTTTATGGGTTAGAGTCCCCCATCCGTCAGGCTAACCGTGGGAGGTTTTCGGGATTTTCCTGCTCATGTAACGCAGATACGGATTAGTTATCTCAAAAAGTCCTCCACGAAGGCAAATTTCAACCAATACTTGGTCCTGGAGTTACCTCGTCTTCTTAATTGGGTTCAAAATTACAAAGCCATAGAGTTGAGCATTAGTAGTCGTAAGCCCAAAACTTGGGTCGGTTGTTTAACGATGGTTATAAAATATACGCGGTTGAATCAAAATAAAGATAAATAATAAAAATAATAAAAAATCTGTGATTTACTTTGTTAAATCTCGTTTGCCTCAGACACATCTGAATCAAAGTAATTTAAGAAAATTAAAATGTTCTAAGCATATCTTCAATTATTTTCCGTTTCAGTGCTTAACACACTAGTGTGGTAAATCATACAAAAATGCCTAATTGAAAATAGAATTGAAGTTTATTACTTAATCTGGTAGATATGTGCTTAGAATGTTTTTCATCTCACTCAGTCACTAATGTCATAAAAAATTTTTTAAATTAAAATGTACCTCTGCATCTGATTTTATTTTCTATTCAGATCTGATATTATATTATTCGCATCTATTCTCAGTATTTACTTTCTAACTATATTTTACAAACTATCAATTGTAGTATATAATACGACAAGATTGAAATGTACCACTCATAAAGTTAGGCATATTTTCAGAATCACTATTTGACAGGCAAGTATGACGCAAAATATTTTAAAATTGAAATAAATTAGTGCTACTGTTAAGCATGTTCTCAGATTATTTTTCCTTTGTGGGTATCCCAATATTTTGCAGACTAGTGCGGTACGAAGCAAACGAGGCAGTAATACTATGAATTATTTTATCGAAGTTAGTTTTTCACGGGTACCATTACATAACATTTAAAAATGGTTTTTATTATACGTATCAGACGATAACTTATTCATATAGGTGATCAAAATTTATTCTATAGTAATAATAGTAGAGAAAAACAAAAATGAGGAAAAAAATTAGGTTGATATACACTGTAAAAAATTCTGGATCAGATTATGGTTAAAAGTGCCGGCACTTTCGGTGCATCATCCGTAAAATCCATTCCACCTTCGTTACAATGTGAGTGCTTTTGCAAAGTAAAAGAAAAAAAAAAAACATACAGTACAGCTATTGTGTATATATTTTTACTAAATTATGATTTTTTTTTAAATAGTAAAGACTATTATTGCTGTATTGTGATTTAGAATTATCCGTCGATGACGTATTAGTACACTGTAAAAAAATCCGGATCAATTTACAACGGTAAAAGTACCGGGACGAGTTACGGAACAGAACATTTTGAAATAACGTAATTTTAAACGTAATAATGAGCGTAAAATTACTGAATAACTCTAATAAAAAATATTAATATAAAAACAAGGGCATAATATTTTACGGTAAAATGGTCTTTACGGATGATGCATCCAAAGTAATGGTGCTAGCGTAATTTGGTACGGTGTTTTAACATTAAATCAATCTCTGCTTTCGATATAGAATTCTGATTTTGTAATTTTTTATGAATAAACTTTTCTCAATAGAAGTGCAAGAGGTACAATCATTAAAAAGAATCTAGATAAATTTCCTTAAAAAAGCAATTTAAGAAATATTTGCCTGTAATAGAAATGATAAATAGCTAAAAATACTTATAAAATCAATTTGACAAAAAAGAAAATGTATGAAAAAATATTCAAATGTCATTCAAATGTTTTTTAAAAACAAAGACGAAAAAAGGAAATGAATGTCATATGAATCTTTGAATACATTGATTAAATCTGAAACCTTGGCAAACAAACAGAATTCTACATCTATTTCTGAGTAAAATATAGATAGAAACATCTAGAAAGAAATTCCATCCGGGATGCCATGTTTGATGGATTTCTGGAAAATAAATGTTATGTAAATAACATTTGACCGGTAATCTGTAACGCGATTCCACTGTAGATCTGCCCCAAAATTCCTAAGTCGAAATCAGAAGGAGGATAATAAAGGGGTGAGTGTGAATAGAGGACCTGACATGAGCAATGGTCAACTGGAGGGGTTTTCTCGAGGTTACTTTATAACTTGCTTGGCTAGTTTTCAAAGTAGCCAAGAACCTAAGAAGGTTTTTTACAGCAAAAATGGTTCACATAATTTTTGTTTTTGGCTCGTCACGAATTGCATGCTTACGAAACATATTTCTTTTCTTTATTTTTCTGTTCACCTTGCGAATCTTGAAAATGTGGAAATTTCCTTCTAAATATATCAAGACATAAAAAAATTCCTACTTTTTTTTTTTTTTTATCTATAATGGTAAAGTAAACTGGAATTTTTTAAAGAAAAAACTTTTTTAATGAGATATTAATTCATATTCCGGGTCTTTGTAATATTCTCTTATACTGTACCCATATACTGTATTCTCTTATACTGTATTTTTTTCTCTGTTGTGAAATTCTTTTTAAATATTAGCTAAGTATTTATGAAGAAATTTTGTTATATTCATTGGTTATTATTATACTAGCGTTTATTCATTTTATTCAAATAATATTATATTATTAATTTAGATTATCCTTATCTGATGCGATTAATTCTAATTAAAAAAATCTTTTATAAATTTATGCAACACGTGAAAAAAAAAGTTCTTCCGAATGACTTTTTCATAATTTATTTTACATGCACAATAGTAAGTAATAAGATTTTTTTTTAAGAAAGAAAAAACATCGTAAAATATGAAAACAATTTCGTTAATAAAAATTTGTTTAATTAAATAAATGTATTTACATCAAGAGAAACTAAAACCACAAATTTTTGATTAGAAAAAAAATTATCAATATGGCTAGAACGACAACATTGAAATTGTATAACAAAATTTTTTAAAATGAAATCCTTAAATGACAAAGTGCGACTACTTGGCACCCTTGTCTTCTGAGTTGGATTCAGTCTAATTTAGTAATAAAAGACATAAGTTTTATTGCAAAGAATTCATTACCAAATATATTTCAATAAAGCATAACGATTAAAAATACAATTTTCTAAAAAGAAATAAATTATATAATTTGAAGGGAACAAAAACGTATTGTTTGTGTTTGCAAATTGCAATTCATTGTAAAAAATGTTATAAAAGAGAAGAAATTTTTTTTTTCTCTTAAAAACTAACGACTAATTTTGCTTAGTTTTCTAAAATGAATAAATCTTAAATTGTGATAAAAAAGAAAGGTCACAACAATCAGGAAAGAAAAAAATGGAAAAAGTAGTTTTTTTTAATTGTTATACAAAGCTTTTTTATGTGGTTTTCAAATTATGTAAACTATACAGGCATTTAAAAAATGCTACTACATAAATTAACAACTACTTAACAAAACAAAAGTCTAAATCAGCAAGTTTGAAGTTTATTTCATGCATTTTACTGTTTCATTAAAGCTTATTTATTACCCATTATTTAGATACTTATTGTAAATTTAAAATAAAAATTTTTTGTGTTAAGTTAAGCATTATATCATTTGCAAATATGAAATAAGTAAAATAATAGAAAATAATAAAGTAATCCTAAATATAATGAAATGTTTATAAACAATAAAATAGTTATACACAATAAGTTATAGTAAATTTAATATTATTTCATTATCAAATAGTAAGTTACAACGGTTATTTAATTTTCACAAATTAAATAACCTTTATTAACTTTTTAAAGTGAAAGTACTCAGTAATACGGATGAGAGATTAGGGCACTTGATCCAGAAATACTACACTACAAGAGCTGTACAACCTACGGCCCGCAGCACAATAAAAAAAAAACTATTATAATATTTTTCGAAAAAAAAAAATCTGAAATTGTGAGTTACGCAATTAAGTTTTTGAACGCGCCAAATTTAAATCAATGAAATTTTCCGATCGCTTTTTTCGGTGGTTATCACTTCGAATTTCCAAAATTTCAAATTCCCAACAATTTTAATACGACAGAATCATGATGCGTGAATTTCGAATTTTAAAAGTAACTTTTATATTTGAGTCTATTTCACAGTTAATTCAAATGCCTTCGATCGCTTTTTCGGAGGTTATTGTCGGAATTCCACGTGTTTCTTAAAACTCCGATCTTTTTATTGCGATATTATAACGACTCGCGTTTTTTAAATCATGCAAATAGAAATCACCTTTGACGTGCTTATTTATTTGTGTCAATTTTAATCCAAATCCATGATATTTTTCTATTGTTTATTTTTGGCACAGCGCATTTCCACATGGTTTTGAAAATACCGATATTTTTAATATGAATTAATAAGATACTCGAATCATTTAATGTGCGAATTTCCTCCTAAATCTGAGATATTTTTATTGTTGATTTAACAGTTGTTGTTAGGCTTTTCCACTGGATTTCGAAAATCCTGATAATTTTAATCCGGTATTAAAACGACTTGCGATATTCGAATCAGGTATTTTAATCATTAATTTTGACGTGCTTTATTTCTTCCGATTTCATCGTCCATCCATGTTATTTTTCATTCTTTTTTTATGCAGTTGTTATTATTTATTTAATTTTTTTTTCTTTTCAAGTCTTGATTTTTTTAATACAGCAATATTATTATAAAAAGCAAAATTCAACAGTGAGTTTTAAACTAGTATTTATAATTTTAAGCTTTGTTTCTAATTTTCGATAGCTTTAAAAAGACATTAAAAAAGACAATTTTAAGATTTAATATACATAAAATCTCTTATAATTCACTAAATATCAATGTCCTAAGGTTAAAAATATATTGAACTTAATCCCAACTGAATGTTGAATGTATATCTATACATAATGTTTATGTATTTTTGGCGGCATATCAAAGCAAATATTTCATTTATTTTATGAATTACTTCATGAATATTTCATATTAAAAAAATTATTTTAACAAAAAGAGAAGAAAAAAAATTCTCAATTATATTCAAAATTAAAAACAAAAATGCCTGTTTTACTTACTTTGATTATAAAACATATTTTGCTTAAAAAATATCTGTAAAAAATGTTTGTTTTTTTTATTTTGTATTTTTTTTTTATTACTTTTAATGTGTTTTTAATCTTACTTCTTAATAAATACGTCGAGACATTCTTTACATTTTATCAAAAATAGACGAAAAACAGGTACTTAATTTTTAATTGCTATAAACAATATATTATAAGGAATCTGTCTTTTAAAATATTTACTGAATGCAATATGAAGGAAAAAAGTGTTCTAACACTCTTTTTCTGAGAATCGTGAATACACAACTACTTTCATGTCAGATTTCAAATTAATTAGGATCAAATTTAAAAGAGAAAAAAAAATAAAAAGGTCAAATTTATGTTCTAACTTTATTTAACCAAGCATCCTAAAAAAATATAAAATATTAAAGTTTAACAAAGAACCAAAAATATTTTTGCAGAATATTGAAATGTATATTTACGAATATTAAATTATATATTCACGACAGAATCAAAAACTTTCTTTGGAGGCATATCAAGAGCAAAAGCAGCATTTATTTTATTATTATTTTTTAAATATTTTATATTTAAAAAAGTTCTGTTGATAAAAAAGAAAACACCACTTATCTCAATAATATTTAAAATTATAAATAAATGAATCTGCACAAAAGAAAAGAGAAATTAGATTTTTATTAGGAATCGGTTTATAATCTTATTTTTTAATAAACTCTTTATTTTATTATACTCTTTATTTATTTACTTATGTTTATTTCTTTAAAAAATTACTGAAACTACATTCCTTGAAGTGAAAGAAATGTAAAAGCGATAGCTGATCTAATGTAGCAACCCCTTGAGAGACTGGGACAGGAATGAGGGAGTGTGGACTAAAGCTGTAATTATCCCCACAGGAGGTAATATGAGGGGTAGGATCTCAGGGCAGATTTACTGGGACACCCTGTAACGCTTGGGCAGAGGACACATGGACGCTTGACCCGTCCGCGCAAGCCGCCTTCTAAGATAGATGACATTCCATGGCTCTTGTATGCAGCTTTGCAGTTTAACTCGTCCTTTCCATTTCAGCTACTGAAAGCGGGGAACGTATACTTAATGCCTTATGTTCAGTTTTGTGTTATGGCAGCTATTTCTATTTTCTAAAATGCATATGGAGTAGTGGTAGTACATTTATTGACATTCTGTAGTAGTACATCCATGATTGTCTAACAGCATAATGACAAATTTCGAAGGGGAAAAAGGGGAAGGGACACTTTGTTAAACAAATCGCCAAATGCAGAGAATTCCTTAGTTCTTTAAATTTTTTTTTCTTCTTTTGTATAGGCTATCCAAAAAAATGCCATTGTTATCTGCACGAAAAATCAGGAAGGAAGAAAAAAATGGTAGGCTTATTTTTTTATACATACCAAAGTTTTCAAGGATGTTTTTATGATCCTACGCACAATTTCAGCCGTATGGAGGAAAAAATTAAGACCCATGGACTAATGTGCTTTCTGCACACATTTAAAAAGAAACTGATAATTTTTTTTTCCTAATTTTAATTTATTTAAAAAAGAAATAATTTTAACTTTTTCATTTGTGGTATTTTTAAGAGTGTAGGAATTCTTTAACAAACTGTAAAAGAAGGGAAAAAAGAATTTCAAACTCAATTCCTTTAGTTTTTATTGAAGTATAATCTATACCACCGTATTTTTATTTATCAAATCTTTATTAATCAGTGAACAACGTATCTTTATTAATCTGTAAACAGCTTTGTGCTATTTCCTAGAAATGTGGTTGATACATTCAGGCTTTGATATATTCAGACAGTGTGGCTTTCGGAACTCCTCCAGGCATCAGTCTCGCGTCGTGGCGGGTACTATGATTACAGGGAAAAGTCACTTCGAATAGGGGTGTGGGGTGAATATTTTTGTCTTGGGCCAGGTACAGATTAGCGTGAGTAAACAAATCGACGCCTATATTCCTCCATTGCATCCCCATTAATAATGTGATCACTTATTACAAGTGTAGCAGACAGCCCCAGACTTTTAGTCAGGAGGAGCAAAGCCACACAATACAACTATTTTGCATCTCCCATTTTATTGCAAATTTCTTCTACATATGCTTTTCTTGTAGGTAACTCCTGATTAGGTTTACTGGCACGTCTTATTCTAAAAGTATTCGAAATATTGCAAATAATTTGACTGGTAATCACTCATTATTTAGTTCCCTTTCTTAATTTAGAATGCGTTCGTGAATTTATTTCAAAATGGATCTTTTCGTCGAATCCAAATGGCCAAAAAGAGGTTTCTTGAGATAAACCTGACTATTTTTATAGTGAAATTGCGTTTAAAATTTGAAGTTCATTCTTTCAGATTTTCTTTTTACTTTTCTGCAGCAATCAATCCAGAAACATGTAATACCATAAAGTCTATCATGAGATCTCAGATTCATTTTGAGTAACGCATAGTCCCTATTATAAGGTCGATATTGAGGGTTCCAAAATAAAAATAAAAATATTTATTTCTGCATATCATTCGGAAAACAAGAAGAATATAGAAAAGCAGTGATTTTTTACTCCACAATTTTAGAAAACAATAGTATTTACGAGGGAATATATTTAGGAATGCTCTGAGATAATATAAGACGGCATACTAACTAGTAGATTTCATAATCACTTGCTAGCAGAATAGGCTTTACTCTAGGGCTAAAACAATTTCTGTACGCTGCAGGAAAATTGACTTTCTCCCCATCTTAATTTTTTATTGAACTGATGTTGTCGCTGTTGATTTTCACAAAATCCTGTACGAGAAGTAAGTTAGTGGCGAAGTTCTCCCTAGAGAGGCACGAGTAACATAAAGTTTGGTCAGCACGTGTCTAGAAGATACAAATTAATAGTATTTCCTCATATTACATTAGAATGGATGCAAAGCTAAGGCTGTACTTTCAATTTTGACAAAATATTTACTTAGTTCAGTTCTGATAATTTATTTTTATTCCATTCTCTCTTGTCTGAGACTCTTAAAATATTTTCATTATATAGATTAAAATTAATTAAAATTAATTAAAAGATGAGTGTGAGATTAAAGGTTAAGTTATATGTAGTCATTATTGACTACATAATATGCAATTTATAAGCATTGAATGTGTTTTAATAAACACTGCAACACAACATTTAAAAAAAAAAAACAATAAAAGGGATTTCATTTTGAAAGATTAAATTTTATTTTGACCTACAATTTTACAAACGACGTAATTAAGATCGCAGCATAAATTTTTACTCAAATTAGAGAGAGACAAAAATACAGTTATTTGTAGAATTACACATTATTTTGAGTTGTTAACAATTAGATATACCGTGCTTAAAACAACACAACATAGATCATTTTAAAAAAAGAATTAGCCAAATTTACTGTATAATGCTGATGAATATGTCAACTTGTTTAACAATATCTACTTTTTTTTTCATCAACATTGAGCATTTTTCCCTTTTGCTTTAGAATTTTATATCAAAATGCCCCAATTTGTATTTAAAGTTTCTAGACTCAATTACTATTAGGAATTTTTTTTATTAATTTCGTTATACAATTAGCACTTGTAAAAAATTTAAAAATCAATTTCCCCCCACGCAAAAAAAAAAAAAAAAAAAAAAAAAAAAAAAAAAAAAAACATGTGTACGAATTTTTATTGGCAGCAATTGTGTAAATTTGTCATCCATAATATTAATTCAAAAAATTTTTTTATACAGTTAATCAATGAGAAAAAAATCAGGAAATGATCTTCAACTCTAAAAATACAGAACACTACCTACATTTAGTTTAGTGTAGCAATATCTGATTTCTTTGCATGAAATTGAAGAACACAACGATTCTGTATATTCCAAGCATGTGCTCTGAAAAATGAAACTTTTTGGACATCAGCTGCACAGTTTTATTTTTCAGTCTGTTTATATGGAAGACAATGCTTTTTATTTTACACGGTGAAAAAAAAAAGCTATACATTTTGTATTCGAATAAAAGCTAAGCCCGTAAGCTATATTTTCTTCCTTTGTCATTTTCCTCCTCGATTTCAATGTTCAAAATTCCATTTACTTCCTTAAAAGAAACAGAAAATTCAATTTTCGAGTCGAATTCACAGATGTGAATAAAAGAAGAAATTTTTCTGTAATGATATTACAAAAAATATAAGTTAGACTGCGATTTAATATGTTAACAGTTTTGTTTAAAGTAGAAGAAATGATTTATACGCTTAAAGTTCAGCGTTATATTAATAAGATTATTTCACAAAACTTATTTTTAAACTAAATATTAAATATTCGCGATGAGATTATATTATGGTATTATTATGTGGATTAATCAATGTGCAAATATTTTTTTGTAAAGTTTCATTTTCAAGTCAAAGGAAATAAAAATGCTTAATATATCTTAAAACTTGCTAAACTCGGTTTGTTTTTACATTGTCAAGCCTTAAATCCCGAGTTCTAGTGCTGATGAAAAAGTTTATTAAATGCATTGGTTTATATGTTGGCAGTAGATAAGGTAAAGTTATTGTTAAGCAAAATCGGTTAAATTTTCTTTAATTTTTTTTTTTTTTTTATCATTGCTGAGCAGAATATGAAGAGTATCGTCTGCCGTAGGTAAACACGGACACAACCCTATGGCAACCCAATTAGCCTCCTATTTTTTTTTAATCAATTCCTGCTGGTATGGTATTAACCTCAGCATTAAATTTGAATTTCTAGTAACATGAATTAGAAGTGCACCAGCTGTATGATTTGTATACAGTTTATTATTAGCTTATTATTATACGATTATAATTTTGTAGCATTTTAAATATGTTAGTTTTATTTTGGCTTAAAATGCTTTGTTTTTATTTCAATTTTCAAATCGGCTTATATATGAGGAAAAAGATGAGGATAAAATCGGTTAATCGGCTAGTCATTTATTTGATATATTGGCTTGCTTTTGATACTTAGGCATTTAAATTTATAAATGATCTAAACTTCTGTTAGGTTGTTAACCATACAAACGTTGAGCCCCTGGGAATAATTGCACATAAAGTTTCCTGCTATATATTATTTTTCCGTAGAATAATATGGGGAAATCAGTTTTTTTTAGATGCCGGAAAACCTGCAGCTTAACGTTCAAAGGGGCTAAAAACTGGCTTAAACAAACTATAGTAAAGTAAGAATCAAAACATAAATAAAAAACGCGCAGAAATATTAAATACATACTTGCATTAACCATCATTGCACAATGGTTAAATATCTATAGTATATTAAGCACAGTGAAGCTCTGAAGTTTTATACCCTTGCTGGTTTGTGCCAGAAAAATTGGTATCAGTCAGTATGTGATCATAGATCGCACTAATTTGATATTGGTTTTCAAGCTGATGAATAAAATCTATCTCTCCTTTTTGTACCTCGTGTTCTTTATTTTGTAAAATATTTAAGTGAAAGTAAAATTCTAAGTTTTAACACATTGGGGAAAAAACGATAATTTTTATTGCAAAATCAAATTTTTTTACGGGCAAAAAAATTAGGAAATCATATATATATATATATTTATTCATTATGTCACTTAAGAAATTATAAATAATTATATATTGACTAAAAATAACAAATTATTTTCAGTGAGTAAATAATAATCGCAGAACATAGAATCATTTTTCATTTAGGTCCTTTCAAAAATACATTCCGAACCAAAGAGAAGTGGTAAATCTTCGTCTTCTACGAAATCGGACCAGAAACAACTACAATCATGTTATTGTATTTACTTATATCTTTTCATGGAAACAAAAAGGTCCATTTGTAACCTTTTGGTGGTAAAACGCGATGAATCGCCATAACAAATCTTCCTATACACGACCTATCTATAAATTTTTCTTCTGTATGTGATTTCCTTTATTTGGGTCATTTCCTCTTCTTCGCCAGCTATTGTATGTTTATCGCCCACTATAATGACTAAACTCTATTAACTGCCCACTGGTCAGTCGCGGGGTTAACCACACGGCATTATCGGCTATTAATCTGACGCTGTTATCACAGGCACCCGCCCGATGGAACCGGGTCAGGGAAGGATACGGTGGAAAACGACCAGTTTTGTCATAATTGTTCTGCTGGAGCTAAACGTTGATAAGAAATAAAATCCGGGGTAACTCCATAGAACATAGAACAAAATGCTCCTTTGTTTCTCAGTGACTACAGTTTTTTCTTTAGAAAACGTTTGTTTATTAAATGAAACACTCTGTTCCTAAAGTAAAACATAACAAAAATTGTATAATCGAAATGTTAGAAATTAATGAAATTATAATCTAACGCATAATGTGTTTTCTGTTAAGGTAAAAAAAGTTAATTACCCTTAAATTGCTTGCACACAAATATAAGAAAGAGCTGTAGTAGGGAGCTCCACTTTGTATTTTTATACTCTAAGTAGCTGAATTCCTGTTCCTCGTAGCCCAAAAGTAAATAATCGAAAAATCAAAATTAATCAACACTATGAAATGAGGCTAGGAAAACTTAGAGGTTATAGGTCATCATGATTGAAAAAGATAAAATAATTTTAAAATTTTCGTGTCTTGTAATATTTCCTAGTGACTTTACTTCATTAGATTAATCAAAACACGTTTTTAGAAACTGAATTCATCAAAATAAAGATTAATTATACTCAATATTTTTCGATACCAGAAATGGTGCTATTAATGGCTGCTAACTGGTAATCTAGATTTGCCACAATCAAACAAATTTCCTAAAGAAACAGCATTTTAGTAACTAACTTTAATTCTTTCAATCTGTTACCTGTACCTTATTTAGGTACATAGGAGTACATTTTAAAGTCGTAACGATAAAGAAAATAATTACGTGCTTTTAGATAGTTCCAAAATATCAAATAGGTGTCGTCAACTCATGCTGATATTCCCTATGCTTGCCTGAGATGAACAATCTAAGACAAATAATTATCAAAGAATGTAAAGAATTTCCAATGTAACTCTCTAATTTGAATGAATAGAGCTTTAATTTATCAGGCATCGCTGATGGCATCTTTTAAATGATTTAAAAAAAAAAACAGAATTTGCTTTAAAAAATTAGAATCAGCACGCCCTTCCCGTAGGTACTAACTTAAGATCTTGAAGTTTTGAGACATAATTATACTGCCGTGCAATTTAAGAATAAACGTAAGTGACAAAAAATTCAAAACTGAGATTGTTATACATATCGCATCTTTGTATGATAAGCTATATATAGCAAGGGAAAAAAAATCAAAAATAAATTTTGTATTATCAGTGTTTTGAAATTCTATTTTCGTGTTCATAAGCACTAGCAATGGAAGGAGAAAAGTTGTCAAGCCACTTTTTTCTGAATAAGTCGTGAAGCACTTACGTTTTCTGAATTGCACGGCAGAATATTCTCGCTTGCACCCGTTTTTTAATGTTTAGGATTTCTGGAGTTATGAGAGGGATTCATACGCGCACACAGACTGGCACATATACAATATATTTTGCTTTTTAATTTTAAATAACATAGAGGAACAATTTTTTTTTTCTCTGTCGCATAAATATTTCGACAAACTTTGCGAAAAGGGAGTTAATACACATCATCAAGATTTAAATTAGATTCGAACACATGTCTTCATGCGCCACAAGACACGCTTTCGTAGTATGCGCCGTTTCTCCACGTGCTTTTGAGCAGGTTGTAATAAGCAAGCGGTCCTTGCCGCGTATAATGACATTTTCGGTCATGGGCATCAATGCAATTTTAATCCTAAAGATGAACCCTAACTCCCCAAAAAGTTAGGATCAACATTTTCTCAACCCCCATTTTTACACAGCATTTTTAACCATGCACATTTTGACAAAAAATATTATAAATCTGTTGTCTTAGCAGCAGAACTATTTCAGATTTGATATCCCCACACATGAAAGATCAAATACTTGTATAAATGCAGCAAAAAATTTACACCCCAGTGCTATTTTTAGACCATGACAACAAAAACCACTTAAAAGAATCTCCTCAAATAAGCTTCCAAATGTAACTGATCAGATCTATCCAAAAATAAACAAGTTGTGTGCCATGTAGCAATAAAATATGGAATTACATATTATTCTTTGGTCGTATTTAAAATAATTCGATTGACTATTTGATGGGGAAGAGATGCTGCTCGATAAATATTTATGAGATATATCTTCTTAGCTTATTTGTCGATAAATGCATGGTTTTACTACAGACAATTCCTGAAACGTTTCAAAAAGGTTTGAGGAGAAATTCCAATGAGGATAGAAAATGGAGCTTTAAATTCGATTTCTTCTTTGTTCTTTCTTCCATCTCCTCTTCCGAACATTAAAATTTTATTTCATATCTTTTCTTTCACTGAAAAAAGGCGAAGAAGTAAGCCTATTTCTTTTTAAGAGTAGGAGCTATTAGTAATACATATTAAATGCTTAAAAGCTTCCCCGACCTATTGGATTTCTGAGAAAAAGGTTATGCTAATATTTTTTTTTTTTATAAAAAAATATTACTTTTTAAATTTTGTATAAATTTAGACTTATTTTCTAGAGCCATTTTTTTCTGATGGAATATTTAAGCATATTTAAGCATAATTTTTTTTTTCTTCGAAGAAGCTACCACTTGGATGAAAATGTTTATTTCAAATGAAAAAAAAATATTAACTACTAAATAAGCTTATTTTTCATATGCTTATTTCTCATCCCAGTTTTAAATGTATGAATAAAATATATATTTTTTGACAATTTACAAATTTCGAAAATTGATTGGGTCCACATATGTGTGCTATAACGGATGTATTGTTTTCTACTAAGAACATTTTTCCTAAGATTTCGTTTTCGCTTTCTTTGCAATTTCAATAGACATTTCTAAACATTAAATGAAGCAATCTTTCTAATTTTTCTTTTCTAAATCTTTAAGCATCAGTTATCGATTTTCAAGCATATTTAGTTAAAAAAAATAGTTTAGTAAATATTTATTAATTTTTATCATTTTATTTAGTAACAGTCGATAAAACTTTGAATGGTAAGGGGTAAAATTTCTTACTTTAAGGAATGCAGTTTTATGCGGCAAAATAACAAAATTTTAGCGAGATCAGTCGATGGTTACTCTTCAACATCTGACTCCCTAAACTTATATTCAAAACCTGTCCCTAAACTTATATTCAAAACCTGTCCCTAAACTTATTTCCGTTATTATGAATCATATGGATTGGAAAACTAACAAAGACTTAAAATGATCGACATTATTTTTTATAAATATATAGCATGATTGTCGAATGTCGAAATATGATCTAAATGAAATATGATCGAAATATGATCCTGCGAATAATTAAAGAGAAAAGAATTATTTGTTTTCAGGTAGGCATTTAAAATATTTTAGAAATTTCTATTTGATAATAGCAGATGACATCAAACGTAACTTCTTATTTTTTTGCGTCAGAATCCTAGCGTTTTTTATTCTTTTTAAAAAAAAAAAAAAAACCAGTAGAACAATTTAGCTCTTTAAAAACATATTCTTGCACAATTTAAAATACTAATATATCTTTCATAATGCATAATTTCTCACATTGTAATAAAGTTTTTAAGTGATGAACAATAAATTCATAAAAAAAAGCATTAATTAAAAAAAAAATCTATTATCTAAACATGTTACCAAAAAAGCATAGAATAAATCATTTTCTTTAACCGTAAACAATACAATATTATTTAATTTTGAAATAGCGATACAGAAGCGAAAACCTCTAAATAATCTTGCCATAAAAGAACAGTACCGTATTCTTTTGTGTACCGTTGTTAGAGGAAGCCTTTTTATGTTAGAGTTTTCGGTATACTAAAGCATTCAAACCTCATCGTAGCATCATCAAAAGAACTAAAGAATTCATAGAGTTCTCCAAAATTCAAACAATTTCTCCTTTTCCAGAAAAATCTCTTACAACTAAGGAGATATTTTGGCATTAGTTCAAGAAATCTTAAGGAAAATAGTCTTTCTTGTTCTAGTTCGAAAATGTGGGCCGCATCATTGGTGGCTCCTATAAGAAAAGATTTTAGTTTTTTGCTTTTTCGCACCAGTTGAATTGATCTTTAGATATTGTTATCAATGACATTAAACTGGTGCTATTACATATGAAGCTATTTTCTGTCCTATTCAAAGATGGCATCAAGAACAAAGATTCAGTAGGATTTTTTTTTATTATAATCTCAATTGTTGTAGAGAGATATATGCTTGTGTAAAGTCAGAAAAAAGACGCCATTTAACAATTGCGTCATCGGTTTAAATGTATTAATGCTTTTGTTGAGCATTGTATTGACGATTTCTTAAAAAAATATGTTGCATTGGCGAATATTAAACAATCACTGTTTATCTGAAAATTATTTATACTTTTAATCATTACTTAAAATTTTGTAGATTCAATTAAAACAGTAGTGAATATTTTATTAACTTTAGTCACAAACTAACTTGGATGATTTTGAAAATTAATTATTTCCAAAAGGCTCTCGAATATCCATTGTTTCAACACCGCAAAGCAAGTGTAAATTAAACAATATATTTTATTTAAAATCATATTTTAGAGTTTTAAATAGATGTGCAAATAATGCAAATATAATAATAAAAGTAACATCATTTGAACATCGTTTCAGTGAAATGCATCCGTTAAACGAAACATTTGTATCATTTGTGTTATTTAAAATTAACGTTAAAACAATGTAGTACAAACAAATAGTTTAAGTTCGAGGGATTTGGTTATTTGTTTCGCGTTTCAAAACAACGCCATTGAAGCAGTTGGAAATTTTAGATAAAAGTAGAAAACATTTTTAGTGAAGATATTATTTACTATTTTATTTCTTTAAAATTACTTTTTAAAGCGCATTTTATTGTCAGCATCTATTTAAATATCCTCTTATATTTAAAGCAGTGGATGTTAAAATATCATAGTTTATATTTCTACAGTGGATTTTTATTTTTTTCTTAAACATTAGAATTATTGAAATGTATAATTCAGTTTGAGTTCTAATTAAATAATGAAGCAAATTAAATAATGTATTTCATTTCGTATAAATTAGATTCAGTAATAATTTAAATTTAATATTATGTTATTTGCTATTATGAGAAATTTTTTTACACTAATTACAGCTGAAATAAAGCTTTTGATTAAACAGTTGTATTTAAAGTTGTTTTTATTGCTTTCTAATGTGATAGTTAAAGAGATAGTTATTAAAATGATTTATTACGGTCTTTAAAATGATAGTTTTTAACTCATTAATAAACATTTATCTTGAAAGGATTTTTTTTTTCGCTCATGTTCTTCTATAAATTTCGATTTTTTTTAAATGAATTAAATTGGAAGGCTGTACGAAACGAATAACATTCCATAGTTTAAAAATAATGCTTTGTGGATTCCTGATTAAAAGCACTAATTAAGAATGGGAGCTGAGGGCTTAGGGTTCGAACTTCAATGTCAGCTCAAAGCCCACAAAGTCTCACACTGATGTGTAACAGTTCGATTGGGAAGTATCGGTAGCGTTCTACGCAATTCTGAACACATTGCCCCATGTTGCTGGTCATTAAAGAATCTAGCTTTAATTTCCATAAACCCCCATCGTCCACAACGGGTTTTTTATTTAGAGATATAATTAGATACGCGAATTGAAAAAATATAAATAGATTACTGCGGGATAATTTATTGATAAGTAATTGGCCACCAGTACAAACAAGTTTATTTGTTGTTATACTAAAATAAAATAAAAGTCTTTGATCTCTGGAAAGAATGTTCTACGAGATCAATTCTCAACGGCAATCAAAGTTAATGAGTTAAAACTAAACTATGAAATTCTTAATTAAGTACGATTAATATTTTTCTACAAAAAATGTATTTATAGTTAAAAAAAACCGTCAAGGAACGATTAGCGAATATGGATTTTTAAGAGACAAAAACTCATTTCTGATAATTTAAAGAACTTACCTTCAAGAACTTACCTTCAAGAACTTACCTTAGATTATCGCCAATGCTTATAGTAATTTCACAGCTATTTTAACTTTCAAAAGGGAGTTTAATTGATTTTATTTCGAAAAATATACCAAATTTATACTTTTTAACTCTATTTAATTTTATTACTAATATGATAAAAAAAAATTTCATTACTTTTTTGTAATGTAAGAGCTTGTACATTATGAATGTTAGTAAGATTTTCAAATTATCAAATTTGATAGAGTGTGTTTTTAAGAACTAAATTGTTGAGCTGCTAATTTTTTTTTCTTTAAATAACAAGTTTTTTATGAAGACAAAAAGACGTTTCGTTCGATGTTATCTGCTGTTATTGAATGAAAATTTAGGAATCTCTTTCCGTACCTACCTGAAAAAAAAACATAAGGATTATTCTACGACATATCTACTGTTCTTTGAAGAACCATCTAGGTGCAATTAGCGAGTACAAAATTTTCGGGAACAAGAACTCTTTTAGAACAATAAGTTGCATTCAAAGCTAGGTTACCTTCAAAGTTTTTTTTAACTTTTAAATGAGAGTTTAATTGTTTTGATTTAGAAGAATATATTAAATGAAATTTTTTTAATTCCATTTAATTTCATTTTTAATAAAATAAAAAAAATAAAAAAAAACAACTGAGCATTTTTTTACATCAGTGACAAAAATAATATCTTTCTGATACTGCGAAAATTAATTCCTTGGGCACATTATAGCCAGCATTACAATCTGGGTACAATTAACGAGTACGGGTTTTTTGGAAACAAAAACTCTTTTAGAACTATAAGTTACCTCCAAAGCTATTTTAATACGATTTTAATTGTTTTGATTTTAAAAAAAAAACATATTAAATGAAAATTTGTTAATTCCATTTAACTTCATAACTTACAGGATAGGAGGAAAAATTTAGTAATTTTTTTTATTGTGACAAAGATATTCTACCGTGTCACTTTTTTTTCTTTTTTTTTTCTCCTGACCCCTCGCCAATGCTTTCGCTTCTTTTTTGGATTGATACCGTTCTTAGGACATAGAAGCTATAAGCAATGGCATTTTGTTATCATTTTTGTGGAATAGAGGAAAAAGGCAAAAAGACAGGCTTCGATTTTTCTTATTTTATTCTTTTATCCTTTTCCCTTTCCGATACTGCGAAAATTAATTCCTCAGGCACCCATCATAGCCAGCAGTCACCGTGAATCAAAAGAAAGAACAGACATTTCTTCTGTATTGGCTTCAATGTACCACGTGATGAGATCAGAGTTTTCTTTTGATTGGTCGACCTTGCGTTGACGGTTTCTGCAATGGGACAAGATCCGATTAGAAAGAAGATCCGAGGGATTTTTAAAAGCATCCAGTTTAATGCCGCTCAAGTAATATTTTCTTTGACTAAAAGAAGTATATTTTATTTTTGCGTCAGTTTTTAAGGAAAGAAAAGTACGACATTCATTTTTTATGTCCTTTCTTTGAAACAGGAATATGGCGTTTTAAAAGTTATATGCGTCGTTAAAGAGTAGGTTCTGAAAAGAAAACTTAGCTCTTATTGCGGTTATGGTATTGCATAAACTAAAAAAAAGGATATAAATAGTTTATACCCTTTATATTATAAATGATCTATTTACTTTTTATCTGACATTTAACTTACTTTTTCTAAGTTCTTCTAAGATTTAAAACAATTAAATATATTAAAGTGGAATAGTTGGAATACATTAATGAATTCTAAATAGATACTTATATTTTAATAAGCACTTTAAAATGTTTACATACAAATGTATGTAGTAATTGTTTCCTTCTTAAATAATTTTGATACATCAGATTGTAATGGTGGTTATAATTAATATTGCCGTGCGTAGAACAACATACAGTTTATTAAGGTTTCAGATGTAGATGGAAATTATTATAAAAGAGCCACATGAACCATAGTAAGAAGAAATTTTTATTAAAAATAATTTCTTAAGGAGAGAAAATAGTGCGCATAGATAACAAAAAACACAAATTAGAGAGGCAAAACTTTATTTAAACATAGCATAGATGCATTCGATTTCCACTGTAGAAAGTTTAAAGCACATTATTGAGATTTCAACTGTTACACGAGCCTTTCCTCAACATATTGCGAAGACGTGCTATATCTAAGTTTCGTTTGAAAACCACTTCCGTCCTCTTCTTCGTAGCATACCTTTAGCTCCATCGTCTCCTCAAATTTAGAAAATTATCTTTGTCAGCTAATCTAGCGTGATTTTTTTTTTAAATATATTTTTCTATGCCGATAAGTCTTGGTATATAAATCTAACACATTCATCAAGATTCATTGTCATCCGTTCACCAGAACGTCGGTAGATTGAACTAAACAGGGTATTTTTGATTATAACTATACTGTAGGAGTTTGACGGCTTTTTAATCATTGAGAACCGTAAATACGAAAATTGCAAATAAAAGTATTTGTAGCATGTCTCGAAATCACTTTTAATGAACTTATAAGAAAAATTTCATTACATTCTTTCAATATGATTACCGGCAGTATATTTTACTTTTATGAGATGTCAGGAAATCTTGAAACGCAGTTAACGACACATTACCTTTCTGCTAGGATCGTAGAGGGCAGTTAGATCAGTGTTTGATGACTGAGAGCTTGATGACTGACCCAAAACTCAGCGGAAAAATTACGCACAGTCCGTCAATAGTCTACAGAAAGGAGACCATTGACGACGTCAACTTGCTGTTAAATGAATGGCCGACCTGTACAGAACAAATAAATATACTCAGTCCGGCCAGTAGTAAACGCTTTGACCCAGCGTCCTGTACAGTATCTTAATCATAGTAACATTACCTATCTTGATTCACTGGTAACGTCAGTTTCAATCTGGCCGGTGGAACCTTTGATAACTTATTTTCCTCCCTGAAGACTTTGCAGATAGCGACAACTTACTGATTTGGTCATTATACTCTTTAAACATAGAGATTTGGATATTTTTTAATTCGGTACTTTTGCGAAAACCGGTATACTTATTTTATACTTATATATATATATATATATTCATATATAGTGAACGTGTAATGCCCTACCAACCCCATATGATATAGACATTGCTACGGACTTAAGAATTTGGGCGCTTTTCTAAAAACAAAACGGTTAAGCTTGTAAAGTCTAGATCATTTGAGATAAGGAGTTACTTATTATTTTTAAGGAGTGTCTCGAAAACTTTGCCGTACGTGTTATGGGGAAGTAGGGAGCTTTATAAGGACTAAGAATATCATACCGATTCCTGGTCCGGAATGCCATTGAAAAAATTGTTTGCAGATATAGAATTATTAAAGGAAACAGAAAGTGCACGATTGAATACATCTATTGAAGAACAAATATATCAATTTAGCACTATAGAATGTAGCTTATAATGTTACAAAAGGTGTTCGAAGTTTGTGTTGTGAGCCGCTACTAATGACTGACATAAATGAAGCATAGATTTCCGGTCAATGTCAAACAACGGGAGGTTGTTTGTGGCAGCAAACAAATTTTTCCATGATAGTCATTGCTCAAATTTTTCGATAATTTACCCTATAACTTTGAGGTTTCAAAATTTTACGGCCATCAAGTCTAGGTGAATTAGATGAACATGGAAAGGAACTTCACATATACTCCACAGTGCAGCTAGATGCACTGCATGTTCCCGAAATTTGATTGATGTCATAGTTTATTGCTCTCCAGCATTTCTAATAGTAAAGCATTACAGTCGTTTGATAAAAATCACGAGCTATTAGTGTACCAAGGCATTCTCTGTCATGGATTTCTGAGCAATTTTTAATACTTTTGATGTGTCTTATTTCCTCTTAAAATTTAAAACACACTGGATTATATGAGTCATATTTTATTTTTATTCTAAACTATGAGAATTGAAGCTGCGAAGAATGAACATGATTGACATTTAACTCACACATATATTATCAAATAGATTTAAAAAAAACTCATGCTATAAGACTTATAACTCAATAAGTTGACCTCCATTGAAAACAAATATATTATCTACAGATCATGCGTATGTTTCAACTTTTTAACAAACGAATAAATTTGTGATATAAATCCGCTAACAAATACCATCAAATCGGAAATAAATGAGAAATAATAGAGATTTAACTTTTTCTCTCCAGAAATATTTCTTTTCTCTTCCCAGCATTTAATTCGTTTTTGTGTTGTTTGGCGAAAAATTGGCGAAATCGCTCTAGGAATACCTGTCTTTCTAATCAGACCTCTTAAGTTGTAGGACCTTTTCCGACTCTTTTCCGGTTTCCCGCTTCTTCTAGTATTATTTTTTTGTTTCTTTTCTTAGTTACCTTTTTTATATTTTATACCATGAAAGAGGCTTTAGTTTGTAGAGGAAACGAGCTCGGAATCCCTCATGAGGCCGTTTCTTTGGATATAGCTTTGGTCTTAGATTTCTCTGACTTTTCTTTATTGTAAGGCTTAGGAAGAGACGTCTATTTATCCAATTGAATTTAATGCGGCTCTGCTACTGCATGAAGAATGACCGAAGAATTTTAATGGGTTTCGATTTTTTTAACATTCTTTTTCTTCCCCTTTCTCGGTACGAAATGGAATTGTTTTAAATATTTTCACTTCATTATCTATCTCTTAGATTTACTTTCCATAAACTTTAAATTCATTTCATTATGCAAGGAATTATGTAAGTGTTTCATTGTATAACTTAATATTCTTATACATGTAGTGATATAACGCAATATTAAACCTTGGTGTTGTATAAATCGCTCATGGGCTGCAATAGTGGCACAACTAAAAAAACACGCGTTTTGGAATAAGAACAGGTGTAAATATAGAAAATAAACATTCTTTCAGCAGCAATACTAGCGCAATTCATAATTCAACTTGAAGGTAATCTTCGTTTAAGTAAACTAAGGGCATTTCTTATGATTTTGAAAACTTTAAACCCATTTATCTCAAAATTAGATTTTTTGAGTTGTGCTGCCATTGCAGCCCATGAGCGAAATGTTTCAAAACATTAATCGTCGATAAGTGTGGGCTTTATATATATATATATATATATATATATATATATATAAACACAAATGAATAAGAAAAACATGAATAAAATAAAAACTAAAATGCAGAGAAACAGGAATGGGAAAAGCAATAGTCGTTGTCAAGACACATCTATTGCTATAATTGCGATATTTCTGAATAAAGAATAATTATCCTAAGATAAAAATTATTCTTTATATGTGTCGATATCGCAAAAAACATAATGTTGAAAAATTATGAAAAAAGTAAAAAGTAATCTAACTTACCGGTATGTAGCAAAGTTTCCATTTCTTTTGGTTTGCTTGTGAGTTCGCCGTCTGACCTTTTGTTTATGGGAGTTTTTATTTTATTTTCTGATGATTTTTATTTTCTGATGAAATTTTATTTTGTTCTATGTCTTACATGTTTTTTTCTCCTGCACTTTTATACAAAACCTTCGGGGTACTGAGGGAATTTTTTTAGGCTTTTGCCATCTCCCTCAATAGAAAAGGTTTTGTTTTATGGCCACTGGGGCCGGTACCCCCTGAAGACGTTGGCTTCAGTGGTCATATTTTTAATTTTAATTTTATTTCCTTCGCTTCTTTTATTTCTATTTTTTTTATCAATCCACTGAAACGTGTTTTTAATTATGGAAAATAAGTGAATTATTGTTTAATTTAAAAAAAAGAGAAATTATAAATTTTAATTGAAATATAGAAAATGAAGCGAAATTTTGTTTTGCATAAACTGAAATTTGATTAATAATTTACATAAAAAAACTGCTAAACTTTGAAAAGGTTTGTTATAATTTGATTATGGTTTAATTGTTTTTCCTTAACAAAATACAAACGTCATTTTACATGCGCTTTTATGAATACACAGAAATAACCAGAAGATAATTTTAAATAAAATAAAAATTTTGTTATTTTAAAACAAGCGCATCTTACTTTAACAAAGAGAATCAAATTATTTTAGCAAAAGAAATCTCACTAAAGCAACTATGTCGTCAGTGTGACACGACGTACTCAAAACCGGTTGACGTCGGGATTCGAACATTCTCACTTCACCGGGAGGCGAGCGCGCAAATCTCCTTGAGCCTCGACAACTCTAGTATTTAGCTATGAAAAAAAATCTTAAACTATCTTTCTTAAAAGTATTATTTATTATAATCATATTTAAGTGTAAAAACGTTAAAACTTTAGTGAATCACCCTTATAAAAATGTCTGGCAATTTAACGTACCGAAATATTATATATAAAGAAATATATTATAGAGAGAGTTTCAATTTGACAATAAACACAAATAGCAATTTATACGATGTTCAAAACCTGTAAAATAATTGTTGAAATGTAGGAGCAAGTATAGAGAATGGTTGTAAAATTATTTGGAAAAACAAAAAAGGATAGTGTCTTACGTAATCAAAACTGCTTGACAAAAGCTGGAATTTGAATCGACAGTTTTAATCCGTTTATTATTAGGGTGTGAAACTGAAAACCACTATTTTGAAAAAAAAACAGCTTTAAAGCCTCACAAATGTGATAAAAGTTCGCAAAAAAAAAAATTTGTACTTTGGTAGTTATATAAAACAGAAAAAGATCTTTAGATCTTTTTAAACAGTTTCATTCTGTAGAATTTACATTTGTTTTTTAATGTGCAACATTAGATTATTTGCGAAAACAAATTTATATTGCGTAAAACTCAAAATTATCACAAATGACTTAAATAATACGGGAAGAAACGATTTTATTTCGATGAACGCAAATCGTTCGTAATTTTACATTTAATGTTTATTATAATTATTTTTTACGGGGAGGAATACATCTATTCGATGTACAAGTTTATATCACTTTTTTTTTTCAAAATATTTTTTTCCTTTGTCTTGTAACGAACCTGCTTAAATCTAAAAAAGACCATTTTGTTGTTTTTTTTTACACTTCCAAAACGCGAACTTTCCTTTTGATTCCTAAAGTTCAATATAAATATTGATTAAAATATTGGCTAAAGTTTTATTTTCCCATATTTATAGTTAAGGAGAAATTCATGTTTTAAATTTTCAAATTTAGCTCTTTTTTTTTTAAAATTATTTTTGGTGTGGATTTCAAAATATATTAAAATACATGAAAGTTGAAGTTGAAAACATTTAAAACAGTTTAATATATTTATTCAAAATTACAAATATACTTTTATAAAATTTGCATGTGGATCTTATAAAGAGGGAATTTATGCTTGAACATTTAAAAAAAAATGTGTATATATAAAATGGGGAATATTTTTGCTACAGGCTTTTCAAACAGAGTAGTAAAAATTGAAGAAAAATCTTATGTTGTTGAGCCCAAGTACTCTAGGGATGAAATAAATAAATAAAAAAAAAGAAAGAAAAAAACCTTAGATAGCTGAATATAATGCTTAAAAAACGCATAAATATAACGTTATAACGTCTCTCAAAATGATCTCCCCTTGCTTATAGTGGGAAAAAGTTATTGCATCGGTGAACTTTCTATCAAAACCGTTTTTTGAAAAGGAAAACTTGGCGCTACTTTCCTAGCTATCTGATCTGCTTCTCAAAAGCATTAAAAGGTTGAAAATGTCAAACATACTTGCTTGTAAGAGGTTTTAAAATTATAAGGGACTATATGAAGCACTTCAAATAATTCAATTATTTAATGATACAAATTGTTAACGTAATTACAAACGTTGAATTTAGCATATAACCTATTTAAAATATATATATGTATTTAAACAGCATTCACTATATAGTAAGAAATTTCCTTCTAAAATTGCAGCAAAGTAACTGGCGCTGTACTTTGAATAAACCTTAAAGTTTACGGTATGGAACATTTTTTACCTTTGCTGTTTTACAACCAGTTTACATCCAGTATGGTTAAAAACCGTGAATACAAAACTATACAGTTATTTAACCCTTTACAACTTGCATGGTTTTGAAACTGTCAAAAAGAAATTTAACAATGCAGCTATGTTTTTCATTAGGTGACGGCCATTGGAGTTAGGTTATGGTTGAGTTCTGTTTTGTCAAACAAACCGTGGAATGTGGTTTACGTAGTTTGTCTGGTTATTTCACCTATAGCAAGAGATGAGGCCAGGATAGCCTGGTCGGTAGGGCGCTGGGCCCATGTCCAAGAGGTCGTGGGTTCGATCCTCGCCAGCCGAAGACTCCCCGTGTAGTAAATGGGGACTGATGCACGTTAAATCTGTCGAGTCTCAAAGTTCTCCATGTTTCCAAAACAAATCAATACCTCTGGGGGTACTGATCCAGGAGTTTCCTTGTCTTCTGGATTGGTTCAAAATTACAAGGCTAAGGAGTTGAACATTAGTAGTCGTAAACCCATGAAATTGGGTCGGCTGTTCAACGACGGTTATAAAATAAAATAAAATATAGCAAGACATGGGGAATACCTAACTTTTTTGCGTTAAGCAGCTTTATAGAGCTTCTATCTAAACGTGAATGAGAATATCGTATTCTAATTGTCACCTAGGTTCACAAATTGGGGAGTGCAAAGCACTAGAAATATCGCATGTGTTGAAGAGAATGGGGGAAGCGTTATAGTGTCAACGCAGGGATTCGAATCTCCGTTCGCTCGGTTATGAGATTGACCAATTAATCCCCTTGGACATGATATCTATCCAGCTGCAAGGAAAGTGGCAACTTCATTAGATGGGTCTATAGTTGGTGCAGTAAAATTCTGGTAGGGTCTGGTCTGGTTGGAATTTAGTAACCGTATAAGGT
The DNA here is from genome assembly GCA_949128135.1 of Parasteatoda lunata. Taxonomy (NCBI): domain Eukaryota; kingdom Metazoa; phylum Arthropoda; class Arachnida; order Araneae; family Theridiidae; genus Parasteatoda; species Parasteatoda lunata. The sequence continues at coordinate 38,458,973 of OX421975.1, read as the reverse complement.
TAAAACAGTTAAAAAACAGTTTTTCTTAGACTTACAAAATGAGCGAAATACCAACTAAATCTAAAGATATAAAAACACTGAATTTTCATTTTATATTAGAAAATGGAAAAAGCTAAAACTTATTTGGGTTCTACCTTTGGATAGCTATTTAATTGTTAAGGATTAGATACATTTTTTTTTAGTGCTATTGATTAGATATTTGTTTGTAAATTTAACTCATGATAAGAAAGATAATAATTAATTTAAATAATTAGAATTAAATTACACATTATTTAAGTTTATAACTATTAAATTCTTGTTCACTTGTTAAATTTATATATTAGCTAACAAAGTAACTGTTAAACAAAATCTCATACTTAATGTATTGTATAGAAATTCCATACAAATTTAAGTGTAAATACAGTGTAAAGTAATTTACTTCTAGTTCTTCCTTTATTTTGTAATGAATGTAAAGTTATACTTTGAATTTTTTGTTAGCATTTTTTTTTTTAAACTTAAGAAACTTTTTTGTTGCGTTTCTTTAATCGCCTGTGCTATGTGAGATTAATAATTCTGCTAGTTACAGAATCAAACACATATTGTTGGAAAAAAATTTTACGCAATACATTTTTTTAAATGTTTTTTTTTTTTTTTACTTTTGAAAAATACTATTTTTAGAAACAAAGCCTTTTTACTTCAATAGATTAATGCATTAATTTGAAAAAAACTTCTCAAAAGATTGAATTTTCTGTAACAACATTCTTTTTCTTTTATTTTTAGTTTTTCCTTTATTTTGTAATTATTAGTTTTACTTTGAATTTTTCGTAAGCATTTGTTTTCAAAATATAGCAAATCGAAGTTTTTTTGCGTTTCTTTAATGCAGTACGGTATGGTAATTTTGTCTGAATTTTTTTCTCCATTTGTACTTCTGTACTTTGATAAATTTGTAATTATAAAAATACTTTCCTTGAATTCAATAACATATTAAAACTAATTTTGTTGTGTCATAGTGTGCTTAATTTTTGCATATTTTGCTTTAATTAACCAAAATTATATTTATATATATATATATATATATATATACACATATATGTATATTTTATTGGAAACCATTATATTTTACCAGTCACCAAACAGTGCAGCAAATTTTGACAGAGTTTCTTACCATGTATTTCCACCCAGAGTAAGCTTATTAATTGGACCCAAGAACATAAAAATATTTTACATTTCCCTTAAAAGGAAGCTTTGCAACATTATTAAAAAATACTTAATTTTAAATTTAAGTTTCATTATTTCATAGGATTAAGACATGGGAAAAGTTATTGTCTAAACATGTCTATTTTATAAAAGTTTAAATTAAATCAATATTTAGTGTTCTTCAAAAATATAGTTATCATTTTATGTACTATTTCAAAAGATGTTGTATACGCAGCTATCTAAAGCTGAGATGAAAAGAAAAGTACAAAAATATGAAAATAACTATAAACGGTGGTTATTTTAAGATAGCAGCCATAAAGTCAAAACCATTCACGTAGAAGGAGGTGCGGAATATTCTCATTAGAATTCGCGTCACAATTCTTGTTGGGAGAACAAAAAAGGTCGCCTTCCACATACGTGAGAACAAAAACACTGGGAACCAAAAGGCACCACATGATGCGATATTTATTGTTTCTGAAAGGACCCTAAAATATAAGCGCAAAACCAAGAAGCAAAACAGCGACTTGATTTTTTGGGCAATTTTGTCACGTAAATCGAGCTGTCTTCACTTAAAATAGGATCGAGCTTGAGCATTGCTTCTCATATAAACTAACGCAGATGTGACAAAATGTCAAATGAATTTAGACTTTAAGATATAGATTGTATTTGAATTGTTAATGGCATGTTTTGACTTCAAACACAATGTGTAAAATTTAAAAAAAAAGAAAAGAAATTGTCGTCACTGATATAAATTATAGGATTATATATAAATATGATATAAATATGATATAATATATATCATATTTACAATGAGCTATCCGGCCTGTGTAAGGGTCAGGCAACTGGCCTTGCATCAGAAAGGTTCTGGGTTCAAATCCCGGGCAAGGCATGGGTGTCCTTTTCTTCTGTGTATTATCTGTCCTGACTGTGGAAGCAACGTTGGCACACCTAATATGGTGCCCCAGAAAGAGTGGTAAGCAAATCTGCCCTTCAGATGCCTGTATGACTAAATGCTATTGTCCAGGTGAGCATTGGAAAAAAATATTTATAATGATATGAAATAAATCATTGGATTTTAAATTTTTAATTTACGTTAAAAAATCTTTATTCATTCGCTAGTAAGCTGTCTTGTGGATTTGCTTATTCGCTGTTTATTTAATCAGTGATATATAGTTTCTCTTGTTTACTACTTCTCCGCTACATATATTCTAAGCATTCATAATTTAAGAATGCTCTTGAAAAATAATTGCTATCTAATATGCATCTTTACTGCAAATAACATCTCTAAAAGGAAAAAAAAACAGGAAAAAATTAGAATCCTTCACGATAAGTGTCAAGAACCTTCTTATAACTAACCTTTAATCTATCTGGTGAATTCAGCATCATGGTTATTTTTTTCAGCATTAAATTCGTGTTGTTTTATTTTTTATTTTAAACATGTATGTAAATAAATGATTTTTTACCATTTTTAAAATTTATTAGAAAGCTGCCTCATTGATTTGCTGATTGGCTGATCTACTTATTTGCTGATACCAATTCATTAATATAGTAATTTTCTGTTTTTCTCGTTCACAAGTTAAACGCTTTACATACTATAAAAATATGTAATTCAGAGAAATGGTCCTGAAAACTAATTGCAAGTTAATGTGCCGAATTTTTGCCTGTAACATCTATTAAAAAAAGAGCAGAAAAAATCACATTAAAAGTACAGAATTGCAGAAAAGTCAGCATAAAGCTATATCATATCTAGTCAGCATATTCTATAACTAGCTGCAAAAAAATCTATCTGGGGAATCAAGCATCATAGTTATTTTTAATTTGTGTTTTTCTTTCACTATCAAATATATATGTAGAAATATAAGTTTATTCCCACTTTTAAAATTAGTTTTAAAATTCAGTATTAAAACCAAAAGGAGATCTAAAAGTAGGTAAAGTTTGAAATTTTCCAAGTTACGCTAGAAACAAAAACTTAATCGTGAAAATGCATTTAAATTAATAAATTAAAGTGGCAAATTGAATTTTAAAAAAGTTTTGCCTTAGTCTTTTTTTTCAAAAATGTGATGATGCTTTTAGCTTTCAACAAATATTTAAATATAAGATTTGATTAACTATTATTGACCTTTGTGATTATTCCGGTCAAGATACGGGATATTTAAATTGCATAGAGTTTCAAAATTTTAAAGTTGGTTCAAATATTTGCGAAATTGATGAGAGTGAAACGCTTTCGTAGAATTTAAAATTCGTCAGTCTTTCTTTTTAAATAGAATTTTCTTGTTTCTCGAAGCTAAGAGAAAAATTGAATTCAGGCTTTTAAAATCGAAAGTAAATCAATGATTTCGCAAACAGGTAACATACAGTAGATTTCCGTTGGTGACGTCACGAAACAAGTAATGTATTAAAGTTCTTTTATGCTTGTTAAAACAAAAATGATGTATTGTAACTTAATAGCTCTTCATAGTCATATTACTTTATGTTATTTTTTTTATTAGAAATAACAAAAAAATTCTTGATATTAGAAAATATAAATAATAAACGAATACAAAATAAGGTATTTTGATAATTTTACAAATAATTGAATAAGGTGTAAAATTGCCTAATCATATGCAATATTTTATTTTATTTTAAATTTTTGCTGTTAGAATTCAAATTTGGAGTTAACAAACAGATATTCAATGAGAAATAATGAATGATATTAAGCTGCAGTAAAAAATAAAAAAATCATCTCATTAAAATTGGTTCAATTATATAAGAACAATTGTTTTTGTTGCTTTTAATGACACTTGGTCAAGCCCAGATAGCCAGCCATTGGCCGTTTTCGAACTAAATCATGATATTGTGCTGAAATTGAAATTGCTAAGTCATTGAAATGAAAGGAGACATCACAAGGATGACAGTACGTCTTAGCTCAAAACCCTACAAATAGATGGCAGCACCACTCATTTATGAGGCCATTTCTTCAATTTAGACATAGGTCTGAAGGGGAAGTGAATTTTTCGCAAAGTCCCTGTACCCAGTACTGCTCTAGCAAAAGACCACAGGACTTTCGATTCCACATATTTTAGCAACACGTCTATTGCATGTTCTCAGTGGTTCTCAGTGAAGTCGAGGATTAAACGCCAGCCCACCGGACTGGAGTACCATTATCAAACATCTGGGTTTCCAAAGTCTAATAATAATTACTCAATGTTAGAAACACACGTCTAATACATATCAGCTTCTTTATAGGAATTCAGAAGCTTATTTCAGGGATATGACGCTCCTGCACTTTCCGTTTAACTATAAAAAGCAGTGACAATATTTTTAATTTCACACTTTTTTTGCAAACCTTTCTTTTTCAATTATTTTCTGTCTTTTTAAGAATAGATTTCATTCTTAATTAAGAGGAAATTTTTTAAAGGAAGAAGCATTTTAAGTAATATTCGATGTTCGATTCAAGGAATAATTCACGATATTCTGCAACAAAGATTTATTTTCTAAATAAAAACGATGAAATAGAACATTTTTCAAAACATATATAAACCATTTAATGTGTTTGGGAGGTAGTAAATATTTCCAAAACATAATGGAAATATTTTGTGATGCGTGGATAATTTATGTTTAGTGTTATAATGAATAATGTTTATTCGAGTATACTATTATAAGCAAAATATTTATTTGGAAAATATTATCCCGAAAGTACTTGTTTATTTGAGACTACTTCATAACTTTTTTTTTTTTTCGTTGATAAAATGACTTTGTTTACCTTCTAGCTATTCGGTGACATGTAATCCATTCAATCAGGATTAAAGGTTCCTTTTTATATCGCCAAAGAAATACCCAATTACGTTTCATCAAATAGAAATAGAAAAGATCTCTCAGTTTCAGCGAGCATTTATTACAAAAATATTGGATGTTTGTTTTATGTAATTGATCGAATCTATGACAAAGTGTCAAATCAAAACTTTTAGTAAATTTTTCTCAGTGTTGCATGATATAGAAATGCTAGAATTTATAATAATGAGATTTATAGTGAGTACATATATACGTTTTTCTCACTAATGTTCTTTTTATTGTTTAAGCTTCTTTTAGAGAAAACTTGTTTTAAGATATACGTGAAAGTTTTTTGGAATTTAAAGGAGTTGAATATTTTTTTTAAAATTTGAAACCAAATTCATTTAGGAGGTCAAAGTTACAATAGTGTAGGAGACCTTTCCAAATGGTTTATTTTTTTCATGTCATAAATTGTATAAAAATAAAAACACTTTGTTAAGTTTGGATAGAATCAATCGCATTATAATATCATTAAATTTATCTTTTGCACTGAACAATAATTTAAAATATTTATTTTTAATCAAAGAGTCACGAAAAATAGAACGGAAACAGTTACTCTAAAAGTTGTATTTGGAGTGGATATTAAAAATTTGATTCTAAAGATTCTTTGATTTAAGATTTTAAAAAAAATTGTACTTTTAAACAATTTTAATTCTTTATGCATAAATATTGTGTCATGGTCAAGTGGTTATATTTTCCAATGGACTAAAATCCAGTTGGTACCAAACTCTTAAAAATTGAAGGGAAAGAAAAAACGAATTTTAATTAACTTCCCTTTCTTATGCAACTCCACGTCCACTATCCACGAACATAGAAGATACCCCAAGAGTCTCTTGGCAATCAAGCTGAGTTTTGTAATCATTCATTTTGTCACTTTAAAAGTAAATATTAAGTTATGAATTATCTATAACTACAAATATTACTTTGAATGTTTTGCCAAATTTTGTAATGCACCTACAAGACCCTCAGCAATAAGTCTAATAAATGACGTCTGCAGTTTGCAAAAAGTTTGATTTTTCAATTTGATTATGACATTTGTATTGTTTTTTACCAGAAACTATGAAGTATAATTTTTGAAAGATAGTTTACTAGCACCTTCAGGAGCATGTATCTTTATCATTGCATAAAAAGTTTTTTTTTAAAAAAAACTGAGCTCTCTATAAGAAGCAAAAACATTTTTTTAAATCAATTTCCTGGATAAATGTACAGTGTTTAACAAAAACGGACCACTCTAAATAACTTTTAATCTATATATCGGAAAGTTCTAGGAGTCAATCTTAAAGGTTCGAGAGTGTGACTTTAATTATGATAATCAATAAATTCAGGCGATATTTTAAGTTTTGCAATCAGACTCGGATGTATTCACAACGGAATCGGATTTGTGATCCCAAAAATATAGAGGTTACCCACAATCATGGAAATAAAGTCCCAATAATTTGGTCTGGAGAGAAAAACTGTTTATTTTATTTTTTGTGTATTTCGCCATTATCTTAACTTTTTAAGTGAAATAAAAAAATTGTGAAAACACAATTTTAAAGTTTCATTTATACACAGATAATTTCATGCTAAGGATAAATTTAGTAAATATTTACTATTTTTATTTTATTCAACATTCGAAAACCTTATGAATATTGAGGTTTATAAATTCTTACATAATATAAAGTGTCTAATTTTACATGGTAAAATATAAAATGTTAGAGAAATCGGTTGTATAATTTCCGAGAAATCAAATTTTAAATATACGGCTTTTTAAAAATTTGATTTCTCAGGAACTATTCAACGGATTTCGCTCAAATTTTGTATTTTGCGATGTGATATTTTAAGATTATGTAAAAAATTGTATGTATTGCAAATCAAAATTCCTTCGATTGTTACTAAATAAAATAATAAAAGTAATAAAAATTTAAAAAATTTTTCTTCATAGAGTTATCCTTGGTTACAAGAATTTTATAATTGTGTGTAAAGATTGTGTGCTATCCAAATTATCGGGACCCTATTTTTCCTGATTGACCTGATTTTCCTAATCCTACCTCTTATATTTTGGTGGTCAGAAATCCAAATCCGTCGGAAAAAAGGTATATTTATTTAGAATAAGTTCGTTTTTGTATCTGATTTCATAACTTAAAATGTTGCCTGCTCTTATTAATTAACATATTTTTGGTCACCCTTTCGAGCCATTACGATTGAGTACTAGAACGTGAAAATCCAAGTATTAGATCAGAAATAATCCAGGGTAGTCCTATTTTTTTATTTATTCATTTATTTATTTTTTTAGCTAACCGTACTTTTACTTGAATGGAAAATTTTATCTTTCTCATTTTTTAATTCATTTTTTCTTATTCTTTCTTCTTTTCAGAAAAACTGACTGATTTATTTTAACTATAAAATTGCGGTTTTCCTGCATTTTGAGATCAAATATAAATTTTGATCGATTTTGCAAGGAATGATCCAAATACGAAAAATAAACAAAAGCATTTGCTTCTGCAATATTCCTAAGTTAATTTCTTGGTTAAACGGTTAAGAAAAAAATCACAAACAGCATGTCCTAAATTAAATAAGAAAGTTTTCAAAAATTTATAAAAAGAAGCATATAAGGTTCAAAAAAGTTCTTGCAATAAAATCATGCAAACAGTTAGTTCAAAAAATTACTGACAGATGACTCTATAAATATAATTAAGGGATAAATCAAAGAAAAATAAGTGAAACTCCAACTTGGTATGTGATTGCTATATCAAAATTATATCCAAAGGTATATTTTGACATTTTTGATGTAGCTGATATCAAAAATGTCAAAATATTTTAAAAAATGTTGATGAGAATATCAATTATTTTCTTTGATCTCATCTATCGAAAAAAGATTTAAACTAAAATTTGAAACTTTGGAGGGGGATATTATTCTTGACATATAAATTTGTTGCAAGAATATTTTTCTTCTCTTTATAGTCTTAACTAATACTTATTATAATTTTAAAAGCATCAGTTTATTTTATGATACTCTTTCAATAAAGGCATCGTTTCAGGAAATTCTGGGAGAAATCCTTATTCGCTTTTCACCAAATGTTTTGAAAACAAAGGGAAAATTTCCTTTCTGTTTCTAAAATAAAAGATTTGATTAAACTCCTGACAGGGTCAACAAAATTGGACAGCATATGGTATAATTTTATCACTACGATTATTGCTTTACAAACTTTTTTATGCTAGCAAAAAATTTACCGAGCAATTTTCAATGGAAAACTATTATTAATTTTATCTTCGTAGATAAAAATTATTCATTACAATAAACATTTATAAATACCTTAGTATTTGAATCTCATGGATTTTGTTTCTTAGCCAAAATATGAAGAAGAAATACAATATAATTATAAACTGCATTATCTTAAAATATCTTATAATAAAAAAAAATGAAAATCATTTTTTGCAATAATAAAAAATAGCTTAAAATAATGAATTAAAGGTTTTTTTTTAATATCTTATTTCATTTATGAGTTCACTTTCTTTCAAATCACATAATTCTAAATAAAAATGCACTCATTTTCGTTTATTATTTGTTTTTCGTGTCTCAGAATGTTAGGAAAGAAATAGGAAATTTTATTTATTCTACAAACAGACATTAAGAAAGGACAGCAATAAAGTCAAGCAACTTTTTAGGCGTAACAATAAAGTAATTCATGTGACACCAAGCCTCATTCCAAAGAAAAAGAATTTCTTAGCAAAGAAAACACATTTTTAAAAACAAATAAAAATTTTGATCTAGTTTTTTTACATTTGAAATAGAGCTCGTGTGTATGGAATATTCCTTACGTTTAAATACATATGTTATAAAAATTTCTTTTCAACGAGTTTGTTTTAAAAAAATAAAATTTTACTCTATGTTATTTTTTCTTTTTCAACTTTTGATTCTTCTCTGTATGAAAAAAAATTTTTTTTAGTAAGAGCATGTGCATGCAAAATTGCGTGCCGATAACATTAGTATTTGAATCTCATGGATTTTGTTTCTTAGCCAAAATATGAAGAAGAAATACAATATAATGATAAACTGCATTATCTTAAAATATCTTATAATAAAAAAAATGAAAATCATTTTTTGCAATAATAAAAAAATAGCTTAAAATAATGAATTAAAGGTTTTTTTTAATATCTTATTTCATTTATGAATTCACTTTCTTTCAAATCACATAATTCTAAATAAAAATGCACTCATTTTCGTTTATTATTTGTTTTTCGTGTCTCAGAATGTTAGGAAAGAAATAGGAAATTTTATTTATTCTACAAACAGACATTAAGAAAGGACAGCAATAAAGTCAAGCAACTTTTTAGGCGTAACAATAAAGTAATTCATGTGACACCAAGCCTCATTCCAAAGAAAAAGAATTTCTTAGCAAAGAAAACACATTTTTAAAAACAAATAAAAATTTTGATCTAGTTTTTTTACATTTGAAATAGAGCTCGTGTGTATGGAATATTCCTTACGTTTAAATACATATGTTATAAAAATTTCTTTTCAACGAGTTTGCTTTAAAAAAATAAAATTTTACTCTATGTTATTTTTTCTTTTTCAACTTTTGATTCTTCTCTGTATGAAAAAAATTTTTTTTTAGTAAGAGCATGTGCATGCAAAATTGCGTGCCGATAACATTTACCGTATAAGTTAAATATGCTCGTGATCAAATGTTGTGTTTTCATAAATAAAAAAAAGCTATTTTATTGTTTAGATATTATAATAGAAATGTATCGAGGAACTAAAACAAAACAATTGTTTATAATTCTGTGGTAAGTATTTATAGATTTCTACATTGTTTTAAAATTAATTACTCATTTTTTTTAATAAAAAAAATAATTTTATGCTATACTTAGTCATTTTCTATAAGTCAAATATTTGCTTGATGTTTGCTGAATTTATTCGTATAGCAATTAATCTTATATCTGATTGAAGTAAAAAGGAATTTAAGAAAAAGAAAGAAAAGAGAAATCAACAAAATAAATAAACTGACTAAAATAAGAAAAAATAAAGAATGGAATGAAAATACATACGATTTGAATGACAAGTGTAAGGCTAATCAAATATATTTAATGCCTGATCTATCTAACTACGGAAACAAATAGTGGGCCTAACATTTAGGTTAGAAAAAAAAATATTAATATTATTACGGTTTTATTCATTTATTTATTTTATTTTTTTGCGTGTGGTGAATAATATTTCTTTATATTGGGTTTTCCGTAATGTTTGTGGTGGTCTTAGAGGCAATTTTAAATATAAGAAATTTGAGTTTGTGCATTTATTAAATAGTATGAAAACTATTACATCCCTAACATTTAACAGGCATTTCAAAAATTTCGTCTTTCCACGTGATTTTTTAATATTATTATTATTTCCAAAGTATTGAAGGAAGTATTGAAACCATTTCCACTTTATCTCACTTTACTTCTCAGAGAGCAGAGACTTGCACAGAGGCGAATATTTATTTATTTCTGAAATAGATTATTAATATTCATACTTTCATTCATAGAAATTATTCATAGATTATCCTTGATTTCTGTTTATTTATGAATTAAATTTGCTGTTTTGTTAAATCTATGCAGGGAGAAAACAATTCTGCCAAAATTACCGTATTGTATGGTAATGGAATTTCTGGTCGAAAATAATACTTCTGTTCAATAAAAACTAAAATATACGGTATTTAAACGATTCATTTGATAATTTTTCAGATCAATAGTAATGTTTTTTATAAATTCCGGTTTACAAAATTATAGATTTTATTAACACACATTTAGTAAGAAATACAAAACTAAAAAGTAAATTTAATCGAATAAATGGTTTTTGCGTCTCACTCTTAAATATCATGGATAAGTTACTAAGTTTTACCACATTTAACAAATTTTATCATATGTTACAAAACCATACTTTTATTGTTAATTTTACCAATTTAATTACCAAAGCGCTTCGATGAAAATTACCGAGCTTTTTGGTGCTACCGTAGAGCCAGAGATGAGGTACTTTTTACCATATTTTGGTAATTTTGGCCATACTGTTTCCTTCTGTGTATAATTCCATCTGTTTAAAGCTAATTTAAAAGAATATTTATCAAATAAGTAATCATGTTTTAGGTATAAAAAGCAATGTAAAAGATTCCAGATCAAATTACAGTACAAAGTATCGGAATTTTGGGTGCATTATCGGTAAAAAACGGTTTTTTACCGTAAAATATTACACCATAATTCTTACAGCATGATTTATTTAGCTGGAGTGATTCAGTGATTTTAGATTAATAAATACTGTAAAAATTACAATCGTTAGGATTTTTTGTTCTGTAAATTGTTCCGGTGAAAATGGATTTAGCGGTAAACGTCATTTTTTACTGAATACCGTTTACTGTTTTAGAGTGAGTATAAATAAATTATTAAATAAATGTCTGAAAACAATTACCCTTTAAACGTTCGACAGAATTTAACAATACTGGTTTTAATTCACACTGGCTTTAATAACTGGTTTTAATACTGGTCAAACAACTAATATAAATGTTAAATCACTAAACATTAATTAAATATAAATTTTGGAGACTCATTTCAAAACAATGTATATGTTTTACAGCGGTTCAGATTGTTTTTTTTTCTCTGTGTACGCGTAACTTAATAGCTACATATAACAAACTTAGCTTCGCTTATAACAATATTATTATAACTATAATGTATCATAATTTCATTTATTTTAGAATTATATTATAATTTCAGTTATAACTAAAGTAAAACCTTTTTTTGTGCGGTGGATAGGGACCGCATAAAAGAAATCGCACAAAAAAAATTCGAAAATTTTATAAATTCTTACATGTAATAAACAAGTTTGTACGATAAACTACCTAAAACTTTTTTTATGTGGTTGATAGGGACCGCATAAAAAAAGTCGGACATAGAAAATACATCAATGATTTATGAAATAGATGAGAGAATGCTTTCAATTGAATGAAATAATTAAATTAGACCTAAAGAAATTGTAAAAGTATTTAATCCTTCATTGTACATATACCTGGAGAAGTTTTCAAATTATACATTAAATAGTGTAATTGTCTGCCTTTTTACTTTCTTTTGGCTATAATTATTGATTTTAAGGGAGTACTTATGTCTAAAAATAAAATAAAATTCATTAAAACTACATATAAATAGAAACAAAAGTAACTAATTTGAAATGAATATCACTATAAAATGAATCCTTAATCTCGAGAATCGTGTATGAAACTCTGAATACGAAGCGTATACTGTTCTTGCGTCGAGCGACACGTACGTAACTGACTCTGCCTTGTCAGGAGATTGTTTAAAATAAATGAACAGAGCATCGCGAAGTCCAGATACATCGTTGTCAAGGAGGCCACGTAATCAGAGTTCGTCCACAACATGTATATGTACATTGATAGTAAATATAAACTTGTGCTAACGCCGCTAAGATTCATATACCGCATAAGAAAATCGCACAAAACCAATCGCACAAAAACAAAATCGCATAAAAAAGGACCGCACAAAAAGAGGTTTTACTGTACTTATAACAAACTTAATTTCTGAAATAGTTTTCCTTTAAAAGCTATTTAATAATAAGCTACACAGGTCCTTACTTTATAACGTCAAAGAGCCTTGTAAACTGCCAAAACTTTTAACATCCAAGCAAACATCTCTGTTTAAAATTTACTACACAATTTCGAATATGCATTTGAAATCTTCAAGAATAGTTTGAATATTAATTCCTAAGACTAATACAGAACAATTTGCCCCAAGGGAACAAATGCGAAATTACCTGTATCAGCCGACGTAGGACCGAATTCGGATTTCTCTAGCGGATTCTAGCCTTCAAAATACTTCATCGGAATTGTTTCCGCTGTTAATTCATTGCATTATCAGTAAGGGGGAGCAACCGAATATTAATTAAGTGCGTCTTCTGGCTTCCCTACCCCTCAACTCAACATTTTCGAAACCGTCACTATTAATGAAAAGGCACGTTAGCATGATAGAAGTAGGCATAAAAGAGACAAGGACTTTTCAAAAGTCAATAGGTTATTAAATTTCCAAATAATTACTGAAAGAACCATCCTTTCCTCCGCTACTGGAGGTAAATGAAATTTCGATTAGCGGCTGGATTTTGTGTTGCGGGGAGGAGGGGAACGAAAAGCTCATGTTCGAAATATCAAGAAAACTTTAGCCGTGCGTTGTTTTCTTTAGATATTTCGGAAAATTGTCGGGCGTTTTGAGGCGACGGATTTGCAGACGAAATACAATAATTGAATTTGTTTCGAGGAGCATTTTTACTTAGATGTTGCTATTATTATGAACAAAATTATCAGAGTATTAATTATGAAAGAAGAAAACATTTTGGTAATTATTTATTATTTGGTAAGCTAATAATTGGAACACTTTGATGATATTTTAAGAATTTGGGAAAAGAGGGAATTGAATGAAAAGAATAATAAAGTTTTACAAGCAAAGCATTTAATTTCCGTTTGAATTCAAAGTAATAACTTTATTAAAATAAGATAAAACGCTAATAGAATAAATTGTGTTTCAAGGGTAAGTTTGAGTAATACTTATTTTATGATTTGAAAAAAATGTTCGTAGATTATTTTATTCTTGGAATCTTTAATCAGAAAAATACGAAAAACAACCATTATTATATTGATAACTTTATATTTTAATTGAGGTTTATTTAAAAAAAATTCCTTCATTTTTAAAAGGTAATAAAGTTAAAATATAAAGGAAGATTTAAAGGAATTTATTTTGTCCTGTTAAACAGATTTTTTATAAATAAATACTAATACTAGTTACCCTACACGGAAAAAAATCTGTTGAAAATATCGTACTGTACAGTAATCGCTTTTCCGGTAATAAAAATACCACAAATCTAGTTATTAAACTAACATATACGGCATTTAAACCACTCCCTTGGTATTTTTTCTTTTTATATAGTAACTCAAAATATGTAGTAATTATAGATCTCATTACTACACATTTAGTAAACAAAACAAAACTTAAAAATAAATTTCACCGCATACGTAGATTTTATGCCATGTCTTAATGTATCATAATAGAATTTAATGATTTTATAAAATTTACCAGATTTTTTCACATAATATTCCATTGGCAATTTTACTAAAATCATTACCAAAGTGCGTCACAATATTTGGATAGTTTTGACTATACATTTTTCCTTAATGTACTATCATTACAACTGTAGTTTCTTTTTTTTTTTTAAAGTATGCCAAAAAAAAAAAAGAAAGAATAATAATGAAATTGTGTTGGCTAACATTTACATTTAAAAGAAAACACTATAAACTAAAAGTTGAATAGTTTTAGAAAAAGAGTAATACAGGCGTCTAATTTTTAAAACAAAATATCCAAAAAATGTAATAGAAATACATTATTTTGTCATTTGACTACTTTTTGCTTATAGGGCATGTTTTATCTATCCTTTTTGCTTCCAATATACTAGTTAAGTAATAGGAAGTCAAACACATGCAATTTTTTTTATCTTTGGGACCCTTACTAGAACTTAGTATCCTATCTTTTGAACGTCGGCTGACACGGCTCTTGAATAAAGATTAATGAATCGTATGGGGAATCATATGGGATCTTTCATCCCCCTCTCTCCAGTGCTGCTTTCTGGCACTTTTACATTCAAGTCCCCCTTGACGCACGACAAACACCCCCTACTCTGTGCATGATGGGGATGAAAGCAAAAAAATGCGATTTTCAACTTCTTAGTCCCCTTTTTATTTAATTTCTTTTTTTATTATTATTATTTTCCCTTCATTTTTTTAGAAAAGTATAGGATTGGACGGGAACTCTGTTTTTTCTTCAACTTTTCATAACTTGTAATGGCAGCATCTTCTTCTTTGAATCAATTCTGATGAAGTTTTTTCATTTCGTGAAGAGGGGAGAGACAAAAGGAGAATGGGGATAAAAGGGGATTTGTCCATATTATCACTTTTGATTTTATTTTTTTTTTCTTCATTCTGCCTCTTTAAGAAAAGATTTTCTGCCGTTCTGTAATTTAATTATATGATTTTTTTAAAAAAAATTTCGACTTTTTAACTTTATGCGATAATGTCAATTTTACTTACAAAAAAGGAAGAAAAGGATCTTATTTCTGTGAATGTAACTTATTTTCTTGTGAGGATTTATGAAATGTCTTAAAAAATGTATCTTTAATATCTTTAAAAAACTTAAAAGTATGCTTTGGACGAAGTTTACTTTTTCCCATACTGTAGGATAAAAGATTTGAATTAGCTTAGTGATTTTTTTTCTAACCAAATTTTTAAAAAAATAAAAAATCAAGTGAATTTAAAGCCAAAAATATCTGATCGTTCAGAATCTAAAATTTTTATCTCAAAAATGTAAGTTATGCATTATAATTCCACAATATTGTTTATCAACTTTAGCTTGTTAAAGAAGTAGGTCATTCTAGTAACGCGAAAAAAAAAAATAGCATTTGCATTATCGCTTAGAAAATCGCTCATCTCTAATTTGTTACAGAGGTAGGTCACTCTATTAAGGGAAAAGTATAGCATTTGCATTATCATTTACAAAATTGTTCATCAACACTGACTTGTCACTCAAGTAACGGAAGAAAATAGCATTTATGTTGTCATTCACAAAATTATTCATCAACACTGACTTGTTAAAGAGGTAGGCCACTAGTAATGGAAAGGAATAGCATATTTTGAGAATTATTATTCAGCGGCGTTATAGATTGAATCAAAATTCTGAAGGAAAAAAAAATAATTAATTACTCAATGCATATTTATTGATTTAAAAAATTTATCTATCCACACTATTGCAAAACAAACTGTGGCTGTTTAATTTTTCTGTCTTATCCATGTGATAATACGATGATATATTTTCCTAAGCTGTAACGGATTTTACTAATTCATAAACGGATTAAAGCAGCCAGTTCAAATTTTAGTGTTTGATGTACAGTTTAGTGTACCGTAGGATAACTTTACCTTCTTACTTCAAATAATTTTATAAATATTTTCTATACTTTCTCTTACTTTTCAAAAACTATTTTACGATTTCGGACGCCAGGTGGCTGAGTGGTAGCACTTCGCGTTGTCGTGCCACATGTCCTTGGTTCGATCCTCGGGCCGGGCAATGTTAACTCAGCCTTTCATCGATTCAGTGGGTCGATGAAATGAGTACCAAGCATGCTTGGGAATTAAACACTTGGGGTTCCGCGTTGGGCTGACCATCCAACCGGAACATCTGCTCATGCATCCCAGTGTCCAAAGGTCAAGAAAGCTGAGATGGGCACTGTAGTCCTTGGCCCCCTATGGGCTGTCGCGCCACTGAGTTTAGTTTTATTTTACGATTTCGAGCGTATTACTCGATTCGTATTACTAAAATTGTGATTCGGTCCACTTTATTTTCAAATAGATACTATATCTGATTATTATATACCTTTAGATATAATTTTTCAGTAAGTTAAATTGCTAGACATTTTTATAAGGGATAATTGAAATAAATTTAAACCTTTTATAGACTTAAATATGCCTCGAATAAGTAAATGTTTTAATAATATTTTCATTTAAATCGTTATTATGGAACATTCGAGCTGCCGTGGTGCAGAGGATAGATGCATCCGCCTCCCATTAAAGTGATCCGCGTTCGAATACCAGCGTTGACTGGTTTTCTGACCATGGCTCACGTTG